>CM053783.1:896754295-897354295 GCA_028749045.1 Cupressus sempervirens | reverse complement strand
GTCCTTTTCAATAACCATGGTGTTTTGCACCTGCAAGAATATTTTAAAATGTGTGAGTTTTCGAAAAAACTCACTAAGAACCCTTGGCTTACCTTGGTATTTTTCCTCATTCCTGCATTTCCAAATCTGCCAAAGAATGTTAGAGGACAACATATTCCAAAAGAAATTAGCATCTTTACTAATCCCATTAATATGGCCAGTAACAATTTCAATGATGCTCACATTAATAGGATAGTAAATATCAAATAAATTCCAAATTTCTTTAGCAAAGAGGCAATCAAATAATATGTGTCTACCTTATTCAGGTAATCTACAAATATTACAAATATTAGAATGTTGATTATCTCTTCTAATAGGAAGTCTATCAATTAACAACAACCATTTAAAACATTGAATTTTAGGCTCACAAGGGCCTTTCCAAATAAAATTCAGCAATTTATTCCAAACTTTAATATCAAAAGAACAATACCAGAGTTTATTGACATGGGCAAGAATATCCACATTATGAGCAATAACCTTATAGATATTCTTAGCTTTAAGCTTATCTAAAACAACTACATAATTATCAATAAAATATTCTTAATAATTCTACTTAAGATATCAATTTATTTTTTCTCAAAACACATACACTAATAACAATAATATGACTTGACACAAACAATTTCAAATTATTTATTTTAATAATTTTAAAATTTATTTTAACAACTTATTAATGAATCTCAAAAGACTATTTATATACAATAAAATAAAATTATAATTATATTATAAATAATTTTTAAACTATGATATTACTATCAAGATTTAACTATGTGATTTTTGAGTCAAACTCATTGAAATTGTTAGCAATATCACAATTTGACTTGCTATGGAAATTACTCCTACTTATCAATTGATGAGCTTAAGGGGCTTTCTAATGAATGGTTCATAAAGCACAACACTTGGTGAAGGTTTTGCAAATGGGGTTGCAAGCTTTGGATTTAACCATGGAGGAAACTCCGTAGTTAAGCGCGCTCAGGCTGGAGTAGTACTAGGATGGGTGACCTCTCGAGAAGTCTTGGTGCTTCACCCCTGTGAGCATCACCTAGATCCAATGAGTGCTAAGTGTTCCATCTATTCTCATGAGAGATGGATTCATGTTGAATCACTACTCATGAAATATGGGTCAATGAGTTTGACTCAAAAATCACACAGTTAAATCCTAATAGCAATATCACAATTTGACTTGCTGTAGAAATTACTCCTACTTATCAATTTTTAAACTAACAGCAAGTATATGCCACTATGTGGCACTTTTTTTAATAGCTATCATGGTTACACAAGTTTCAAAAGATCATAATATTTGTTCCCAATAAATTTATATAGATTTTTTAACATCTTCCTTATACACTACAATATTTCTTTAATGGAATTATCGCATATCTCTGTCTCATTGCTTATGTGCAATTTTTGTTTAAATTTATGCAACTAGGTTGTTTTTATCCAATTTCGTTATCAACAGAAAAGATAAATAGTTTTCCCTATTTAGTAGATCATTACAAATTGAAAATCAAGGTAGGTTCCATTTGGCTATCCAACTTCTTTTTAGTAGTGACTCAACATTTTAAGCATCAATTTGTGGAGGCATGGATGGTAAAATTTGGTGATTGTTTTTATGTCATTCTCTTAAATCGTATTTTTAAGTAAATTTTTTCCTATTGTTTGTTGCAAATGAAAATTTGAGGCAAATAAAAAAGAGAGAAAATGACATGGTGAAGCCAATCATTTTTTCCCTAAGCACTTGCTCTTATTTTGAGTTTTCCTCTTTTTTCAAATCTTATTTTCAATTTTTAATAAGCCGCAAATGATCAAGCACATGTTCTCAATTCTTTTATATAGCTTTTAAAGCATTTTTCTTATACAATACAATACTCACAATAATTACTTAATGGAATTGAAGTAATCCCATGGATAGTAAAATTTATTGATTATTTTTAAGTCATCCTCTTAATTGACATTTTATAATAATATACTTATACTATTTGTTACTATACCATCTTAAGAAGTTTACACTTTCTTTTTAAGACCTTTTAGCTCTCTCTTTAATGATCTTCTAGGTTCATGAATGTGCTTATGCTCAAAACATTGCTTGTTCTTGAGTTTTTGCCCTTTTTTATTATTATTTTGCATCCTCAAGATCCAAGTGTGCATCCCGAGGTCTAAAATCTTCAAGGTCGGGGTTGAGTTCACCCATTACCCCCAAGTAAGGGATGACCTTATCCCTAACCCCTTGTTAAGGGATGGGCTTGACCCTAACTCTCTAGTAAGGGATGAAGTCATCCCTTACCTGAGATGTTTTCCCTCAAAATTTTGTCTTTTTTAATTAGTTTTCTTGTCCAATGCAGTCATCCCTTCTGATTTTGATTTTGAAATTGCTATAAAAAGAGGTTGGCTTACTTCATGTGGTCATCCATTATTACTTGAGGAAATCAAGTACACATACATCAATCCATTGTCATCTAGGAGCATCAATTTGAGAGCAAGATCCATTCAAACCATCATTTATTCAGATAGCTTTCAAGGAGCATTCAAGAGTTCATGACGTAGCGCAAGGCAGGAGAATCCCCAAAGGAGATTTCATAGCCCCTAGCAAATAACTATACAGTGGAAACACAAACAATAATGCAAGGTTTGAAGCCAAATCACAACTCTTTAATTATAAAATAACTGTTACATGTAATGTATCGGGTTGTAAGGTCTTCCCGGTTACAGCCAAATATAAAGCAAGTAATAGTTTTGCAAGATCCAAATCAAACCATAGCTAGTCTAGATCCACACTCTGATAGAAACCTCTAAGATCTCAACTTGTGCTCGCAAACCCATCAAGCAATCTCCTTGTTTTTCAAGCCGCAGTTACTAGCTCTTCTCTAAATTCGCTACTCTAGCTCCTCTTCTTCTCCAAGATGGATTTATAATGATTGAAGACTTCCCTACAACCCCTACTTATACCAGTCTAAGCCACAAGTTGGCCTAGAACACAAATTAAATACAAATACATAAATTAAATACCACAAGTCGGCCTGCAACAACAATTAAATGCCCAAAATTGATATCTGAGTAAAATTATGATATCTCCTAGCTTTGTATGGATTAGAACCCGCACTTTGAACCATAGTTATTACTCTAGGCCCTCTTTGATCCCTAAAATTTGTATCCTCTAACTCATTTTAGAAAATTAGTTACATGGCCTGTAACATGCACCAAATTCCTAAGCAAGCTCGAGCTCCACAGACCATGCCGAGCAACCAAAGACCATGCTGAGTCCCCAGACCCTCCAAAGACCATGCCAAGCTCCTAGGGCATGTTGAGCACCAGTCCAATCATCCTCCAAAGTAGTCATCAAGCAAACCCAAGATGCTCCTGCCTCAGCTCATTCCTTCAAGCCTTCAAGAGCATCCTTACACTGATGAGTCTATGATTTAGCACTTGTATATCTATGGGATTTGTGAAGAAATCCTACATAATCAATTCTCATATAAGTATTCATACATCTTTATAGACAACCAATCTAAATCCATCCATGGAGTTTTGACAAGCGATGTGAATATTTCCATTTGTCTTGCTTTTACATGCCTTTTCATTTTAAGGTTGATTCCTCAACCAAGGCTTGACCAATGCAAGATCCACCCCCCACCAAAATATATATATAATTTTTTTGTGTAGAGGTGTAGATTTATAGATTTTCATAATAATAAACTTAGATCTCAAAATTTTAAGGTTTCAAGTTGCAAATGGAGCTCCATATGTCAAAATTTATACAGTTTAGGTCAAGGATGACCTCATCCTTGATCTATGTCATCCCTAACCTCTAGGTCATCCTTGTTTAGAGAACTTTAGATTCACACAATTCGTAGATATCAATTACCAAGTCTAGAGCTTGGTCTATTTCAATTTTGGTTATTATCTTAATTCTCATATTTGATTTCATCCTCCTCATTGACCCTCAACGTGAGTTTAATTCATCATGTTTCACTTCACGGTGATTACTATGATGCATCATATTTAATCCTTTCATGTGTTTAGCTATCATACATGTTCTTTCCTTATGTGCATCTCAATTAATCAATTCACCTGCATTTAATGAATACTTAATCAAATAAATCAATAATTTAAGGTAAATAACATCATATAGAAAGTAGTCTTATGAGTATATGCCTTGATAAGGGTATTAGATTTAAAATTGATGTCCCTTGCATACTCTTTTGCTTGTGTTGATCTAGTTTGAGTAATTTGAAGGGTTGTGCTTAATGGTTCATCTTTCACTTTTTCTAATGTGACATTTAAATCAAGGATAGTGATGCAAGAGAATCCTTGGGATATTGGCAGTCTTACATCACCCAAAATATAGTTATTATTTTCTATTTACAATTACCTGTTTGATAGTTTGTATTGGCAAATACTTGTTTTTTATTTCTAGATTCTACAAGCTTGGCTTCATATAGTGGATATATCATGGATCTTTATCCTAAGTGTGCATACTTTAATGTGGCAACTAGAAGAAGTTATGTTCATCTTCTTAGGTGTTGATTTCATGTGTTGTTCTTCATATGATGCTTGGTATTTAATTTGTTGAGGCTCTATATTTAAGAGTTAGCTTACATGTGGACCTATACCTGAGGTCACATAATGGTATCTCATGTATCATGTATCTAGTAATTAATTAATTGACGGTCAGTCCTATATTGTAATGTGTGTGCATGAAAGGTGTCACACTTCTATAAACCCTTATTCTCAAAGAATATCATAGAAAAGAAGACTTGAGAGGCATCTTATAGCTCTCTATCTATGACATGAAAAGGTGCAAAATGATAGTATGATGGCTGTCAAATGAATCAAGCTATGCGACCCTAGCATGGTTCACCATAGAAAAAGAGATACAAAGATAAGAGCAAATATGTTAGTATCTAAGAATCATAATGAGAATGCAATGCAATACAAGCTAAACTAAGATGATGTGCAAGACGCAAGTTAAGTTAACAAATATGAAGAGTTACAAGCTTTTGTTAGTCTCATAATGGTTTTGACATTTGAGTGCCAACACACTTAACCACTTTCTACATTGAAGCTGAGCAGCCTTCAGGTGCCGAGTGATCTTCAGGTGTCGAGTGAAGATCAAGTGCCGAGTGACTTCAGGTGCCAAGCATGATACAGGAGCCGAGTGATATTTTAGTGCTGAGTCACAAATGATGCCGAGCAAAACAGAAATGCAACAGGAGTCAAGTGAGATAGTTTTGTTACATGTGTTGAGCATTAGAAATTAGTAAGTGCTGAGTAACATAGAATGCACATATGAGTTTGTAACTTCACTAATTCATATGTAAACCATTTTTATGGCCGAAATTGAAGGATCTAGAAGGATCAAATATATAAGATCGAATCTTTTATTTTTCCTATGCAAACTACATGCAACCAATTAAAAAAATGAAGGCATGCAACCAATAACAAAAGTGCAAAGAATGAGCGAGAAATAGAGATTCAATATGGATCATAGATCCACATCTAACCCTAAGTCTTCGAATGTCTTTATAAGGAAGATGAAATCTCATTGTATTATGAATGGATGAAGGAGAGGGTGGGGAAACTATAGTGGAGTTCAAAGTGAAGAGTAAAAAGACTTAGAGGAAGAGAGTAGCAGTTAGACATTTAGTTGATCAGAACAAAGCAAGGGATACGAAAAAATATCAGATCTCAGAGGATCACGATCAGAGAAAGTAGATCAAGTGCATGTATTCAACAATCAAGGATTGTAAGCTATTAGGTTTATTATATCTAATACTCTCTAGCCATTGTATTAGAAAGGAAACCCTATGTTGATAGGTTAGCTTAGCAACTATTTTGTAGATCCTTTTAAAAGGTGATTAAATCCTTTAACAGGGTAACACTTCATGGAAAGTGTTTGTAAATCCTTTAACCAAGTCACTATTGACACAATGTAAAGCCTTTAACAGGGCAGACCATCATAAGTGGTTAAACATTATTGCTACAGTAATTTTGTGGGTATCATCCCCACCCTAGTTTTACCTTCTTATTCCTGGAGGATTTTTGTGTTACCAAAATCTCAAGTGTTATGTGATGATGTATGTTTGTTTCTCATGATTGTTTAATGTTTATATGCATGCATGTTAATTTCAGTTATATGTTGTTAAGGATTTAAAATAGGCTAAAGGCTAGTACTTCTGATTCACCCCCCCCTGCTCTCAAAAGCATTCTTCCCATTAAGACATTCCAACAGCTTCCTATTTAGACTATGTGATCTAAACTGTGAGCATAAAGAAAGACTAAGCTAAAATTCCATGATGCAAGCAATGAGAAAGAAAATATGAGTATAAATGCAAAAATGCTCCAAGTTATCTAAAGCTCCAAAGTCACCTGCATAAGATTAGCACAAATCATAAGAGATGGAGAATGAGGAGAGAGCCCTTTTTTAAAGATAAATGGATGGTTGAGACTAAGAGGTAAAACAAGTTTAATCAAGAGTGGAGAATGGATCTTGAGTGATCCATGTGCACAAGCATCTCACCTAATCAAGATCAACTATTGACTTTAAGAGGAAAAATATGTGTGGAGGAAAATTAAAGTTATTTTGAAAATAGAAGATTCCTCTCACATAGAAAATTGTGCATTCAAGTGTAGACAACATGCCTTTTCCTCTTATTTTTAAAATAGAAATAATGCTTTATGTGTGGACACTTAGGATAAGGGAATTTTGGGGACTTTATTTAATTAAAAGGGAATATGTTCTTTCAATTAAATAAAAGACTTAGGATAAGATGATCAAATCATAGGTTATAATTGAATAAATAGAAAAGTGATTATTTGATCAAAAGTAAGTGATGGATAAATTTAGCAAAAATGCTAGAGAGGGGCTCAGAGTCTAGATAACCATTTTTGGGTGATTACGTTTGTCCCTCTTTGGCTAATGTGTGATCGATCTAGGAACATAATTATAAAGATAGCATGCAAGCAATAAATAAATAGATCTATCTCTAAATATCAAAGCAGAGAGAGAGAGAGAGAGAGAGAGAGAGAGAGAGAGAGAGAGAGAATCGTAAATGCATACTTAGTTAGCAACAAAACTGAGCGTGAGGAAAGAGCAATAAACAATACCAATACCCAAGATGAGCACTGATATGTCAAGCAAAGAACCATAGAAAAAAGTAATTTGCAGCAATGATAGAATATTCCTGCCCCTCGGGACTAAAATTGAAATGAGATAAAGAAGATTCATAAGTAAGCTAGATTTGATCAAATTGAGATAAAGAAAAGTCCATGATGACAGATAAATAATTAAGACCAAAGGGTGTGACCACCAAGTAGTGAAGAAATGCCCTGGTTTGACTAAGTTTGACCAAGAAAATAAAGCATGAGCATTAGGTCCAAGAATGAAGAAAGGTGAAATGAAATGAACAAGAAGAGTGGAAGAGAGTAGAAATGATGAAGAAATGAAAAAATGATAGTTGCCCTAGCAATATGCAAAGATTATGCCTTAGAAAGTCAGCCAATTGTGCAGAAGAAGGAAGAATTTTGACTATCAAGATGAACCTAAATTTTGATTTTCATCCCAAAAATGAATCCAAGAGGTCAAAATTAGGTAGGGGTGTAATTTTTGCCCAAACTCAAGGATTTCAAAGGTTAGGTCAAAATAGAGTTAAGAGGTTATATATAAGGGGCCCAAGGGGTCATTTTCAAATCATTTGTCTTATTTGATTTTGAGAGCTTAGAGCACAAAGATAGAGAATAATGTCCCAAAGGAGGATCCTGATTGAGCAACATTGATTCAACTATAGCTGGTTGCACAACCAACCTCCACAATATGGTCCAACAATAAGTATTCATCATTCAAGCATTTTTTTTAGTGATTTTGAGCATTTTATAATGTTTTTCTAGGGTTCTAGTCAATTTACTCAAAATATCATATGATACTTTATAAAGTATCATATCAGAGTTATCAAAACTATTGTATGATATTTTTGGTACTCATGTATTGTGTCCCCTATATGAGCATTATCGTATTAGACCCACCCATCTATCATACGATACTAGGTGAAGTATCATACTAGATCAAAGTATCATATGGGTATTAATAATAAATTTAGATCTCAAAATTTTAGGGTTTCAACTTGCAAGTGGAGCTCCATATGTCAAAATTTTATACAATTTAGGTCAAGGATGACCTCATCCTTGATCTATGTTATCCCTAACCTCTAGGACATCCTTATTTAGAGACCTTTAGATTCACAAAATTCGTAGATATCAATTACCAAGTCTAGAGCTCGGTCTATTTCAATTTTTCTTATTGTCTTCTACTTGATTCTCATATTTGATTTCATTCTCCTCGTTAACACTCAAGGTGAGTTTAATTCATCCTGTTTCACTTCATGGAAATTAGTATGATGCATCAAAGCTAATCCTTTCATGTGTTTAGCTATCATACATGCTATTTCCTTATGTGTATCTCAATTAATTAATTTACTTGCACTTAATGAATACTTAATTAAAACAATCATTAATTTAAGGGAAATAACATCATATAGAAAGTAGTCTTATGAGTAGATGCCTTGATAAGAGTATTAGATTTAGAATTGACATCCCTTGCATCCTGTTTGGGTTGTGTTGACCTAGTTTGAGTAATTTGAAGGGTTATGTTTAAGGGTTCATCTTTCACTTTCTCTAATGTGACATTTAAATCAAAGATAGTAATGCAAGAGAATCCTTGGGATATTAGCAATCTTACACCACCCAAAAATATATTTATTGTTTTCTATTTACAATTACTTGTTCGATAGTTTGTATTGGCAAATATTGTTTTTTATTTCTAGATTTTGCAAGCTTGGCTTCATATTGTGGATATATCATGGATCTTTATCCTAAGTGCACATACTTTAATGTAACAACTAGCAAAAGTTATATTCATCTTTTCAGGTGTTGATTTCCTATTTTGTTCTTCATATGATGCCTCGTATTAAATTTGGCGAGGCTCTATATTTAAGAGTTAGCTTACATGCTCTTGGATCTAGGTAGTTGGTTAGCATGTGGACCTATACCTGAGGCCAATAATGTTATCTCATGTATTATGTATCTAGTAATTAATTAATTGACGATTAGTCCTATATTGCAATGTGTGTGCATAAAAGGTGGCACACTTCTATAAACCCTTATTCTCAAAGAATCCCATAGAAAAGAAGACTTGAGAGGCAGCTTATAGCTCTCTATCTATGACATGAAAAGGTGCAAAATGATAGTATGATAGCTCTCAAATGAACCAAGCTATGCAACTCTTGCAATGTTTACCTTAGAACAAGAGATACAAAGATAAGAGAAAATATGCTAGTATCTAAGAATCACAATGAAAATGTGATGCAATGCAACCTAAACTAAGATGATGTGTAAGATGCAAGTTAAGTTAACAAATATGAAGAGTTATAGGCTTCCTATTTAGACTAGGTGATCTAAACTATGAGCATAAAGAAAGACTAAGCTAAAATGCCATGACGTAAGCAATGAGAAAGGAAATATGAATATAAATGCAAAAATGCTCCATGTTATCTAAAGCTGCAAAGTCACCTGCATAACATTAGTACAAAGCATAAGAGATGGATAATGAGGAGAGAGCCCTCATGTTTAAAGATAAATGGATGGTTGAGATTAAGAGGTAGAAGAAGTTTAATCAAGAGTGGAGAATGCATCTTGAGTGATCCATGTCCACAAGCATCTCACCTAATCGAGATCAACGATTGACTTTAGGAGGAAAATAATGTGTGGAGGAGAATTCAAGTTATTTTAAAAATAGAAGATTCTTCTCACATAGAAAATTGTGCATTCAAGTGTACACAAAATGCCTTTTCCTCTTTTTTTAAAATAGGAATAATGCTTTATGTGTGGACACTTAGGATAAGGGAATTTTGGGGACTTTATTTAATTAAAAGGGAATATGTTCTTTCAATTAAATAAAAGAATCAGGATAAGGTGGTCAAACCATAGGTAATAATTGAATAAATAGAAAAGTGACGATCTGATCAAGAGTAAGTGATGGATAAATTAAGAAAAAATGCTAGAGAGGGGGCTTATAGTCTAGATGACCATTTTTGGGTGATTACATTTGTCCCTCTTTGGCTAATATGTGATCAATCTAGGAACACATTACATCAAAGAATGAAGACAACACTCAAGCAACAGATAAATAGATCTATCTCTAAAGCTCAAAGTAGAGAGAGATAGAAAATCTTAAACACACACTCAATTAGCAACAAAACTGAGCATGAGGAAAGAGCAATAGACAATACCAGTAGCCAAGATGAGCACTAATATGTTAAGAAAAGAACCATAGAAAAAAATAATTTGCAATAAGGATAGAATATTCCTGCCCTCAGGATTGAAATTGAAATGAGATAGAGGAGATTCATAAATAAGCTAGGTTTGATCAAATCAAGATAAAGAAAAGTCCATGATGACAGATACATGATTAAGACCAAAGGGTAACCACCAAGTAGTGAAGAAATGCCCTAGTTTGACTAAGTTTGACCAAGAAGATAAAGCGTGAGAATTAGGTCAAAGAATGAAGAAAGGTGAAATGAAATGTATGAAGAAAGGTGAAATGAAATGTAATAGGATGAACAAGAAGAGAGGAAGAGAGTACAAATGATGAAGAAATGAAGAAATTATAGCTGCCCTAGCAATATGCAAAGATTTACACAATTTTGACTATCAAGATGAACCTAGATTTTGATTTTGATCTTGAAAATGAATCTAGGATGTCAAAATTAGGTAGAGGTGTAATTTTTTCCCTAACTTGAGGATTTCAAAAGTTGGGTCAAAATAGGGTCAAGAGATTATATAAGAGGCCCAAGGGGTCATTTTAAAATCTTTTTTTTTTTGAGAGCTTAGAGTACAAAGACAATGAATGATGTCCCAAAGGAGGATCCTGATTGAGTGACATTGATTCAAGTATAGCCGGTTGCACAACAGGCCTGCATAGTATGGTTCACCAATAAGTATTCATCATTGAGCATTTTTTTTGAGTGATTTTGAGCATTTTATCATGTTTTTCTAGGGCTTTAGTAAATTTACACAAAATATCATACGATACTGTATAAAGCATCATATCAGAGTTATCAAAACTATCATATGATATTTCTAGTACTCAAATTGTATCATATCCCCTATATGAACATTATCATATTGGACCCACCCATATATCGTACAATATTGGGTGAAGTATCGTACTAGAAGAAAGTATCATATGAGTATTAAAGAGAGTATTATATGATACTTGTTCAACCACTTAATGAGGTTTATGTAGAATTCACATCATTGGTCGAGTTTAGGACTTAGTTGCTTACTTGTGTAGTTGAGTTGTGACCTTGCTAGTTTCATTATGATTCTCATATGAAAAATACTGAGATGCTTGTGTGCTTTTTCTATGTAGGATGTATTTCAAACACTATTGATGAGGTCTCCCAGAGTGGTGCGACTAATACTAGTACCTCAACTAGATGATGTCAAGAGATCTATGCTGACATTCACAAGTCTTGGAGGTTTATTGTAGTTGTCCCATATCTATGAAAACCATGGACTACTAAAATAATTGGCCAAGATGTGGCATAGTGAGCATAACAGCTTTCATCTTCCTAGTGGAGAGGTCGCCATCATACTAGAGGATGTGTACCACATCCTTTGAGTTCCATGCCACAGGGATCCAATGAGTTGATTAAGCATTTGTTGTTGTTATGTTTACTTTATTACATGGATATGAGTGTTGACATATAGATCTTGTGTCACAGGTATATTTGGATCAATCTCCAACAAATGAGAGGGTGGCCTTACAAGAGGTGTTCAGAGATGTCACCGTCTTGGACAGATACATAGGTTGGGAGCATATGATAACAAAGTATGGGGATCAATTTTTGGTGGCATGCATCATGTTCTCTGTCATAGCACTGACACTGATCACAGATATGATTCAGCGAGGATTCCCATGTGGGTGGGGGAGACTGGTGATGGACCTAATGGGGAGAGCCAGGAGGATGGCATGGGATCCCATCATACTGGAAGACATGTACCACAAGCTCCACACAATCGCATACAAAGAGGGGAGGAGATGGGGGTGCAAAGCCATTTTGGCGCAAGTGTGGGCATGGAACCACATCACAATGATCTGAGCTAGAGTACAACTGAGAGAGAGGGAATACCACTTCATATACATATATTCATGGTTTATAGCACAACCATACAACAATGATGTTTCCTATTGAAGGATTTGATAACAACAAATCCACAAATCCCATATAACACTTGCATGAAAGAACTTGTAACAGAGAAGAAAAATACAAGAGAAGGCAAGGGTTTGGCTTTGAAATATGCAAGAATATATTATCAAACAAAAAGAATAAGAGAAATATACAATGGATCAATCCTTATAGAAGGAGATCATAAAACCTAAAAGGGAAACCCTAAGAGGTAAATGACATTTAATAATTAATATTTAATTATTAAATGGGAATGCATTGCATAAATTGAAATCTTAAATAGAGAGACAAGGTAATTTAATAAATATAATTAAATCAATAATTTAATCTAACATCCTTCCTTAAGATGAATAACAATGCAACTATAAATAATGCATGAAAAATCATGGAAACTACAATGTTGAAAGCATAAATGTGTCTTGGCAACATGACCTAATGAGGTACCCAACACAATTAAATCTTTGAAAAATGAAGAAATAAGGAAAACTATGTAGGACAAACCTCACTCCAAAAAAATATAGAAGAATGCTACAAACAAAAGAAGGAAGGAGGGACTCATCACTCAGATCCCCCAATGACAACTTCCTTCACCCCAAACATAGAATACAACTAAAGATATTGTGAGGATGCAAAAGGTTTTGTAAAGATGTTTGCAACCCTGCTCAGTGGTGGGAATATGCTCCAAGCTAAGAGAGTCATCCTGAATCAAATTCTTGATTAAGAGGATATGAAGCTTAATGTGCTTGTCTTATTAATGCTCAACTAGATTGTGGGAAATGTGTATAGCACTCTAATTTTCACACCAAATAAAGGTGGAACTATTAGGGGGAAATTTAAACTCTATCATCAATTGTCAAAGCCATAAAACCTCCTAACTAGCTAACACAATTGCCCTATATTCTACCTCTATAGATGATAATGCATGAGCATGTTGTTTCTTTAAAGACTATGTGATAGGACCAAAATCAAGATAGAAAACAAAGCCAAAAGTAGACCTTTGATCATCAATATCACCATCCCAATCCGAGTCTATATAACTAACAATGTGAGCATCCCCTAATGTATAGCGAATGCCATAACATGTAATACCCTAAATGTACCTCAAAATAGGTTTGGTAGCTTACCAATGGCTCTCATGAGGATCATGTGAGAGCCGAGAGACAAGGACAACAATAAAAGAAAGATCTGAATGTGTGTATTTTAGGTACAATAAACTACCCACAAGTGGTAGATAAACAACACTCAACTGAAAAGGAGTGGGATTAGGCTTTAAATCAAGCATGTTGAATCTTTGAGGCATATCAAGAGGATACTTTTGTTGGAGTATGGCTATTCCATTTGAAGATTGAACAACCCGTGGGCCCAAAAAATAGTGTAGAAGTCCAAGGTTTGGCATCTCAAATCACTCTCTCAAAGCTTGTTTAACACTCTAAATCATAGAGGGTGAGCAACTTGTAATAATATGATCATCAACATATAGCACAACTATCAATAGATCAACCCCATGATGTTGAATATACACTATAGGATCAAAATGGAAACATGTAAAGTGTGATACAATTAAGAAGGAATCCATCTTCTCATACCAATCCCAAGGGGCTTGTTTGAGACCATACAAGGACTTTCAAAGTCTATACACCATAGAAGAGTCCTGCACAAAACCATGAGGTTGCTCCATATAGATATCCTCATGTAGATCTCCATGCAAAAATGTATTGTTTACATCCATCTAAAATATTGTCCATCCCTGAGAAATTGCAAGAGAGAGAGGACAAGGAGAATAGAATTCATCTTGGAAATAGGAGAAAAGGTCTCAAAGTAATCAATACCCTCCACCTATGGAAAGCTATTTGCAAAAAGACGTGCCTTGTACCTATCAATAGAATCGTATGCAACATACTTGGTATGGTGCATCCACCTATACTAAACCAACTTTCTTCCTTTTAGAAGAGGACAAAGATATCAAGTGTAGTTCTTCATCAAAGAAAAGTACTCCTCGTCCATAACCCTATCTCAATCTGATTGTTCTATCACCTATGAAAAATATGTGGATCATTTGTAATGGCATGACACAATAGTCAAGTACCAAATTTCTAAGCATGAGTGTGACAAGAATCTAAAGGATCTCCTGCCATAGGTCCAGCTACATCAATGGTATCATGGACCCACTTGGGCACTCACAAAACATTGGGGGAAGGAGGAGAAGGTGGATTTGTTGGAAATATAGATGGATTAACTGGGGGGGGGTGCAGGGGGGTTAATCAGTTACCACAAAAAAAAATCCACAAATCCCTTAGATGTCTGATAAAACTAGTTACTGCTGTCACTCAATAAACATACAGAAAATGTTGTAACTCAGTAGATGCAGTGTATGTTAACTTTAATAGATCTTAAACATTCACAATGATTAACATGCATGCATAAAATAAATAACATGAATACATGAGACACTAAATTTAACGTGGAAACCCAATATGGGAAAAACCACCAAGTAACTAGCTACTAATTTTCACTCTTTTGAAGTGAGCCCTATTAGAATCCAACCTGGTTAAAGGTTACAAAACACACTGTTAGGTGTGACCTTGTTAGAGGATTTAATCACCCTATTAAGAGTGTCCTTGCAAGAGGTCTTTAGAAAAATTCAATGGAATTGTCACCTTGTTAGAGGATTTACAAATGGTTGTTAAACCAACTCTGTTAAGAGATTTAGGAATCACTGCTACAATGGTGAGAAAGTAACAATGAAATGACCTAAATGAGATGCAACTAAATTTATGATTATAGATCTCTACTTTGCTTCACTAGATCCTTCCTGATCAAATAAAACTTTGCTGCTCCTTAAGGATATCTGACCATCCTTCAAAGTTTGCTCACACTTTCCTCTTCAAACAATCAATACACTTGCATACTTGCTCATTACACTTTAGAATTCTCAACTTGACCTTTCATATATACCTTTCAAATTATCAAGTCAACTCATTTACAAGTTACAATTACCAATAATCATTACCTCAGTTGGCTACAATCAATACTTGAAATAATTAAACTTTATTTCTCAAAGTAACAAAATCTTTCATTCGCCGACCCTGCTCGGTAAACACAATTCCTAAAAAGATTTCTTGTGTTAACCAACAAATGCTTAGTTAACACTACGAACCCTGCAAAATCCTTTGGAGACTGAGTGAACTTATTAAACACTTTCTTTTGTTAACCATGTGAACTCAATTAACACTACTTTCTGCCACATTTTCCTTTGATGCTTGAGTGAGCTCGGTAGACATTGTCTACAAAGAGTAATTTCCAAGAATGCTCGGTAGACACAAAAATTTGCTTTGCTGACCAATTGAGCTTGGTAGATACTATTTGCCAACTAATATGAAATTTGCATAACATCAAAGACAACACACAATTAGACAATTGTATCCAACAATCTCCCTCTTTGGCATAGATGGCAACACAACATGTCATAGCGCAATGAAATTTGCAAAGAAGTCTTTCTCTAATAGAAAATTTTCCCCGTCTTAGATTTTATGCCACAAACTTCTCTAATGTAGTAATCTCCCTTATTGAAGGAATTGCATAGCTTCTTTTCCAAACAACAAACTCTTCCTCAAACAGATTTCAAAAAGATATGATAGTAAACTCTCCCTCTTTGACAACACATGCCAAAAACAACACATACTCAATGAGTATTAATGTACCTTGAGCATTGATTCATATGCAATGTTCCCATGACTATGCTGCATCAACTAATAGATCTTCAACTTGGTTCCCATTGATGCATCACTAAAACTTTATTTTAGTGAGCTTCAGATAGGGGAATGACCCATAACTTACCTCTTAGATACAAGAATGCATCCTTAGGTAATGGCTTGGTGAATATGTCTGCAATTTGTTCTTTTGTATGTACATATTCCAATTTCGATTTCCTTGTCCTGCACCAATTCTCTGAGAAAGAGGTACTTTATAGCAATGTGCTTGGTTTTAGAATGTATCACTGAATTCTTTGATATGTCAATTACACTTGTATTATCACAAAACATAACAACTAGTTCTTTAATCTCAACCTTCATGCCTTCCAACAACTATTTAAACCAAACAATATTAGAATAGTTCACTGCTACTACAACATACTCTGCTTGTGCTATAGATTGGGACATGCAATTTTTCTTATTGCTTGTCCAAAATACCAACCTTTTTTCAAAGAAATAATGCTCCACTACTTGTACTCTTTATGTCATCAATGTTTCTTGCCTCATCAACATTAGTAAACACTTTTAAGTCCATATTACCTCCAAGTTTATAACATAAGCCATTATCTCTTCATTCATACCCTCAATCCAACTTTCATTTTCTAATGCATCTTTGAGATTTCTAGGTTCAAAATTAGCAAGTAAACAAGTACCTTTTAGCTTACTTCTTGTCATAGTACCTTTTGTTTTATCTCCAATAATCTAATCTGGTGCATGATGCCTTTTGACATACTTAGCCAATATAGGTTCCTTTCCTTTTGAATGAATTGCATTGTCATCCTCTTGAATTTCAACTTTAGGTTCTGGGTGCTAAGACTTGGTAGGCATTGGCTCGGTAGCATCAGAATGTGACTCGGGTCCTTGTAACTCAATTTGAACTTCTTGCAACTTGGTGATTGAGGAAGAATCAGGAGTAGAAGTCTCTTGATTGACAGATGTGTCTAGCAACGTACTAGGTTCAATGAAAATAAATCTCCTATAATCTTCTAGTTCATTTTTGCTTTCTTCTTTAGTCCTTTCTGCAAACTCATCAACTTTCACATGTGCACTTTCTATGATTTTGTGAGTAGACAAATTCAAACATCTATATGCCTTACTCTTGCAAGAATATCCCAAAAATATACCTTCATCACCCTTCACATCAAATTTTCCTTTTCTAGATTCTTTCAAAATGTAACATTTACTTCCAAATACTTTTAGGTAACTTACATTGGGTTTATAGCCATACCATAACTCATAGGGGGTTTTGAATGAGTCCTTCTTCAACTGTACTTGGTTCAAGGTATGAACTATAGTGTTGATAGCTTCCTTCCAGTATTGATAGCAATGTTCTTTTCAATCATTAGAGTCCTTACACAATCCATGATAGATTTGTTCCTTCTTTCAACTATTCCATTTTGCTCGTGAGTTCCAAGGGCTGATACCTATCTTTTGATTCCTCTTTCAATGCAAAAGTTGTTGAATTCATTAGAGATGAATTCACCACCTCTATTTGATCTCAAGCATTTCAGTCTTTTCCCTATTTCTTTCTCTACTCTAGCTAAATACCATTTAAACTTCTCAAATGCTTTTGACTTCTCTCTCAAATACATAACAATCATCATTCTAGAGTAGTCATCAATAAAAAGAATGAAGACCTTTTCTCCAATATAGCTCTCAATTCCAATAGGTCCACACAAATCAGTATGCACAATTTCCAAAATATCTTTAGACTGAAGCTATTATTTCCCATCTTACCAATCTAACAATTCTTGCATAAACCAACATTAGTTTTCTTCAAACTAGGAATGCCTCTTACTTTCCTAAACTTGCTTATTTTCACCATGTTATCAAAATTTACATGACATAACCTTCTGTGCCATAGCCAACTTTCTTCAACTTGAGCAATAAAACATGAGCACTCACCAAGATCAAGATAAAACAAGTTACCTTTTATTTGTTTGCCTGATCCAATCAACTTTCTTTTGTCATCCATGAGTCTTGCCTTTTCATGCATGAATTCCACCTTGAATCCAATATTGATTAGCTGTGCCACACTCAACAGATTATGTTTTAGTCCTTCAACCCAATAGGCATTATCACATACAAGTTCTTTGATTAATGAGATTCAACCTCTTCCTTTTATGCAACAAGGTTCATTATTTCCAAACCTTACATTACCACCATCATAGTCTTCAAAGTGTTCAAATTCAGTTTTGTCACCAGTCATATGATGTGAACAACCACTATCTATGATCCATGTATAAATTTTTCTCACATGAGAGATAAGTGCCATCTTATTTTCTTCATCATTATCAGATTCATCTTTCACAACAATGTAAACAATTTCATCCTCACTATTATCAGAATCTTTAGAGTCCTTAGCCATAAAACATGTTTTCTTACCTTTTTCCTTGAATGATTTGAAATCTTTCTTGCCATTGCATTTATGACCTTTCTTCTCATCCTTACTTTGCTTGTTTGGGAACTTGGCTACAATATGACCAATTTCCTCACATGAAAAATAGAATAGGGAAACTTTACCTTTGTATTTTCCTCTACCTCTAGAATATTTCCTTGCAAGTAGAGGTTCAACAACTTCAAGATCACTGTCAGAGCTTTCTTCTGATTCTTCTTCACTTTCTAACTAAGATTCCTTTACTTTCTTCCCTTTTTCCTTGAGTGTAAGCTTGGCTTCAAATGCAAATTCAATATTCTTGGAAGCTAGAACATAATTGTCATAGTTATCTAGCTCAAAGGTTGTCAGTCTTCCTACTATGGCATCCAAATTTATCTTATGATTTGCTTCACATCTTCTTTCTTGAATTGTAGATACTCTAATTGGATAAATGGGAAGCAATGTTCTAAGAAATTTACTTACAACTATTTCTTCCTTGATGTCTCCTCCAAAAGCTTTGATTGCACTAACACTTGCTTTGACCCTCTCAACATATTTGGCAATGCTTTCATCCTCTCTCATTCTCATCTGATCAAATTGTCATATTAGGCTTTTTTCTTTGGCTCTCCTTCCATTTTTATCACCTCCATATATATATTTCAACTTGTTATACATAGAAAAGGCAATTTTGCAATCCTTGATACCATCAAATTCTTCATAGCTTAGAGCAGATGCAATGTCTATCATCATGGTGTTATGAGTCTTCTTCTCAACAATGTCATTAATAGATAATGTACTAGAAGGAGTTGTGTATTATTCATCAAGATATTTTAATCATGTATCTCTAATGAAAGCTAGATGAAGTCTCATCAGTCCCTGCCATGGTAAAAAGTTATCCCTATTAAGCCTTGGAATTTCTCTCTTGTAAGACATCTTGATCTTTAGCTTAGGTCCTTGAAACCTTTTCTGCAAGCCCCAAAAGCTCTGTTACTAATTGTTAGAAATATAGATGGAGTAACTAAGAGGGGGGGGGGGGGGGGGGGTTGAATCAGTTACCACAAAAAAAAATCCACAAATCCCTTAGATATCTAATAAAACTAGTTACTACTATCACTCAATAAACATACAGAAAATGTTGTAACTCGGTAGATGCAGTGTATGTTAACTTTAATAGATCTTAAACATTCACAATGATTAACATACATGCATAAAAGAAATAAAATGAACACATGAGACACTAGATTTAATGTGGAAACCCAATATGGGAAAAACCACCAAGTAACTAGCTACTAATTTTCACTCTTCTGAAGTGAGCCCTGTTAGGAGCCAACCTGGTGAAAGGTTACAAAACACACTATTAGGTGTGACCTTGTTAGAGGATTTAATCACCCTATTAAGAGTGGCTTTGCAAGAGGTCTTTAGAAAAATTCAATTGAATTTCCACCTTGTTAGAGGATTTACAAATGGTTGTTAAACCAACTCTGTTAAGAGATTTAGGAATCACTGCTACAATGGTGAGAAAGTAACAATGAAATGACCTAAATGAGATGCAAATAAATTATTAATTATAGATCTCTATTCTGCTTCACTACATCCTTCCTGATTAAATAAAACTTTGCTACTCCTCAAGGATATCTGACCATCCTTCAAAGTTTTCTCACACTTTCCTCTTCAAACAATCAATACACTTGCATACTTGCTCATTACACTTTAGAATTCTCCACTTGACCTTTCATATATACCTAAAAATTATCAAGTCAGCTCATTTACAAGTTGCAATTACCAATAATCTTTACCTCAATTGGCTATAATCTATACTTGAAATAATTAAACCTCATTTCTTAAAGTAACAAAATCCTTCATTGGCCGACATTGCTCAGTAAACACTGTTCCTGAAAAGATTTCCTGTGTTAACCAATAGATGCTCGTTTAACACTGTGAACCCTGCAAAATCCTTTAGAGACCAAGTGAACTTGGTAAATACTAACTTTCCTTTGTTAACCATGTGAGCTTGGTTAACACTACTTTCTGCCACATTTTCCTTTGACGTCCAAGTGAGCTCAGTAGACACTATCTATGCAAAGTAATTTCTAGGAATGCTTAGTAGACACAAAAAATTTCTTTGCTAACCAACTGAGCTCGATAGATGTTGACTACCAACTGATATGACATTTGTGTAACATCAAAGACAACACACAATTAGACAATTCTATCCAATAGGATCATCATCAAGATCCTCCTCAAGGATAAAGAATCTTATAGAGAAGAAGAGGAAGTAAGGGAGAAGCGGGTGATGGAGAATCTATTGGAGGATAATGTGATGGAAATTTAGCTAAGGTATTCATTGGATCTTTTTATTTATAGAAATATATCTTCAGTATGAAGAGGTCAGACTATGAAGAATGAGTTATGTCATTAATACTTAGAAAATTGTCTATCACCTAGCTTATCTAGTAGAATAGATAGAGTTTTGATCAATATAGTTTACTAAGGAAACATGGACACATACAAAGTTGGATACCAATACCTAAGACAATAAGAATGGTATGTTCAAGTTTGCAGGTCAGTATAAACAATACGACAAGAGTTATAGAAAGTTTACCAGTTGCGACAGTATATAGGAAGAACATAGCATAACTGAGAATTGGATATTTTGGGTTAAGTAGTTAGTTTGTTTACAAAATAATTACTTAACTAATTAAGGACACCATCCTAGATGTTAACCCCAAGTCAGCAGAAGATAATAATGTATTTTTTAAGGTATGTAAAACATGAAGGTTGACTAAGCAATAATATTGTAATTGTAAAGGTATAAAGGAAAGAATGTGAATGCAGAGTTTTGATGATGAAATATATGGATTATGTGATGTATGAAATCTGATGTATGATAAGAGGAATGAGAATTTTTGATGAGTCACAAAGACAACATTAGATATTGAAGATATCAACAGAAGTGTAAAAGAGGTTTTTATATCTATCTCTTTGTATTAAGGACTTACATTGTATATTGCATGTTTGGGTAGTGGGCTCATCTTGCATGCATTTTGTATTTGTATATAACAACTCCTAATAAGATTGAGGCTCCTAACAAAGCCTAAATATTCTAATAAGGACTGAGGCAATATACGAATATAATAGACTCCTAATAGGGTCATTATCTTGCACAAGATACCTTTGATAAGTGGATCATTTTGTGGGTACTATCCCCATCAGGGTTTTCCTTTGGCCAGGGTTTCCCTAGTTAACAAAATATGGTGTTATGAGTTCTCTGATTGCATGGTTATGTTTATTGTTTAGAATAGTTAGTTTACTTTCTTATGAAAGTTATAATATTGTTAAGAATATCCATTTTTGGGCTATAGTATGTACAATATTGATTCACCCGCTCTCGTTATTTCCTATTTTTAATAATTGGTATCAGAGCATAGTTACTCAAAAGAGGCTTAACAGCTTGAGTAAGATCCCTATGGATATGGAACAATTACAAAAGAACCTAGAAGAATCTCTTGAGAATATTGAATAGGAAGAAAATATGATCTGTTCTCAACCTAAATTCCCAAGAGGAATGATCCAAATTGATTAAGCACAAGAAAGTGATCAATACACAATTGGATCATGCAATGTAGAATAGGGAGAAAGGAGATCCTATGGTCTTGCTATTTTTAAAAGTATGTTCTTAAATATTGAATAGATAAAAGACAAATACTTACCTTAAAATAGATTAAATTTGGGAAATGTTGATTTCTGGTGTTTGTGTATACTTTCGGGGATCTCCGCAACCTATTCTAGACCAAAAATGTAAAGACAGAGAAAACCCAGAAAAATTTTCTCCTTTTGAAGGGAGGCCAACCTTTACCCTGATAGCAAGGCACAATCTTACTCCAGGGTACAATTGTACCCTAAAAATTTGACCTTGACTTGCACTACTCTGATGAAATTTCTATTTATAGATCTCGCAAGTTCGACGAAAAGGGTATCCAAGTTTTCTCTTTTATTCATTGTTTCACACCTATATCTGCAAGAAAAATGGTTTTGTTGTTTGGACGAGGGGTTTTCCTTAGTCAAACCCCACTTTGGAATCAAGCTTAATAATGGATTTGAAATAAGGAATTCTAGCAAGTAGTAGAAGCAAATCCAACAATGAAGCCATGATATTCAATATATATGCAATTGTATTTGAAATGTAAACAAGTATATTGATATGAAAGATTGAACATAACATTAACAAATGTAAATCAAAACCTCCATGATTGTATGCTTGGGATCCACCTTCATAGAATAATGAATAGATCTTGAAAATGAACAAAGGACCTTGAAGGAATATCACACCACCACGATGGCTAGATCCAGGGTTTGAATGATGAATCTTGAATGCTTGAACCAAATCCCTTCAAAGGATTGAATGCTTCAATCCTTGATCTTCAATAGAAAACTGGAATGTTTGATTGATAGAATGTTTTCTCACTTGAAAATGGATTCTTGATAATATCTCCTTATGCAAAGTAGGTAATCGCTCATAAGTTCACTTATCATCTGTAGATGGTTCATAAAAAGTGCCTAGATTGTAGATGTCAAAATGAGGGAAGAAGGCTTCCTTATATATAGATCTAAGACACAAACTCCTAGAGAAGGCCGAAATAAAGCATTAAATCCAAATTAACCTTAACCCCTAGAAATGGACCTACATTAAATTTAATTTAAGATTACCATTTTGAAACCTAAAACAACCAACCTCGAAGCAGGAAAATGAAACTTTTCAAAGCCCGATATTTCAAAACCTCCAAAAATTGAAAAATGGACCTAAGGTCAGGGATGAGGTTGAACCTGCCCTAGGTTAGGGTCTAGGTCATCTATGACCTAGGTCAGGTTTGAGGTTGAACTTGACTTAAAAGGTTGTGCATGAGCCAAAAAGTCAAAGTCCCTAGTTTCATAGAGAAAGTTGTCAGAAACAGATTGGAAATAAAGAAAGAGAAGCAGAACAGGGGGAAAACTACTAGATCCATTCAAAAACTCATTAAAGACACTTGAAATGACCCCAAAACACTTACTCAGAGGGATAAATACTCTTAACATGGAAGTGCTTCCATTTTAAGACTATACAAATATTGGTATTCTTACTGAAGAAAGAGATGCTTTGAAAGAAAGGTAAGAGGATGCAAAAGATACATTGGAAAGTTGAAAGACAAGATTGATCAACTCAAGTCCAAAAAAGAGCCTAAGGATCAAATCAAGGATAGTGATGAAGTTTCAAGACTAAGGAAAGAAAATGAGATCTTGAAGCATGAAGTGAAAAATTATTGATCTGGAATTGAGCCTGAAGAACGATGATAGAAAAGTTGAATCAGATCTCAGATCTAACAATGAAAGCTTGAGATCTAACCTTTAAAAAATCACATCTGAGATTGAATCTACTAAGTTACAGTATGCATAAATTGAGAAATACAATTCTATTATGAAAGGAGAGATAACACAAACTAAGCAACAACTTGAGAGATTGTATTCTAGTAGTGAAAAGATTGATGAGCAAATGTCTTTTCAAAGACCTTCTTATGATAAGACTGATCTTGGATATTTCATTGGAGAGAATTCAGCTAAGAAATATGAAGCTATAAAGGAAATAGATCATAAAATTCATAAGTCTATGCAAGACATGGAAGATCTGAATAGAATTGAGTCAAATCAATCTGTTGATGCACCTAAAGAGATTGATCAAGTTAATCAACTTAAACAAGCTGATGAACCTAAGAAATCTTAGCACATTGAATCACTTAAGTAAATAACATACAAATTCAAGGGTAGATATTATGCATGTAATGAAGTTGGTCATATGAAAAGAAATTCAATAGGTAAGTCATTCAAACTATTTATTGACTTTTATTGCTATAATTGTCATGCTTTTGGTCATAGAGCACTAAATTGTAAGAAACTTAAATTTTATAACAATAATAGAAATAGCAGAATTTTTGGAGGTACTAACCCTGTAGGAAGAAGATCTGAAGAAGGAAATAATGTATTGGGACTCAAAATTTGCATTAGGAGTTTAAGTACCAATTTCAAAATTTTGCCAAAAGAATCCCTTATAAATGTTTTTTGTACCTATTTGTCGGGTTGTTATTTTGAGTCATAGGATATGTTCCAAATGCTTTTTGTGTTTCATTAAACATATCCATCTGCCTTAGCTCATTAATTTGAAGTTTTGAATCATTTCTTGAGGTGTTGTTTTGAGCATTTGAGAAAATCTCTGATATGATTTTGCACTTTGTCTAGAATTATGGGAGGGCTTGTTTGAAGTGATATTTTATGACCCATGATGTGTTTGAATAAATGGTCATGTTACTAAATTTTAGTCATAAATTATATCAAATATGTATAATTTGAAGCCTCGATGAATCTATTTGGTAAGTTTCCCAAGCTGATTCCATTTAAAAAAAACTTAAAACTATCCAGTTGTCTTTTATGACAGTTTTCTAGTAGCCCACTTTGAATGACCACAACTTTAACCTAGTTGACCCTATTGAGAAAGTTATTTTTCTATTGCATTCTAGGGGTTAGAGACATGCTATGCTTAAAATTGGAGCTTAGGATGAATATATTCGACTAGTTTTCAAATGTGATTCCAAATCCATTTTATAAAGTTTTACTGGTCATTAAAAGTGTAGATTGATCAAGAGGCTTGTTCAAAATGTTATAACTTTGAATTCATGATAGATGGGGCTATATGTATTTCATCACTATAGTTTATACTGAAAATAATTTCCCCATGCCAAATTGCAAGTTTCCAGTAATCTATTTGCATGCTTTCCAAAAGCCATTCTATATGCAAATATTATTGTTTTGACAAGTGTCTAGTTCTATAATTATCGGAGGTCATTTTTGCATGTTTGCAAAATTTACCTAGTTATTCATCATGAGCCCAAATCATAGATTCATACTCCCTATGTAAAGATGAATCGATGCCCTAGATTTTGTTTCCCCAAGTGGTCGTTTGACTAGGTTTCAAAGTCAAATTCAAATGCAATATTTGGTTTCTGACATGCTTGAATGTAGGATAATTTGAAATGGGCAAATTTAGAGATTGATATATTTTGATTGGAAAGTTTTCATGAGGTAAAATTTGGTAGGGAAAGAATATTTGAAGACTCGAGAACCAATGTGCCAAATATCAAACCCAGATTAGGTTTTTTTGATGAAGGGGTGTTCCCCTTAATACCATAAACTCATAATAGAAACAAAGAAACAATAACAATTTGCAAGAACAAAATATGGGCTTCTTATTATTGTTGCAAATGAAGAATTATAGAATTTAGAATTAAAATATGCTAACCCACATGGGCACCTTCATTACAGTGATCTACAAGAAAAAGGTGCGAACTATCACCCAGAGCTATCCTAGACAATGTTTGAACCTTTCTTAAATAGGCAATTTTATACTGCCTGAGAAGGTTCTAAACACTCAAAATTAATACCTAGGGCCGATAGAGCCTAACAATACATATAGAGTCTGCCAAATACACTTTTGACATTTATTTTAGAAATTTTGGGTAGCCCAACTTCGGAAGCCCATAACTCTCAAACTGTTGCTCTGATTGGTTATTATAACCACTTTTTAGAAACCTTAGCTCCTAATCTATAGTCTTAAAATTATGCAAGCACTCATTCATTGAGTTTTTAGGCCTCATTTAGGGCCTCTAAGGCCTTCAAAACTAAGCTTAAAGTTTTTATACCACAATTACACACCAAAAATCTATAATAACTTCACAAATAAATATAATCAAGCCATGAAACTCCACTGACAATTTGATATAACTAAAATGAACCTTCACCACTGAAATTAGAACATTCTAAGCTCGTATGACTAACTTACTAAGTAACAAGCCTCCATAGACAACAACTCTACATTAATACAATCCTTATTGAAACAACTGAAATGAAATATTTTTTAGATGTGATTCAAGATTGCTCTTACACCCAAGTTGCTCCTGCTTTAGACACCTGAGGTAATTTGAGAAGTGACCCTATCACGTCTCAAGTATTAAGAGCAAAACCAAGATGGTTAACCTCCCCCTTTGCTAGCCATGATGAATCTTCTATTCTCCTATCTTTCCATTTGACTAGGTATTCTTCATAAGTTTTGTTCCTTGTACTTTTTCCAACATGATTGTCCAATATCTCTTCAATCTCTTTCGTAGCTAAAATAGCTATTGGAATACTCCACTGCACTTCTGCAACTTCATCCCCATCACCTCCTACATAGTACTCTGTCAAATCTGAAATATTAATACTGGTGAAATATTCAATTCAGCAAGAAACTCCACTTCATAGGAATTTCTAGGATCATGCTGTTTCACTATCTTGCACGGTCCAAACTTCTTCATATTCAACTCATTATATGTACCCACTAGAAAATGCTCCTTTCACAAATGAACCATGATATCATCTCTAATATGAAATTCCTTATACCTTCTTTTCATGTCTATCTTAGCCTTATACTGTGTACTCATCTTGATAATGTGTTTTCAAACATCCTCATGGATGTTCTTCAAATGTTCAACAAGTTCTTCTGCATCAGCACTACTTGTCTCTCCTTTATCTAACTACCTCAACTTATAAGCATTTCTAAGACTACTCCCATATATAATTTGGAATGATGATTTACTAGTAATCCTATTGAAAAAATTATTATATGCAAATTTTGCTTATGGTAAAATTAGATCCCAGCCTTTTGGCTTGTCTTCAACCAAACATCTCAACAAATTTCCCAAACTATGATTGAATAATTCTATTTTCCCATCAGTCTGTGGATGATGTTATGAATTGAACTTAATGTAAGAATTTTCCTTAGGGAAATATTCTCCCAAGATCAAGAGGCTCAAACACAAGCACATAAATGGACCAAAGTATGATTAATATAATAATGAGAATGCTCTCTAATGTACAATACACATTAGAGTGCATGTATATAAAGGCCTCTAAGATGCATCTAGAATGTGTTTAGAAGGAATTAGGAGATAAACATGAAAACTAAGCACACATCCTCCATTGTGCATGAATGTACATGCATTAATGAAAGGATAAGTATGACAAGGTGTCACACATGTAAAGATGTTGTAGACATCATGTGCTTAATTAGAGTGCTAACTCCTATGGTGTAGACACCATGTGTGTAAATGAGGTGCAAACTCCTCTATTGTCAACATGACAACTCACAAGAGTCCGCATACTCCTAGGTGACTAACTAAAAAATAATAAAGTATGCATTAGCCTAAGTAAACTTAAGTAAAGTGTAAATAGTAAATACCTATTTACACAAACACCCCCCCTTAAGTGCAACTTGGGGGAATGCACTTAAGCTCACAAATGCATGATGGGTCCCAACTATGAAGCCATGTTAGGTACCCATGTACAAAAGCAATGCTCTACATATGAAGATGCAATGCAATATATCATAAAGCATAGAAAGAGGGGAAACCTCATGGGAAAAATCCTCCTCCAAAAAGAGAGATATGTACAATAAAGAAGATGAGAGAGAAGTAGACCTCAAATGAGGAAAAGATCCCTCCTAGAAGAAAGAAGAGAGAAGTCAAGGGACTTCCCTATCTGCAACATCTCGCACCCGCAAGAGATCTTGCAAATGGGTATACTTGACCTCAGTGAAGGGTTTGGTGAAGATATCTACTACTTGATTTGTTGTAGGACAATACTGTAATGCAATGATCTGCTCATGTATTAGCTCTTTGATATAGTGCATATGAACCTTGATGTGCTTGGTCCACTGATGTTGAACTAGATGCTTAGAGATCTCAATAGTATTTTGATTATCACAATGAATAACTGTAGGTTTGGGTAGATCAAATCCAAACTCCTCTATGATGTGCTGTAACCAAAGAGCCTCTGTAGCTACATTGACATCGCCTCGATACTCAACCTCAGTTGAAGATAGAGAAATGTTATTTTGCTTCTTATTCTACCAACAAATAGAAGTAGGACCAAGGTGAAAGATGTAACCTGAAGTAGACTTGTGAGAATCAAGGTCCCCTACATATTCTAAGTCCATATATCCAACTAGCTGAAGTCCTGTACCTATTGCATAGTGCATCCCATGTGTATGTGTACCCTATATGTAGTGCAAGATGTGCTTGGTGGCCTTCTAATGAAGCTCATGTAGTTCTTGCATGAAGTGAGAAACCATGCCAACTGCAAAAGCTATATCAGGGTGTGTATATGTCAAGTAGATAAGGCTCACAACTAACTATCTATACAATGTAGCATCAACAAGTGGAGTGGTAAACTTGGCCTCTAACTTGACACCTAAAAGAAAGGGAGTAGGAGTAGACTTGCAGTCACTCATGTGAAATCTAAAAAGCAAGTTAAGAGCATACTTGGGTTGAGAAAGTGTGATCCTTGTTGGAGACTGTGTGATCTCAATATCAAGGAAGTAATGTAGCAAACATAAGTTTATCATAGCAAATCTACCCTGCAAAGAGGTCTTGACACTGACAATGATGGATGAAGTGCTCCTTGTAATGATCAAGTCATCTACATATAGTATGAGTAGCAAGTGTGAGTCATCTCACTGAAGAATGTAGACATAAGAATTAGAATGGCACCTAGTGAATCCTGCTAAGAGTAGGAAGGAATCCATCTTTGCATACCAAGCCTGAGGAGTCTGCTTAAGACCATAGATAGACTTCTTCAATCTACAAACCATAGTAGAATCCTGTACGAACCCCTGTGGCTGATCCATACAAATCTCCTCATGAAGATCACCATTCAAAAAGTTACTCTTTACATCCATTTGGTGTACAACCCAACCATGAGCTACAACAATAGCTAGTGTTAGGTGAATGGAGTTCATCTTGGTGACTGGTGCAAAAGTCTCTATATAGTCAATACCTAGAACCTATGAGAAAGCTTTGGCAACTAGTCTGGCCTTATGCTTGTCCACACTTCCATCTGCTACAAATTTGGTTTGATAGATCCACCTTTCTTCCCTTAGGAAGGGGAACTAAGTTCCAAGTGTTGTTTTTCATCAAAGAGTTATATTCTTCCTCCATAGCCTTGTCCCATTCTGAAATCCCTCATGCTTCCTTAAATGATTGTGGATCTAAAGCAATGGCTATATAAGCATGTGGAAATGATTTGTGTTGTGACCTAGTCCTCTGAGTGTCTGAAGGATTCCCCACTAATTAACCTATTGAATCAAGGGTTTGATATGCCCAACAAGGTTTAGTGGAAGAAGAAGGAATGTCCTCAACTATTTGTGGACCCTGTGAAGGTGGTGTCCTATGTGTTAAAGTTGAAATAAATCTCATCTTCTGAGTCACTATCATCACTATGATCACTGTCCATGAAGGAGGAAGAAGGAGGAGTTGAAGAAGCCAAACTTGGACAAGTTTCTTCAAAGTGAACACTCCTCTCATTAAGGATTTCATATGTCTCTAGATCCATTAGTTTATATGCCGAGATGGTCAAGATATCTAGCAAATATGCATGGTTTGATTTGAGGTTCTAATGCCTTTCACTTTTGGGGAGGTATCCTTGCCCATGCTAGACAACCAAAAACTTTGAAGTGCTTTACACTTGGTTTTATACCACACCATGCCTCAAAAGGTGTAATTCCATCTAAGGCCTTACAGGGACTTCTATTTTGGATGTAATTGGCACAACACATGGCTTATGCCCAAAACACTTGATTGAGAGAATTATGTTGAAGCATACAAGTGGTCATTTCCTTAAGGGTTCTATTCTTCCTTTCAACGAGATTGTTCTACTATTTCATGTATGCAACTAAATGTTGAAGATCAATACCCTCATGAGTGCAAAAGTCTATGAGCCTAGAGTTGACATATTCCCTGCCATTATTTGTTCGTAGAATCTTGATGCCTTTTCTTGATTTTTTCTCAACTTGAGCTTTGAAGGTGATGAACTTATCAAATACTTCACTCTTATAAGCAAGAAAAAAGACACAAGTGTACCATGAAAATTCTTCAATAAAGGTTAGAACATAGCGGGCCTTACCAAAAGATGGTACTAGAAATGGGCCAACTACATCACTATGGACCAATTCAAGAACAATAGTAGCCTTCCAAGACTTCCCCTTGTCATATTTCTCTTTGGGATGCTTGGCTACTTCACAACTTGGACATACACCCTTTGAATACTTGACTTGAGGTAGACCAATGACCATATCCTTATTGCTGAGTTGTTGAAGGTAGCAATAATTCAGATGTCCGAATCTCTTGTGCCATAGTTTACTTTGAGTATTTGAATGAGTCAACAAGGCAAGGGAAGTGGACTTAGGCACAAAATGTGTGAAATAATAAAGTCTTATCTCATGATTAGTGTTTCCAACCACCACCATAGAATCATCTTTGAGATTTTTCACCACAATTATATCAGGGAGGAACTATACTTTGTTGCCACATCCATAGTGAATTATCTAGTAGATGGAGAGAAGGTTGGTGCTAAGATTAGGAACATGAAGAAAACCCTTGAAGATGCCATTGTACAACTCAACATTCCCATTCCCTTCAAATTCCACTTGAGTATCATTGCCCACATAGATGTAAGGTACATTTGATGGTTTCAAAGAGGAAAATTGCTCCCTTGAAGCACCTATATGATGTGTTGCTCTTGAATCAAGAACCCATTCCTCAACATTGTTTGTACTTGCAACCAAAGCTTGTCCCTTAAATTTTGAAGTGGATGGAGATCCCTTCTCCTTATATGCATTTGGTACATCAATTTTGTGTTTCCTCATTAGGTTGACCAATTCATCAATCTACTTATCCTTGCACTCATGTTCATCATGAGCATTCTTCTTACAATAGGAACAAGTTTTCTTCTCCTTTTTTTTGGAATTTTTCCCTTTATTATTACTTTTGGATGAAGACTTCCCTTGTTGTGAAGACAATTATTGACTAGAAGAAGATTAATGTGAGGAAGATTGTTGTTTTGAGGAGGATTGTCACATGTCATCTTGTGGCTTAGCCTTCCACTACTTTTTCTTCTTGTTGGAGTTTTTACCAATTGAATTCCCTTCATTTTCTACCAATGCTTTGGTCTTCAAGGACTAAAGAATTCCCATACTCACTAAATTGTCATGTTCAAAGACCAACATTTCTAAAAATTTCTTCAATGAATGCTTAATGTAGGCACTACCCATCGTTAATTTGTGAGTATTATAATTGGAAACAAAAGAAGCATATTTAGATGGAAGATGAGTCATGATATGTTTGATCATCTTTCCATCCTTGTTGGGTTCACCAAAATTCTTAAGTTGTGCCCTATACATGTCTACTTGGGTAAGATAGTCTTTGATGGTGTCAAAATTCCTAGGATCCAACTTGAGAAGTTTATCCTCAATAGTGTAGGCCATGTCTTCATCTATTGTCCCATACAATGCTTCAAGTTTAGCCCATACCTCTATTGGATCTGTAAGTTTCCTAACATGATATTTGATGGTATCTAAGATATTTTTCAACAAGGTTCCTAGGGCCATCTCTTGTTTGGATTCCCAGTCTTCTCTTCAAGCTTCATCAACATCAGTAGGAGTTTCTTTGTTGCACCAATAACATAACATTGTAAACCTTTTTCTACCAATGGTTCCTTAATATTTCTTTCTAAGTAGCACAATTATGCAGAGTTAACTTTGAAAAAGAACTCATAATGAAAGAGCGCAATATCAAGAAGACACAAAACACAATACATCCCCCCCCTTTCACTCAATCAAAAAATCCCCCCCCAAATAAAATATTTTGGCACTTTATATGTAGTGCATTTGCAATAGGCCACTTGTCAAAATGGACAAATTGGGCTTCTGATTTTGCTGATTAGCACCTCTATTTATAGTACAAATTTCGAACTTTATAATGTAGCTAAAAAATACAACAATTGTGAAGCAATACAATGCAAAATAGGACCTATTTCTAAAAGTGGTATTTTTGTCCACAAAAGCCTATAATCTAATAGCAGATATGGAAAGTAGATGAAATCATATGCACTTTCAACAAAAATAGAACCTGAAAAGGAGTCCAGATGAGCTCGTACAGTGCATTTGAAGTTGTAAAATGGAGGATTAGACAGGTACAGTCACCAAAAAATGCTATATATAACAAATTTGTACCTATCCAATCCTCCATTTGCACTTGATTTGGAGTCTGGATGGATGTCTGAGTTATGGCCTCTCAAAGTTGGCCTGTGAAATAAAAATTGCATTTGAATATGGGTTTGGAGAGGAAAACATGATGTTAAATTTGACGATCAAATGATCGTTGCAACAATTTAAAATTGCTTGGAAATGATAGTCAGACGATCATCAAATTTAACATAGTAGATTGCTAACATAAGAAAAAATGCAACCCTTGGATGATGTCACTGCTATCATCAGTAGTGTACGGATGTGTATGATACCTGCAGATGTGGCTCAGTATGGATGGTTGTGTGGCAATGTATGGATATTGTCATGGCTTGATGTTGTGTCACTGACATAGAGAAGGCTCTTGTGGTAGGTTTCCATAAGGAGGAGTATGATGGGTGCCAAATTTTGCATGGGCTATTTGTGTTACATCACATGTCCGCTAGTGATTGACCGTAGCCGACAAAGACTGTCCACATGTCTGTTGCATAGTACTATCAGGGTGTAGTAGAATGTTGATGCATGGTGCCAGAGAAAGGAGTAGCAGCAAGGGGATCCTCGCCAAAAATCTTCAACAGTTGGCAAGTGATGAATAACCAGTGGAGGATAGATGTTTAGTCCCACATGCAGTGGGAAAAAACCTTTGTAGGTGTTTAAAATATAAAGGCCACATGAACTAAAACAAAGAACAATGCCACTGAGATTTCCAAAGCACGGCCTGAGTGTGCTTTCTAGATCGCCAGATAAGTTGTGTTATGTGCCTACCAAAAAAAGAGGAATATTCTATTGATTAAACCAAATATTTGTTGCAAGGTGTAGGGCCAAGGTGTGACTGTCCAATGCCTATACAAAAAAAATTTCTCTATACACCCAACTAGGCTAAAAAGAAATTCAAAACAATATTCTAAAAATGCATAGAGAAAGAGCAGATCTAAAAATCAATTAAACAGATTGAATAATGACCATACTAGATTTGCAAATCGGGCCTTCGGGTTCTGGTTTGCAAAACAATTTTTCCTCAAAATTAACTATGTCCAAAAATAGGCAAATTTATAGTCGATTTTCATGAATCAACATTCTAGATGTAATGGTGAGGTTCACTTTTGCTCTATATGCCCCCAATTGCTACAGATGCTTCAAATTTGAATCAGGTCCCTTCGAGAGATGAATCAACATGGTCTCTTAAGGCTATGTGACAAGAATCTCCCTCAGCTCTGATACCATGTAATAATTTTCCTTAGGGAAATATTCTCCCAAGGTCAAGAGGCTCAAACACAAGCACAAAAATGGACCAAAGTATGATTAATATAATAATAAGAATGCTCTCTAATAAACAATACATGCTAGGAGTGCTTGTATATAAAGGTCTCTAAGATGCATCTAGAATGTGTCTAGAAGGAACTAGGAGATAAGCATGACAACTAAGCACATGTCCTCCATTGTGCATGAATGTATGTGCATCAATGAGAGGATAACTATGACAAGGTGTCACACATGTAAAGATGTTGTAGACACCATGTGCATAAATGAGGTGCGAACTCCTATGTTGTCAACATGACAACTCACAAGAATATGCATACTCCTAGGTGACTAACTAAGAAATAATAAAATATGCATTAACCTAAGTAAACTTAAGTAAAGTGTAAATAATAAATACCTATTTACACCAACACTTCAAATATGTCTTCAATTTCTTCCACATTGTACACTAAAAATACCCAACAAACTTGGTGTCTCGATCTAAAACTACACTCTTTAGCAAACCATGTAGTCTCACCACTTATTTGAAAAACAATACTCCCACATGAACAACATCAATAGTCTTCTTGCAAGGACTGAAATGGGTCATCTTTGAAAACCTATCAACCACAACAAAAATAGAATCATGCCCTTGTCAAGTCCTTGGTAATCCAAGAACAAAATCTATGCTAACATTCCCCCCCATCTTTTCTGGTACAAGTAATGGCTAATATAATCTAGTATTCTACTTCACACCTTTCACCATCTAACATACTCTGCAACTCTATAAAAACTTCTTCACATCTTGCTGCAAGTGTGGCTAGTAATAATTCTTAGCAACCAAAGTAATGGTCTTATCTCTCCCAAAGTGTCTAGCCAATCCTTCGCTATGCTTCTCCTTGATGAGATTATCTCTCATTGAACTTCTAGGAATGTAAACCTAGCTTCCTTTGAAAAACATACCACCTTGGTTTATAAAATTCAACCACTTCATCTGGTCAAGAGTAACAAGTTCTGTACAAGCCTTCCATCCTTTATAAAAATCAGGATCCTTTGGATATAAATTCTTGAGTTCCTTGAACCCAACCACCTCAATCTACATTTGTGTTAGCAAGTTGTCTTCTACTAAGAGCATTTGCAACTTTATTAGACTTCCGACTCATGTGTTTAAAAAAAAATGTATAACTCTACAAAAAATCAACCCACTTCAAATGCCTTCAGTTCAATTTTCCTTGACTATTCAAATATTGTAAAGCTTGATGATCAGTATACAAAAAAATTCCTTAGGAAGAAGATAGTGTCTCCACTTCTTCAATGCCTGAACTGTAGCATAAAATGCCTGATCATAAACATAATATTTTCTTTTGGCATCATTCAATTTCTCATTGAAATAAGCAACAAGTCTACCTTCTTGGCTAAAAACATCTCCTATTGTAGTACCTCTAGCATCACAATCTACTTGAAACACCTTGTTAAAAATTGGAAGTGCTAAAACATGTTGCTTTGTAACTTTCTATTTCAATAGATTAAAACTATTATATGCTCCTACAGTCCACTTAAATTCTTTCCTATCCTCTCTCATTGTTTCAGTCAAGGGTCCACAAATACTGCTAAAACCTCTTATGAACTTTCTATAAAAACTAGTTGGTCCATGAAAATATGTTACCTCTATAATACTCTTTGGTGTAGGTCATTCAAGGATAGCCTTCACTTTCTCTAGGTCCATTTTTAGACCTTCTACTAAGACTACAAATCCTAGGTACACCAACTCCTTCTTCACAAAACTACACTTCTTTAGGTTTATCATATACTTCTCTTGTCTCAACTTATCAAACACCTTTCAAATACCATCAAAATATCATCTAGGTAAACAATGACAAAGTTACCTAGAAAATCCTTTAGTGCTTCATTCATAAGCCACATGAAAGTGCTTGGTGCATTGGTTAGCCCAAAAAGCATGACAAACCATTTGTACAATCTTTCCCTTGTCTTAAAGGAAATCTTCCACTCATCACCTTCTCTGATGCAAATATGATGGTATTCACTCTTCAAATCTATCTTTGTGCAATACTTAGCCCACTCAAATAGTCTATAATATCATCCATCCTTGGTAATGGAAATATGTACTTGAATGTGATCATGTTAATAATGCAAGAATTTGTGCAATTCCTCCATTTTCAATTCTTCTTTGGTGCTAATACTAAAGGTACAACACATGGACTTAGACTCTCTCAAATCATTCCATTCTATAACAACTCATGAACTTGTTTATTCAACTCTTCACTTTTTGTTGATGTCATTATATGTGTTGCCTTGTTTGGAAAACTGGCTCTTGGAATCAAATCCATCTAGTGATTGATATTCCTCATTGGGGGTAATCCATTAGGTATTATTATCTCTAAAAGTTACAGATACACTAGATTGTAACTTAGTGAACTTCAAGTAACATGGAAACACTCCTAGGCAATGGAAAGTACCTAAGTTAGGAGTGAATCTCTGGGTTATAGGCTGACTCCTCCTGATGTCTCACTAATTTAGTTCTTCAAAAAAGAAAATAAACTTGAAGGGGAAAGGGATAGAAGGATTACTTGAAAGTAAATACTAAAAAATTAAGTGATGTGTACACTGAATGATAGGATGAAGATATCGCTAGCCTAATTTGATGAAGCACTTTTGGGTAGTTAACAAGAACTCAATTTTGCAAAGAACCATACACATATAAATATTTCACAAGAAAGACGTGCTTCAAACTAGGAGTTAAAGGGAATTCTAGCATTCACATTGTCACAACTTGAAATAGACTAGAGTATCTTGACTTGCAACCTACACGAACAATTAGATCTCTCTTGTAGTTAGAACTGAGACAGAAACTAGGGATTTGAAGAGTAAATCTCAAGAGATTCTATCAAATCAAAAGCTTAAGCAAGAAGAAAACACAATAAGGGTTCTAAGACTATTTCTTCAATCAGATTTCAAAGGTCATTGAATAACATTCATCTAGACTAACTATAAAAATAAAGTGATTTTTTGAGAAAAACACAAAAGACTCTTGAAAGATCTCGACAATGTTATCTTGCGTAAGACTTAAAAATTGCTAGCCCTTTCTCCACATCTTGGGAATCCTTAAATAGACTAGGATTGAAATGAGCTTCAGATGGGAGGGGTGCATGTCAAAAATTCACTAGAAGAGTATAGAGATTTTAGAGAATTAGATTCGCCATTAAGTTTTTACATCTTCCCATTATGGGTAACACTAGGAGAATAATCATGAAAAAGCCAGGTGCTAAATGTTGTTGGAGTACCTTAACTACCCTTTGCTTCTTATGGAATTCAAAGATCAAATCCACAACCACCTCCATTGGCATAGCATTAATAGTTGTAACTGTATTTGAGAAAAGATCATCTATTTCTTGGTGATCATTCCACGTAAATGATTGAATTAGATCCCCATCATCTTCATACTCAATTGTAGATCTAATCCTCCTAAAAAGTTCCCTACTTGAATCACCAACTCACTTGTTTAATAAATGCCAAACCATAGATTTTACTATTTCATTCCCTTATTAGAAATTATCACCACCCTAGGGTCAAATATTATTTGACCAAATAAAGACCATGAGTAACAACATGATATGCTGTGTTTGCTAACTTTTTCTTTATATTACCATGCTGACTCGGTTGACCCACGATATTATCTCATGAACTGGAGACACATTTAGTATAACTGTTGGCACATTTTTTTAATTGTGATGGTTAACTCCTTGTAAAAGTGGGCCACCTGGACACGTGTCTAATAGGTGCTTCCCCACACTACTTAAGTTTTGATCATTTTCGCAAAGTGGGTAAGCATTGATCATCAATCCCTAAGCAATCAATGATCATGAAAGAACCTTCATTATTACTACGGTTTGCCTAAATGTTTCTGGACCCACATAACACTCAAAATCCACCTCTGTGTGGACACAAACCTTGGTCAAATCAACATGAAATACCTAGCACACATTCCACTTCAGCATGACTTGCCACCTTCTAGGAAAGATGACCATATATGGCCATGTGGCATAATGTTGCTTCCTGCATTGTTTAACTTCCTCGCACTTTGAAAATGTGAGGAAGTGCCAACTATAGATCTAGGAAGATCTGATGGTGTAGAATATTGAAGCCTTCCCTTGTCTGTGTCAGCATCCCTAACCAATGAAAATACAACTATATGCAAACCTATCCTGACTTCCTCCTTTTGCGACTTGGTCTTGGAATGAGACCCCATCAATGCCATGCATTTCCAAGGAGTATCCCCACATTGTTTAACTTCCTCACACTTTGGATATGTGGGAAAGCACCAAAAATAGATCTAGGAAGATCTGATGGCCGATAAGATGTGTGATCTCATCTCCTTGAAAGTAAAAAAGAGCCTACATGGACTGTAACCACTCGCAAAAATTATAATTAAACATGGGACATTCAAATTTTAAAAGAATTAGGACTTAGGGATAAAATTATGACTTGGTCAAATTTTTTATTTATCTCCCTAACACATGTGTATTAATATGAATTGAATACTTTATTTTCACCACCCTAGGAAAGTAATGAAAAGTCAAATCTATCCATTTTGCATAGTGGTAAAAATGGGTAACACTTTTGGAAACTTCTACTGAATGGTTGCCTACTAGACATCAAACTAGTAGCCTTAAACAATCCATTGGGTATAAACTCACCAAGAAAATGAAATTTATGTGCAAAAATCAAGCATAGAGGCTCAAAAAATTGCAGTTGGGTCAAGTATTGCCATGGAAGAATACTAAGAATGAAGACTCTCTATGCTAGCAGGTATGCCACACATTTACTTGTTCAGACCTCTGGAATCTAAGAATTTTATTGAAAGCAGGGGAGAATACAACTAAAAACATTGTACTAGACTACACTTAGAGAAAAGATAACTAACCTACCCTAGACTAATAAGCAACAAGGAATGCTAAACAAAGCCATTCACTGGTTGGCGAAAATATTTTTCTTTCCTTCTTAGTTTGTAATAGTAAGAAAGTGTATTGGCAAATATGGAAAGATGGAGAAAAAACTAGTATTTGACCATCTAGTGCAATACTTCATGAAGTACAAAATTTTCAATACTTACTTCATCAAGTGAAAAGAATAGAAATATTTCTTGAAATGATTTAACATGTTGTATTTGTTCTTCTTCATCAACATCCTTAGACATGGGTGTTGACATAGTTGATATTGTCTTACTTGTCTCAAGTTGAGACAAATATCTGACTGGGAAACCTCTTGATAATATGAACATAGAGTTCATATTGCTGGTGAAAATAGAAATGTTCATGTTGGATACTTCTCTTTCTAGCACATCATCACAACTCTCTTGCAGAAACCACCCTTCCTCCATGGTCAAAGGGGCATAACTTCTATTATCATAGCTTCTAAAAAAAATGAGCATACTCCATATATGACTTTCATCCTTAATAGGAAAATGTTTAGGTATTAAAATTTTCACTTTCACACAAAAAGCATTAGACATATGAAATTCCATATTCTCACAGAAATCCTCAATAATGCTGTCAAAAAGAGCCTCCATACTTTTATCAATCCCCATGTCTCCTGGAACTACCTCTTCAACTGCAATTTCCATACCTTGCTCCACAAATGATGACAACTCATCAACATAAGCCATGACCTCCCCTTTTTGATCTTCTAGTATTACATCTAATGGGGAGTCATAACTTTCAAAAACTATCACCTTCTCATCCTCTTGCTCAAAATATAAAGGGAGCATAGTCAATAAATCAAAACTAGAAACCTCATCATTATTTTGTCCCTATTCCTGACCCTCCAAAATTGGTTCTACTAGCATAGGATCTACAAGGTTATCTGCTCTTTCATCCCTTTGATCTTGAACTAGCTCAAATGGTACAACCTTAAAAAGGTTTGGCATTTCATAACTGGGATCTTTTGTCCAAGAAGGCTGCCATGGTTTCTTGATACTTTGTCTATCAGGTTCATGCTCAACTTGAGAGTTAAGAGAGTGGTTTGGAAAACCTTGTTCATTTAGAGGCTCATGTAGGGAAAGCTCCATCTCTTTTGTAACCTATGACCCTTAAATCTTGGGGTATTGAAAATAGGAGGCCTATTTAGGGGTTGTAGGGGCTCAACATGCTTGAAACTTGGAATGGGGTTTTGGGAAAGATTAGTTTGCCTAAAGCTAGGAAACTTCCTCTCTGAAATTTCTACCACTATAGCTACTTGCAAGGGTTGCTCTATCTCTTTAGGGGCTTCCATATTTATGGGTTGGTTGATAGAATTAGGGGAATCATGTTTGAAAATAGGGACACAAGGGGTTTGGGCCTCTATCTTTTGAATTTGAGAAAATAACACTCTTAGTCGAGCAAATGCCCACCTTAGTTGCTCCTCGTTTTTAGCTATCTCTCTTTCAAGATATTCATCCTACTCTCTTTGTTTCCAATCCATCACCTAATAATTTTGGTTAGCTTGGTAAGCCCACTCTTCCTGCTACATGATGTGCTTTTAATGCTTATCAATATGCCTTATCTCATTTTGATAGTTAAGCCAAATTTCATTCATACATGAGGAAAAAGGTTGACTTTGATGGAGTTTTTGAGGCATATTGGTAGACTTGCATGAGGCTTGAGAAGGGACAAGTGGGTGGTAAACATATAAGACTTGTTGGGCATTTGATGATAAAGGATTTATAATACATTGTCAGGCATATCTAACAGAATATGCTTCTTGACATGGTTGGCAGGGTGTGATATGAGGAGCTTCATGGAAATGAGGATGTTAAGGCAAATTTGCATGATATGAAGACATGTTTATATAATCTAGAAAATGCTAAAACTATTGAAAACTACAAAGACCAGGTTTGAATTTCTACATACTAGTACTTAGTCTGCTTAAAACGAGTTGATATTCTTCACATTTGCCAGATGTGTTAGAACTTACTTCCAAAGGCAGAAAATACTACTATCCGCACCAAATAATGGTCATGTAAAGCTTGAGAAGAACTAAAACATCAACTCTCATCCAACCAAGCATGCCATAATTGTTATCTCTAAAAGCTACACCTAGATTATATTCTAACTCAGTCAACTTTGAGTAATATGGAAACACTCCTAAGCAGTGAGAAGTACCTAAGTTAGGAGTGAATCTTTGGGTTATATGTTGGCTCCTCTTGATGTCTCACTGATTTAGTTCTTCAAACAAGAAAATAAACCTAAAGGGGAAAGGGATGGAAGGATTACTTGAAAGTAAATACTGAAAAAGTAAAGTGAGGTGATACACCGGATGATAGGATGAATATATTGCTGGCCTAACTCAATGAAACACTTTTGGGCAGCTAACAAAAACTCAATATTGCAAAGAACCATTGACACATAAATATTTCAAAAGAAGGATGTGCTTCAAACAAGGAGTTAAAGGGAATTCTAACATTCACAATGTCACAATTTGAAAAAGAGTAGACTTGGAACCTACATGAACAATCAAATCTCTCTTGTACTTAAAACTGAGACAAAAACTAGGGATTCAAAGAGTAAATCTCAAGAGATTCCATCAAATTAGAAGCTTAGGAATCCAACAGACACAATAAAGGTTCTAAGATTGTTCCTTCATTTAGATCTCAAAGTTCATTGAATAACATTCATCTAGACTAACTGTAAAAATAAAGTGATTTGCTGAGAAAACATGGACTCTTGAGATCTCGACAATACTATCTTTCATAAGACTTCAAAATTGGTAGCCCTTTCTCCACATCTTAGGAATCCTTAAATAGACTAAGATTTCAACAAGCTTTAGATGGGAGGGGCACATGTTAAAAATTCACTAGAAGAGTACAAAGATTTTAGAGAATTACATTCACTCCACATCTTAGGAATCCTTAAATAGACTAGGATTGCAACAAGATTTAGATGGGAGGGGAAAATGTCAAAAATTCACTAGAAGAGTACAAAGATTTTAGAGAATTACATTCACCATTAAGTTTTACATCTTCCCATTATGGGTAACAACAAGAGAATAATCATGAAAAAGCTAGGTGCTACATGTTGTTGGAGTACCTTAATTGCCCTTTGCTTCTTATGGCATTCAAAGATCAAATCCACAACCACCTCGACTGACATAGCATTAATAGTTGTAAGTGTATTTGAGAAAAGATCATATATTTCTTGGTGATTGTTCCACGAAAATGATCGGATTTGATCCCCATCATCTTCATACCCAATTGCAGATCTAATCCTCATAAAATTTGCCTTGCTTGAATTACCAACTCACCTCTTTAATCAATGCCAACTTGTAGGTTGCAATGTTTCATTCCCATATCAAAAATTATTGCCTCTAGGGTCAAATATTATTTGACTAGATAAAGACCATGTGTAACAACACTATATGCTGTGTTCATCACCTTTTTCTTTATATTACCATGCTGACCCAATTGACCCACAATATTATGCCATAGTAGGGAGACACATTTACTATCACTGCTAATAGCTTTTTTTAACTGTGATGGTTAACTCCTTGCAAAAGTGGGCCACCTAGATAGGTGTCTAACAGGTGCTTCCTCGTATTGCCTAAGTTTTGATCATTTTCTTAAAGCAGGTAAGTGTCGATCGTCAATCCCTGAATGATCGATGATCATGAAAGAACCTTCATTATTACTACGCTTTACCTAAATGTTTCCAGACCCACATGACACTCAGCATCCACCTTTGTGTTTACATAAACCTTGGTTGAATTAGCATGAAATACCTGGCACACATTCCACTCCAGCATGACCTACTGCCTTCAGGGAAAGATGAGCCCACATGGCCACATTGGACGATGTTGCTTCCCCACATTATTTAACTTCCTCACACTTTGGAAATGTGGGGAAGCACCAACTATAGATCTGGGAAGATCTGATAGTGTGGAACATTGAAGCCTTCTTTGTTTATGTCAGCATCCCTGACCAATGAAAATACAACCATATGCCAACCTATCCTGAAATCCTCCTTTTGTGGCTTGGGACCAAAATGAGACCTCACCAATGGCACAGATCTCCAAGGTGTATCTCCACATTGTTTAACTTCCTTGCACTTTGGAAATTTGGGGAAGCACCAACCATAGATCTAAGAAGATCTAACAATCGGTAAGATGTGTGATCTCATCTCCTTGAAAGTAAATAGGGCCCACATGGATGGTGGCCACTTGTAAAAATTATAATTAAACATGGGACATACAAATTTAAAAAGGCTTAGGACTTAGGGATAAAATGGTGACTTGGTCAAATATTTTATTTATCTTCCTATTGCATGTGCATTAATATAAATTAAATACTTTATTTTCACCACCCTAGGAAAATAATGAAAACTCAAATCTATCCATTTTGCATATTGGTAAAAATGGGTAATAGGTACATTATCTGACACAATATCATAAAACTCTCCCAACATATCTACAACTTTTGTAGGTACCTCCTCTACCTCTTCTTTACCATCTTTTGGAATTATAGCAAAGCACATATGCTCACACTTCATACCTTTGAGAAACTCTTTCCCATCAAGAAAACATATTATGGTAGCACTACATACCTTTTCTTCTTTCTCCTTCAACGACTTCAACTTATGCTTCACTCCATCCTTTGTCAAAGTGTAGGTATTTTCTCGCCCAACATGTACAACATGCATGTCAAACTATCACAGCCTACCCAAGAACATATGACATATTTCCACAGGTATGATATCACAAAGCACCCCATCCTGGTAGCTTCTGGTCTTGAACTTCACTAAGTATTTCTCACTAACCATGGCCTTTTGGTCATCTTGCATCCAAGAAATACGATATGGGCATGGGTGTTTCTAGATTTTCAACTTCAATTTTTTGACCATCATTTCTGACACCAGATTGTCATTACTTCCACCATCAATGATCACTTCACAACACTTATCTTTGCATTTGCATCTTGTGCAAAATAAGCTCCTTATTTGATCATTTTCAATCTCACCACTCAACAGGACTATTCTATTAACTAGGACTTCTCTTTTAGCATTTTCAGAATGTGATGATCTAGCATCTGCATCAACATGTGCAACTCTAGCCTAGCCTTTTTGTAGTGCCCCTTGTCATTGCATTCTATACCTTCTAATAATTTTGTTTCGAGAGATACTTTGATACTTATGTTTGAGGACATTTGAGATGATCTAATGGTCAGATACTATATTTTGATTGCCAATATCATAGATTTTAGATGCTATGTTGTCTAGTTTGATCATATCTGCATGATGATGTGTATTGATGTGACATGATGCTTTATGATGATATCTAGTTATTTATATTCAGACATATACTCTGATTATGTTTATATTATGGACTTATTTGATTCTGGATACTTGGATTTGATGCTATGGTTATTTACTTCATTCTTGCCTTGTGGTTTTTTATGTGAAAGTGAGTTATGTAAATGGTTTATTGTAGTGCAATTAAATAAATGGTTATTTAATGTGATTTAATGCATTATTGCTTCAACTATTCATTATATGTAATTGCACTTGATCATGTTATTTAGTGTGCAAGATTTATGTCCCTGGCAGTGGCACATGGAGTTAATGATTGAGATGTTCATATTTAACCAATGTCATCCTTCTATGGTCATTTTATCCTATTTAATTGTTTAAATTAAACCCTCTAGTGATTTAATAAATCTGGACTCATTTGCATTATGTGATTAGACCTGTGAGCATGTATGTGCATTTAGAGGTTTGCAATTATCGTGAAAGTTATTAAGGAATTCTGTGATTTTGGTTTAAGGGAATTTTGGGCTTTATCTTATTTTATTTTATTCCTAATAGCTTTGTCATAGTTGAATTCCAATTACTTGGAATAGCCTATTTTCATTTGCATTGTTTTAGGGTTTAAATAGGTGATTTGGTTAGTTATTCTAATCCTTTACTCACTTGAAAAGTAAATAAATATCCAAAAAGAAATTTTATTCCTCACTTCTCACTTTTGGAAATAGAAATTTCAGAGCAAATTTCCAAATCCTCTTCTATAGGATTGTGTTTCTGTTCATTGTAGGAGCTATGGGCATGGGATCATTATGAGATTGGTCTTGTTGGATCTAGATCGAGGAGACCTTGGACTATTGTGACTTTTGATAGTTTTTGCAAGTTTTTATTTTATTGTTTAGATTCCCGTATTTGCCCTTTTGGCTATTAGGCATTGCTCTCCTATTTTTCTATTTCAGCTTCATTTATCCGTCTGTTTTTGGTAGTTCTTTGTTATAAGGTTGAGAACTAGTGTTCCACTCTATTTCTAAGTTCTAGCTCTACCTAGTTGGGTGGGTATGAGCATTTCCCTATTTTTTGGGATGGGTTTTTGGGGTTTTTCACCATTATGTTGGACATTTTTGCACACGGTGTTCAAACCCAATTTTGATTGGATTTATGTGGATCATTTACCCGAGGGTAGAATGAGTTTTAATTTTGTGGATTTTTGTCAACGTTGGGTTTTTTTGAGGTTTTTGCCTCGATTTGCGTGCCACCCAGTTTTCTCAAGTTTTCTTTACATGGTGTTGGTCATGGATTTAGATTATTCGTAGGATTTCTAACTAACCACAGTTATATCTTTATGTTTGCATTAGGATGTGTACCACATCCATACTCCCAACTTGTGTTTGGTTGAGTGATTTTGCACTTGGTGTTATTGTTACTAATCAAACTCTTGTTGTTATTTTTATGAACACTATGATTCATTTAGAATCTATACGCTCCAATTTAGGCCAGTTGAGTGAGTTCATGATATTTGGTGTTATTGCCTCATTGGGATTCATGTAGAATCTATACTCTTGGATATAGGCCAATTGAGTGAGATTATTATATTTTTTTGATTGTTGCATTTCTCATATCCAACCCTTGCATTGGTATTATGTGATTATTTCATGTAGTTGGTTGTGCACACACACAAGCAGGTACACATGCACTTGACAGGTGCTAGCGAGACTCAAACTCCCAGATATGGGCCGGTTGAGGGATTGTTCATTTGTGGTTGGGTTGGTAACTTGCATTTCCTTTGGGCATTGATTGTGAGATTAGCATGGGTATGTAGGGTAGATGTGTGGAGTGGCTTCTCTCATATACCTGGGTTTTATTCTGACAAGGTATCGTGAAAAAGTTTTAACAAGTGATAACATAATTAATAAATGGGTATTACAACTTAATCAAAGATAAGATTATGGAACACTTGGCCTCCTAAGGGAGTTGATCAAAGGTATGTGTGTTTGGCCTCCTGAGGGATTTGATCAAAGGTACAGTAAATGGCCTCCTACGTGAGTTGATCAAAGATACATTTCGAGTTTGGCTTCCCAAGGGAGTTTATCAAAGGCTTGAAGTACTTGCACTAACCAATGGAAAGTAATGACACTCCCCTAGAGTCCCTTCATAGTTGACCCATAGAGTTTTTGACTAGGACCTATTGTATTTGCATTGTCTCATGATCTTGGTTTTTGTCCTTTTTACTGTCTGGTTTGAGTGTTAGCCCTAGACATTATTTTATGTGTGTTTGTGGTTAGATCATTATCTCCATCAACATGATAGGAGTGTGCTTAGAGGTTCCACATGGTTGGGAGGCATAACTACTATAGAGATAATCTATTTGTAGTTGAGACTGATGCTTGATGTTTCACTTGGTATATTCAAGTTTTTGGAGTATGTTTCCTTGTGATTTATGCTTTAATTGGAATGCTTGCATATCATGTTTGGATGATGTTAGTTTTCATTTGATGCATTCCTTTATTATGATGTTACAGCATATGGTTAGATGATGTGATTCACTACTAGTTAGAGTATTTATGCTTTGATGGATTAGCATGTTCAATCTTCTTGTTCTTATGATGTTATTATGTTTGTAGTAGTAACACCCTCATAAGACAACCCCAACTATCTAGTTGGAATTTTGGGACGTTACGCTCGAGAGGTATGTAGGGCCTTTGAGGTCTCATGATGCTATTATGGTTGGGAGGAACCAAGCACAATTTCTAGTTGTTTTGATGGTTAGTTGTTTTATGATTTCCTTCATATGATGTTGATTTATGACCCAGTTATGTATAGTGTGATGTTGCTTCCGCATGTTCTTTCTTATGCCAGTATGGATTAGATGGATAGATGTTTCTCTTTCTTGTTGCATGGTGTCTTGTATTTCATGTGTTTGAGCATCCAAGCCTTGATTTTGTGGATCCAGTACTTACCAATGTAGAGGTTTCATATTTTTATACTTGTTACTATACTTTTTGGTCATGTTTTCAATTATTTTATCGCATGGGAAGGACAATTCCTCACATGAAAATGTACTTCCTCACATAGAGAAATGAAGTCTCACGCAACATGTGTACTCCTTGCATGGTGTGTGTACTTCCTTATGCAACATGATGTGAAGTCTCATGTGGATTAATGTACTTTCTTATGTGTAGTGAAGCAAAGTCTCACACGATATTGTAAGGAAGATCTTCCTTGAGCAAAAAATAATGGGTATATGGGCTTGGCCGAGGAAAGTTTGGAAGTTGGTTTTGGACACCCTATTGGGTTTTACACCTTCCTAGTTGAAAACATATTTTCTATGAGATTTAAAATATACCATTTGAGCATAAGTTGACATATATTTGTCAACTTATACTTAAGAGATATTTTAATATATGTGGCAATTCATTTGGGATTGGTTCCAAACCTCTTCAAGTTAAGATAAAGATTCTAAGAAATTTTAGGGCTTAAAAAATTTAGACTTAGCCAAATTCCAAGGCTTCAAGATTTTAGGCTTAGCTGAAATTTAGGATTCAATATTTGTCTTTCAACATGGTATCTAGTAGATGAGTGGTTGTAACTTTGAGCCCTCGTCTTGTGCATGGTAATTGTTGATCTCTAGTTGTAATTCTTGATTATGTTATGGTTAGTTGGAAATGGACTTGTATGTTTAACCATGCTAGGAATTTGTTCTTTGGGGCTTGAAAAGAACATCTCTCCTTGTGTATTCTTATGATTCATGTGATCATTGATTTTGGATTTGGTTTAGTGCTCGAGGATCTTTGGAAGTGTTTTTCAAATTTTCGTTGGTGTAGGTGAACATGTGAGTTTAGCCGTGTTCCCTATTCTTATCACTTTGTTTTGATGTTTCAATCTTGCACTGGGTTACTTCATGTGGTTGTTAAGTAACTTATCTTAAGAAAAAAAAATCAATGCATGTTTTGTGCTTTTGTTCCAAGGATCTCTAGGTGGGGCATTACACTTCTACTCTTCAATCTATCCTTCTTTGAAATTGGGAACATTCAAATACTCAATGCTCTTCTTCTCCATAGTGAAAACATTTCCCACAGAAGCCTCCTCTTCTAAATCCTTGTCCTCTACCTCTTCCTCTCTAATCTCTATTGTTTTGATCATGGAAACAAGTGTAATTATTTCCCCTCTAGTTCTAACTCCTACTTCCAGCCTCATCCTTGTTCCTCTAATCATCATTTCAACCTCCATAAGACTATCCACCAGATCTTCCACCATGACCTCTACTACCATTTTTGTTATCAAATTTTTTTGTTAGCTTCTCTTCAACTATTAGGGAAAACTAGTACACCTCCTCAATACTAGTCACTTGAACAAGACTTAGCTCCTCTTGAATGTATGACCTTAATCCATTAAGATAATGGACTACTTTCTCATTATCAACTTTTTCATGGCCATTTCTAATGAGAACTTAGTAGAACTCTTCGGTATACTCTTGAACATATTTTCTCTCTTTGCATTTTATTTAATAGATCAAGCTCATAATCCATGGGAATAAACTATCAATTAATTTTAGTTACCATTTGATCTCATCTAGTGATTTTGTCCTTTCCTCTCTTATTGTGATCTAACTAGATCTCTTGCCACTAAATCTTTGCATGACCCTTAACTTTAGCCTTTGAAACTTGACCCTATTCAAATCTTCAATATCTTCATATTCAAAGTACTCTTCTAATTCATTGATCCAGTTGATCAATTCCTTTGGGTTGAGATTTCCCAAAAATGTGGGAATATCAAACTTAGGTCTTTTTACAATACTAGAAATGGCCTTAAAAAGCTTTGCCTCCTCTAGATTAAGAGCTTTCTCTATCGTGGCTTAGTCCACATTTCCTTCTTCTTTTCTTTTATCCTTTCTCTCACCATCTCTTATGGAAAAATTCATTCCTCTATGCATCTTTTCTTGCAATGCTTTCATTTTCCTTTGGAAGGTTCTAAAATTCTCAAGTGTAACACCTTCAACTCTTCCACTACACTCTCTTCGTGGAGGCATCTTCGCACTTTTTCTAAAAACCTAGTGCAAAATACCTCATAATTAGTGATCTATCTACATGCTCAACCCAAACTGTGATCCTGGTGTGAACTACCTCACAATCGGTGACCTGTCCACACACTCAAGAACTCCAGCTTTGATACCACTTGATGAAGGGTGCTCCCCTTAATACCATAAACTCATAACGGAAATAAAGAAAAAATGACAATTTGCGAGAACAAAATATGGGCTTATTGTTATTGCCACAAATGTGGAATTATAGAATTCAGAGTTACAATATGCTAACCCACATGGGAACCTTCATTACAATAATCTACAAGACAAAACTTTGAACTATCACCTAGAACTATTGCAGACAATATTAGAGCCTTTCTTAAATAGGAAATTTTTATGCTGCCTGGGAAGGTTCTAGACACTAAAACTTAATACCTAGGGCTGACAGACCCTAACAATAGATATAGAGTCGACCAAATACACTATTGACATTTATTTTAGAAATTTTAGGTAGCCCAACTTTAGAAGACCATAACTCTCAAACTGTTGCTCTGATTGGCTGTTATAACCACTTTTCAAAAAGCTCATCTTCTGATCTATAAGCTTAGATTTGTGCAAGCCCCCATCTATCAAGTTTTTGGGCTTCATTTGTATTAGGATTAACTTTAGACATAAATAACAGTTACATGCAAATATAACCAATATCAAAAAATAATAGTCACCATAAGAGAACACAAGACACCAAGATTTAACGTGGTTCACACAATCCTTGGGCTACATTCACTATCAGCAAGTTCAATATTATTATTATCTAGTGATTACAACCTGATTACAATCTGTAATCCCTTATAGCTCAATACCACTATAAGAACTAATTTTTGCATCACACATTATGAAAATCCCTAACCCTAAACCTTTTTATACAAGCTTTTTTTGCTTACAAAACTAGGGCAAGAATAAGTCAGCCAATAAGAAAAATAGAAGTTGATGCCTTTTACAATATAAGTGCATTTTTGGCTTCAGGGGTGTTGGTGCTCAAAATTGCTTTTCCATTTTGAGTGCCTATTCCAAATTTTTGAGTTGCTTTTTGCCCCTATGAACTCTTTTCATGCATATGTTCCCGACTATTGAATTAATGCCTAAAAGGTGTTTTCTATTTCTAACACCCTTCATTCAGCCTATCCATATGTTCTATGATGATAAACTGATATTTTGAACCATTCAGCAAAGTCTTGTTTTGAGTAGTTTTTAGTTCTGCATTTTTTGCCTGTGTCAAACATTGATTAGAGGGCATGTTTGCATTTGAATATCTTTTACCCAGTTATGATTCATGACTCACCACTTTGAGGATATTTAGTATGCATACCAAAGAACCTATTTTCCAAGTTTCAAGTCATTTCAAATTCGTTTGACTAAGTTTTGAACCCCTCAAAGTTAGTCAGTTACCCCTATTGTAAATCTGCATATTGTTCATAATTTCGGGTAGCCTTGTTTGACAAACTATAACTTTTGACCAGTTGAACCAAATAAGAAAATTAATTTTTCATTATATTCTAGGGGTTAGAGACTTTGTATGTCCCAGATTTGAGCTTATGACGAATTCTTTTGATCAGTTTTCAAATGTGATTCCATTTGCAATTTTTAAAGTTTCACTGGTATTCAGAGATGTAGATTAATTGGGAGCCCTGTTTGAGATTTCATATCTTTGAGTCTATGATTGGTGGGATTGAATGGTTTTTTCCCCTGTATTCTACTCTAAAAATACTACAAGCGTGCCAATTTTCAAGTCTTGACGAATCTGTCTGTAAACTTGTCCAGGCTCATTTCATTTGCAAAAAACACTATTTTATTGATGTTCACTATCTTGCAGTTCTAGCTAGCCAACTTAGCACCCTTTCCAAATTTTTTATATGATTCTTCATGAGCCCAAATTGTAGAATCATATTCTCCTCATGACAATGTACCAGTGCCCCAATTTTCAGATTCTCATATGCCCATTTGCCTAGTTTTCAAGGCCAAAACCAAACGCAATTCTAGCTTTCTAACATGTTTATCTATAAGTAAATTTAAGTGGGCATGTTTGGAGGTCGATATATTTTGACCCTAATGTCTTCATGCGAGGAATCTTTGCAAACTTATTGAATGTGTCAGAGAGATAAAGTATCCAAAGTTTTAGAGCCTGACTAGATGTTTATGATAGTTTTTAAAGCTAGGCAACAGGCCTCCTAACATGATTTTCAAGTGTAGACAGTTGAAGGAAGTTCAATTTCAGCAACTTCAAATTAAAGACTCTTTCAATGGGACACATGTCAAATATATATTACATTTGCTGAAGATCTTCTCCTATATATTTTCCTCTTATGCTTATTGTAAGGGTTCCAATTTTTTGGAGATTTTAGGAGGATTGAGAGACTAGTCTGGTTCCAATTTCCTGATTTTTCTCACAGTTGTGATACCAATTTTCTTACTGTTCTTCAATTATGAACAAAATATTGTATTCCTTTTGAAGCATTGTTATATTACACAGTCATTCTTTATGTATTTTTTGAGTTTTAATATGCAGATGATCTATTGTTTCCAAGGAAATTAATGCAAGAGCTTCACCTTTCTTAGTTTCATTCTGATTCTAATCTCTTGCTTCTATTATCAATAATGTTCTATGTTTGAGAATGAAGAGCTTGGAATCAGTTGCAATCCATTAAGGTTGTATGGTAGGATAAACTTGTTGTTAGAACAAAGAAACAAAGTAAATGCTTGTTTATACTGATAGGGTTACATGTTACACCAGAAGGATTTCATCATAAGAATGAGAGTTGTTATGAAGATTGATGTTTATTTGCAAGTCAAATAGATAGATCATATGCCTAAATATATGAGTATACTTTAGGTATCCATATGCATGTTAAGGTTTAGTTGATGCCCAATGGATAAGGGACTGGTCAGCTTGAAGGATACATGTTCTCTATTGTTGCATACCCGGGTTATGTTGAGATACAAATCTTAATCGAATATATTTCCTTTTGTGTTTAAGAATTAAAAGAGTTTTCCCTCACTTGGTTTATCAGGTTCATGTGCTTTTTTATTAGCTATTTCACCCATGAATAATTGCATAAACATAGAAGATTAAGGGATTTTATTTGTTTTCTAGATTCAGTTGTATGCTTTTACACTGGTGCCATATAAAGAGTCTGAGGTCAACCCACCTAGGTCTAACAAAGCTTGAAGAAGAAGAAGGATTTATCCTTATAGTTGGCCCAATACTATAGTCAAGTGCATCTATTATAGGAATTTTCTAACTTTAGATGTATTGGTTATTTCCAAAACTATTAAATCAAGAGCCAACAGGGGGCACTGCCCCTGAAAAAACCCTAGTGAGTGTGTTGCCCCTTGACCCCACCTTTTACTGTGATAGGGAGCGTACTTAGGGCACTACCCCAAGACCTTGTAGGGGCATTGGCCCTTGACCCCATCTTGGGGGAACTACTCCCAAAACCCCATAGAAATAATATGGAGAGAAAATCGCATCGAATAAACTTGAGTCCAATTAGGCTCCACATCACAACAATCTCCCACTTGGAGATTGATCAGACTCTACAAAAATAACCTCCCACTTCGAGACTGATCATAGCACTGTTAAACCTGTAGCTCCCACTAGACTATATCAAACCACCCTAGACTCTACTATTCTTTTATTCTTTTTAGTCGAGAACATCAATAGAAGCTAAAGATGAGTTTATTTTCTCTCTTATCACTATATTCATAAACATATCTATTAGATTATCATGTATATGTATCTTCTCCATCTTTAACTATCCAACATCTAAAAATGACTTAATGAAATGGTACCGCTACTATATGTGTTATGTCTTTGAATTCAGAGTTGAATTCTTTGCAAGATGAATGGAACTCTAGCTATTTGTGTGCAAATAATTATTCCTCTATGGATGTCCCAACTCTTCTATGAAGAAATGAAGCCATATCATATCCTTGGCTTCCTCTATAGAAACAACATATTCTACCTCTATAGTGGATAAAACATTAACCTTTTATAATCAAGAAACCTAGCTTACAACTGCCCCACCAACAGTAAATAAATAACTTGTAGTACTCTGTCTAGTATCAATATCCCCTACAAAATATGAGTCAACATATCTCTATAAATTAGTAGTAGAGCCCCCAAAATGTAAACACTTACTAGATGTTCCTCTCAAATATCTAAGAATCCATTTAACTGCATTCCAATGCTCAATTCCTAGATGACTCATATACCTGCTAATGACTCCCACTACATGTGCAATATATGGCCTCATACATACCATAACATACATCAAGCTCCCTACAACTGAAACATAAGGTACCTTGGACATCTCATCCTCCTCTTCTTATGTCTTGGCACAAATCTCCTTAGTCAACTTCAAATGACTAGGTAAAGGTGTGTTGACAGCTTTAGCATTCTCCACAAAGAAATGTTGTAACACCTTCTCAATATAATCAGCCTGAGATAAAATCATTTTCTTGTTCTTCCTATCTCTTCAAATCTTCATACCAAGGATTTTTTTTTCTGCCCTCAAATCCTTCATAGCAAATGCATGTGCTAAGTATTCCTTTAACCCCTTAATGTGATACATGTTAGACCCAACTATAAGCATATCATCAACATATAAACATAAAATAATCTATCTATCATCATCCAACCTCTTAAAATAAACACAATGATCTAAATGAAATCTATTGTATCTATGCTCATGTATAAACCTATCAAAATTTAGATACCATTGTCAAGGTGCTTGCTTCAAGCCATACAAAATTTTCTTCAATTTGCACACTAATTTCTCCTTACCTTTGACCTCAAATCCCTATGGATGTGTCATATATATATCTCTTCATCCAAATCACCATGAAGGAGGGCTATTTTAATATCAAGCTTCTCTAAATGCAAATCTTCAGTAGCCACAATACTTAAAACAATGTGAATATAAGTCATTTTGACAACAATAGAGAATATCTCATCAAAATCAATACCCTTTTTCTATGCAAATACTTTTAAAACTAACCTAGCTTTAAATATTTTCTTACCTCCATCCTATTCTTTCAACCTATAAACCCACTTATTCTGTAAAGCCCTTTTACCCGTAGGCAACCTGCATAAATCTCAAGTCTTATCTTTCAACAAAGATTCCATTTCTTCTTTCATTGTAGACTCCCACTGAATCTTTGTATCCACCTTCAAGCTTCATCATAACATTCAAGTTCACTAGCATTAGTAAGTAAAATAGAATACAAGGAAGGAGAAAATCTTTCTAGAGTTCTACTTAGCCTTGTTGACCGTCTAACATTTACTAGGGTGTGTGGTATTTTTTGTTGCGGTTGTTGTAGATCATGAGGAATTACTAGAACATCAGCTTTTGGAGTATCATCCAATGCTACATAATCATCTTCTTTCCTCTCATGTTGCTACAATAGATCTTTGTACAACACTTTCCCATTCAATACGACATTCTTGCTTCTTACAATTTTATGATTTTCAAATTCTCAAAACCTATAACCAAATTCATTAATTCCATATCCAACAAATATGCATTTCTTTGACTTAGCTTCTAGCTTGGTTCTATTTTTAGAATCTATATGAGCAAATGCTTCACAAGCAAAGGTTCTGAGAAAAGAATAACTCACCTTCTTACCAATCCATGCTTCCTCTAGAATAGCACAACCCAAAGGAGTAGATAGACCTCTATTAATCAAATATACAAAAGTATTGATAGCCTCCAACCACATGTTTTAAGGCAACCCTGCATCCAACCTCATGCTTCTTGTATGATACATTATAGTCTTGTTCATGCATTCAACCACTCCATTTTCTTGTGGAGTCCTTGGAACAATTTTATGTCTATGAATACCATTAGCAAATCAATAATCTTCAAATTCATGACTGCAATACTCACTACCATTATCAAATCTAAGACATTTTTATTTCTTTCCATTCTCATTTTCAAACAAGCATTTCCATTTCTTAAAAGTTTGAAATACATCAGATTTATGTATAAGGAAATAAACCCATTATTTTCTAGTTGCATCATTAATACAAGTTTCACAAAAATCCATATTAACACATTTTAGACTTGGTAAAAATTGCATTGAACGAAGTACTTTCACACCTTTCTCACTCATGTACCCAAGTCTGTTGTGCTACAATGCTATATCAACATCTACAACAACTATTTGTTCTCCCTACTCAACTACAACAATTATTCTTGAAAATTCATTTTTCTCTAAAATAATCAAAGTAGAAGGAACAATATGACCTGTACAAAGATATAAGGTGCCTAATTTGACACCTTTAGCTACTATAAGGGAACCTTTTGAAACCTTCCAATTTTTATCATTAAAGTAACTACACAACCCTCATCACCGAGTTACCCTACTGAAATTAAATTACTACTTAGCCTTGGAACATGTCTTACCTCATGTAGTAGCCAATGATTCCCATTCTGCAACTTAATCTTAACTTTTCCCTTTCCAAAAACCTGACAAGGTTCATTATCCCCCAAATAAACAAGCCCAAAATCCCCCTGGACATAATCAATAAAATAATCTCTATGAATTGTAGCTTGAAATGAAGCACTAGAATCTAAAACCCAGGAATCATCAACACTTTCTAAAGACAAAAGCAAAGAATCCTCTTCGGATTTGTTACTTACTACATTTTCCTCCTTATTCCCTTTTGGCTTATCTCCTTCATTCTTCTTTCAAGTCCAAAAATCTTTCTTCTTATGCCCTATTTTTCCATAGTACCAGCAATCTCTTGGTCCTCTGGATTGAGACCTCTTCCCCTTTGACTTTCTTCTTAACTTCCCATGATTTCTAGAATTATTTCCTCTCTTAGTCATTTTGCCTCTGCTTTGTACATTCAAAGCACTTCTTGATGTAGATCCACCTGAGGTTTTCCTATGAGTTTTCTCACTCAAAATAACATCGATCACATCATCATATTTTAAGGTGTTGGACCCAAAAATAGAATTACTCACAACCATTACCAAGCCATTCTAGCTTTTAGGCAAAGAACACAAAATCAAGAGAGCCCTAATTTCTTCATCAAAATTAATACCCATAGAAGATAACTGACTAGTAATAGTATTAAATTCATTTAAATGATCTGTAACAGATCCACCTTCTACCATTTCCATATTAAATAAATGTTTCATGAGAAATACTTTATTTGAAGCTGAGGGCTTTTCATACAATTTTGCTAGGGTTTTCGTCAACTCTTCCATTGTCTTTTCTTTTGTAATGTTATATGTCACCGATGGTACTAGACATAACCAAATGCTTCCAAGTTCCTTTCTGTCTAAAATATCCCATTCCTCATTTGTCATAGTTCCTTAGTTTTTAGTTTTTCCTTCTAATGGCTTCAATAAATCTTTCTGATAGAGATAGTCCTCCATTTGCATCTTCCACAACTGAAAGTTCTACCCATTAAACTTGTCAACCCTTAGTTTATCCTCATCTACCATCACTCCCACTCAATTGTGAGACTCCCACTCAATAGTGAGACCTTCTGTAGAGGATCACTTTAAAAAATTGATGACAGTCTGGCTAAAAAAAAATGACGATCATTTGGCTCTAATACCACTTGTTAGGATTAACTTTAGATAGAAATAATAGTTACATGTAAATATAACCAATATCAAAAAATAATAGATTGCACATAAGAGAACACAAGACACCAAGAATTAATGTGGTTCACCCAATCCCTAAGCTACATCCACCAATAGAAAGTCCAATATTATTATTATCCACTGATTACAACTTAATTACAATTTATAATCCTCTATAGCTCAATACTGCCACAAGAAATTTTTTTTGCATCACACATTATGAAAATCCCTAACCCTAAGCATTTTTATACAAGCTTTTTCCACTTACAAAATTAGGGTTAGAATAAGTCATCCAATAAGAAAAATAGTAGCCAATGCTTTTTATAATATAAGGGCATTTTTGGCATGACCCTGCAGGGACACTTCCCCTTGACCCCGTCTTGGGGGCATGCCCCCAAACCCTCATAGAAATAATATTGGGAGAAAAGCATGTTGAATAAACCTCTGAGTCTAATCAGGCTCCACATCACAACAATCTGGGGCCTCTAAGGCCTTCAAAATTGAGCCTGAATTTTTATACCAAAATTACACATTGAAAATTTGTAATAACTTTACAAACGCATATAATCTAGCCATGAAACTCCATTGACAAATTGATATAACTAAAATGAACCTTCACCATTGAAATTAGTACATTATGAGCTCATATGATTGACTTACTAAGTAGCAAGCCTCCACAAAGAAAAACTTTTGATTAAGACAACCCTTATTGAAACAACAGATAGGAAATACTTTTTTGGGTGATGCAAGATTGTGCTTACACCCAGGATGCTCCTACATCAGTTTTTAAGGCTAGTTTTAGGGTCTGTCAGCACAAGTTTGATAGTTTGTTGAAGAAGTGAAAACTAAGTTTTAAATTTCCAATTGATGATTACAAATTATTCCAATCTATGTGCAAGAGGTTATTGAAGACTTCTCTAAAAGGCCAGTCGTTCAAAAATGATTTTTTTAGCAAGACCCACTTCAAGGCCTAACTAATCTTATCAAAATGATAAAAGGTTGTGCGGATTGGAGATGTTTACTAGAAATTATAGTGATTCTAATCATTTTAATATTTTAATATGTGCATATTTCATATGAGATCAAATGGATGTTACTTATGATCCACTTGGTTATGATTTTTTGTGAAGATATTTTATGAACACTCTTATCTTGAAGTGAGGTAAAGTGTTAAGAGCTGCATCACTTGGATGATACCTTGTGTTTTAGTTTCCTTATGACTATATTCAAGGACAAAGAGCTTCCATTATTGAATACTTTTACACGCCCGCTAATAAAAATACAAGACAACAAATAGTTTATTTCAAAAGTCTTGCACCCATTTCTACTAGACATAGCTCAACCGGTGATGACTTGCAGTAACATGCCAAAAATTGCAGCCAAGAATTATAAAAATGAAGTGCTAATAATATTATATCTATGTTATGCATTTAATACCACTGAGGACATTGCATGAAGAGTTGGATTTTGATTTCCTATATCAGTAAAGACATATATGTTAGGCATGCCCTTTGTAAGACAAAATACAGGAAGATGTTGTGTTACTCTTTATACAAGGGTGACAAATGGCAAGATTCTCATGGGCACATGGATTCCATTTGATGAACACAAATAAGGGCTCATGTATGTGGGTGAGCTATGGCATGAAAGCAAAGCAACCTTGTAGTATAATCTGAAACGTTGATGAAAAAATTATTACACAATCTTTCCCAGAAAGCATATACCATATTCATGGATTATGGAAATTTGATAGTTTTGATCATGTATCATCTTCTTTGTAATCTTGATAAGTCCATTATTCAACCATAACTCCATATAATGAATTATTCTCAACACAACCTTGATCCATTCAATTTTAAGTTTTTTTTGGAAAATCCAGGGCATGAGTTAAGTCTTTCCTTTCAACAATCTTGAATTCATCTTTTAGTACTCCTTTATCACATAATTTTTTATATGCCACATGAATTTTGTAGTCTCCAACTCCATCGATTTTGCACATGTAACAAATCCTCACATTGAGAATCATAATGACCTTAGGTGGTATCGATGATGACACACCCATCAAATCTCCTTTCACAAAAATTTTAGGAATATAATGATATTTTGGTGGAGGACAAGTGTCAATCTTCACTAATTAAACATTGCTTACCTCTCCTTGATTCTTTTCTACTGATGATGATGATGCCCTTTTTGAATTTAGGGTTTTGAAATTTCCCTTTTTGAACAACTCAACATGACTTAAGATCAATAATTGGTCACTCTTCAACAATGAATCTACTTTAAATAACCTTAAAATTTCTTCACAAATTACTCAAATCTCTCTATGCTCTGGTAATTTGAATGTAAGGTGTGTAAAGTTCCTTCAAATTTTTGATATATGCCTTCATTCATTCAACTTAGGACTCTCATAAATGATGTGTCATTTGTTAGGTGGAATAGAATCATCTTGGTCACCATTAACCTTTTGATTCTAGTCTTCATTTTATAGCTCAATCAATTCCATCTAAGTCGATCTATACATAAGTTTGGTCATTTGGAGTACTCAATCCATACTACAATACTCAGTCAATATAGATAGTTTTATTGATGCTTGACACCCAAAATGTAAATGATCTTTTTGCACTATGTTTCCATAAATCTATTCTAATGCATCTTGTCTCATACATATATGAAATTTTGCATGTTTGTGTTAGGAATTGATGTAAGTCACTAAGTACATAGTTCCTTACATACCTCTCTTGATCATTTTGAGGTGGTGTGATCACCTTCTCTATTGAATCGGGTGATCATGTCTTCATGTGTTCCATTGCTTCCAGCTTCCACCATTTTTTTCTGGTTTGATTCATCTCCTTCTTTGTTTTTTCAACATCCACTTTCCTTTTACCTTTGATGTTTTCAATTTTTTGTACAGGTATTTTGGTCCTATAGTTCTTATTCACATTCCTAACCTTGTGACAATTAGAAAAAACTTTGTCAGGTGTATTAACATGCCTTCTAGTTGTCTAGTTAGGTTTTTCCTATTATCTACATTCATATGCTCTATGCCCAAACTTTTGACAATTGTAACAATATCCCACAAATTTAGGTGCAATAGGTGTATTATTCATCTTTAATCTACACTCCTATTTTATGTCCTTTCTTCTTGCAATAAAAAAATTTCTAGTAAACTTAGGTTTAGGATTTTTCATACCACTCTTGCCTCTATAAATGTTTGCAGTATGTCTAAGTTTACCACAATGGTAGCATGTAGGTTTTCCTTTTGAGTTTGCATTCCTTAGCTCTCCACTCTCAAATGATTCTCCTTTTTCAATAGATTAATATTGCTTTATATGTCCTAGTCCAGAAGTGTTGCTAGATGACTTAGGTGATCTCATCAATTCTTCAAAATATCCTATTACTTCACTAGGCTTGTTCATACTTTTGACATGTTCTTTGTCAGATCTTAACTCATTCCTCACTAGGTCACTCTGTGATCTCAGATTTTCTATATCCATGTATTTCCTATTCAATTCTTGGTTTGCAAGCATTAGTTGATTCATCATCTCTAGTTGAGTGTTTGTAATATTTTGTACATCAGATGACCTTTCTTCAAGTCTTATGTCCATTTGTCTTTTGTCTTCTTCGGCCACAAATTTGTCTTCTTAAGATTTCATCTTTTTCTCAGTCACTTCACATAGCCTTACCGATTGGATTTCATGTTCTCTTTTCAATCCTCTAATTTCTTCATTTAGAATATTGTTCTTCTCCAATAGATCTACAATGGTTTCATCACTTTCACTAGAATTTCCACCATCAACTTGTATATGTGAAATGTGACTTCTGATTCTCAAAGACAGTTCAACATGGTCCTTACCTGTAGAGTCATCCTGGAATAAACATGGAGTCATTTATCCAAGATGCCTGACAAACTGACCTATTGCCTTCTAACTAGAAGGATTATGCCTATATGCTTATGCAATTAATCTAGATGATATGTAGTTCATTCTAATAAGAAGTAAAGGAAATTAAACTAAATGGATGCATATTTAATCTAAATGATATCAAATGCTAAGCCAAGTATGAAAGGTAGAACTTAAATGAGCAATCACTTTGACAACAATTCAAATTCCAACCCCCTAATGAGGAATTAGGAATCTCTTAAATAGAATTCTCGAAATCCACCAACGATCAAGATTAATTGGGATGAATAGTCGAGATTAGAAATGAGATTTAGTTAGAACAAAAAGTTTCCTTATGAAAAAGAAGTTAACTAATTTCTTTTGAGTGGAGTAAGGAATTAACCAATTTGTTTCCTTTTTTTATTTCAATCAACTAAGAGTTTCCATTTCTAAACTAAAGAGAGAATATCAGAGAATATATTTGATTTAAGGAAATTAAATATGACCTTATAATTGAGTATTCTAAATTGAATAATTAAATTCAAAAATTAGAATGAGAATATTTAATTAAATCAAATATATTTAATTCCTCATGTATATTAGCTAAAAGGGGTGAATTTAATTTAATTAAAGTACTAAGACTTATAATTAAACTAAGTCAATTAAAAGGTTAATTTAGAAAATTCAATGAATATTCAGGAATTACTTAAAGTAAGCGATTAATAAAAATTAATGATTTTTTGTATTTGACACTTAGGTCAAGTAGAGATTATCAGAATCAGAATTGCCTAGTGACATAGGACTTTAGGGTTGATCAAATAGACCAGAATTGGTTAACATGGTAATGAGCCGATTTTGGGGTATTACATTTTTCCCCTCTATGAATGAATGTGTGAGCAACGTATTCAATTCAAATAAAATTAGAAGGCATGATGCGAAGATTAAGAAATGAGATTGGTTCCAAAATTGATGATACAGAGACCAATTGATAAGCTTTTAAAGATTATCTCCAAAATGGAGCTTAAACTTAAGGGATCTAGGTAGAACACCTAGATACCTAGAGTTGATAAGATTGGTTCCAAAATTGATGACACAAAGACCAATTGATAAGCTTTTAAAGATTATCTCCAAAATGGAACTTAACCTTAAGGGATATAGATAGAACACCTAGCTACCTAAGATGAATAAGCTTTTAAAGATTATCTCTAGAATGGAGCTTAACCTTAAGGGATCTAGATAAAACACCTAGATACCTAAGATGAAGAATAAGCTTTTAAAGATTATCTCCAGAATGAAGCTTAATCTTAAGGGATCCAAATAGAACACCTAGATACCTAAATTTATAATAATTTTAAAGGTTTTCTCCAGAATGAAGCTTAACCTTTAGGGATCTAGATAGAACACCTAGATATCAAGATTGATAACACAAAGATTGTCAAATTTCATAAAATTGTTTCTAGAACGAGACTCAATTCTCAAGAGTTAGGGTTTAGCCTATCCCGATACTTGTCCATTGAATAGTGATTGATAGTAAGAACCTAGAATTATCTCCAGAATGAGGTTTAATTCTTGACAAAAGTTAGGACCATCTCCAGAATGAAGCTTAATCCTTAACAAAAATTGAAGTTATCTACAAGATGAAGCTTAATCCCCTAGAGTCTAGATAGAACATCTGAATACTGGTCCATAAAAGATAACAAGATCCAATTATGAGTTGTAGAATCATCCTCAAAATGAGGCTTGATCCTCAAGAGTCAGGAATTAGACTATCTTGATACCTGTTCATCAAACTCTAGCCAGAAATGTTATAAGGTTGGTATGTTGATCAAAATATGAGATAGATGACAAAGATGCCAGATGGGGGATAGAAGATTCCCCAAGTGATGAAATGCCCCTAGTAATGAGGACATAAGTTCAGAACAAGATGCCTTGAGCAATAAAGATTCAGATTGATTTGAAATTTAGATTCAATGATGTAATCATCTTGCCCCCTCAGGAGCAAAATTGAAAGATGACATTGACACACTAGAAATATGATGTGAAGTAGTATATTGAGAGATACATAAGAAATTCAAGATTCAACAGAATATAGAAGAGATTAGAATGATTAGAAGAAAATTCAAAGTTAATTCAGCATGATTTCGAGGTCCAGAAGACCAAGTTTGACCAAAAGTTGACCAAATTTGACCATAGTTGACTTTTTCCAAAATAAATTTTGAATTTTTTGAAGAATTTTGAGTTGAAAAGGTTCTGAGAGTCACAAAGTATTAGAAAATTTTGGACTATACAAGTGTTCACTCGCGTTGGTCCCAAAATTTTAAAATGTATTTTTAGCTACTTAAGTGTGTCAGATTTTGAATTTGATCCCAAAAATGGATTCAAAGTAGTCGAATTAGCTAGGGGGTAATTTTTGCGCTAATTAGAGCACTTTGAAAAATTAGGTCAAAACCTATATAAGGCCCTAGAGGGTCATTTTCAAATCATTTGTGCATTTGTCTCTAGTAAAGAAGAGAGCTCTGAGGTGAGAATGACAGTTCCCATGCATATGCATCATTTTGAGTGCTTCTAACGACACAACTGGCCTATAGACTATGGAAATTCAATGAGTAGTCAATAATCCTACTTTGCATTTAATTTTTCACACTTTTTGAGTCATATGTAGCACATTTTTTGCATTTTTCAATTTAGGTCTTTCAATCCTTGAGCGAAGGTTTCATTCCTCATGCAAACCTAGTTTTCCTTTGAGTGAAGATACACCAGACCAGTGTTTCTTTGCATGTGCTGGTAGGGAATCTCGCCTAGGAGATACCCACCTCTCACATGAGATGTGTAGGATTTTGAGTGCATTTCACCCATTTCTTTGTCATTTCTCACGTGAGAATTTGCTTTCTCGCACAAAGATATGAAATCTTGCACAAGAATGCACGTTCTTGCGTGAAAAACTAGTATCACTTTCAACGTGATTTTTATAAATTTTGTCGTTTCATTGGATTTTTTGAATAGGAACTGACTATTTTCCTTTTGTCGTTGGTCATGTGTACAGGTTATCTTCGATGACATCTCATTCAGGTCCCACTATCCGCCCTATGGAGCTTTGTTGTGGAGTCTGGATGATGCTAACATGGTGCATATTGATAGATTGAGGTTATCATATCTATGTCGAATCCCAGTAGTACTCGTGAATCATGGCTTGTTGAACACATTGGTGGAGTTTTTCCATTTGAAGATGAACACTTTCCACCTACCCTAGGGAGAGATGACCATCATGCTAGAGGACATCTACCAAATCCTACACATACCATTTCATGGGTTGCAAGTGGTCTATGATACAGTGCCGAGAGCATGTATAGAGGCACTACGAGCCATCTTCTAGCAAGAGTTGGTGATAGGGTGAGCTATCACATGGGATGAGCTTTTCCACACATATGGCCCAACACACAGATAAGCTTCAGTCCTGGCTATCTTCATCAATTGTTTCTTAGTGCCAGATAGAGGGTAGCATGGGTTGGAGTGTGGTTGGGGTGTTATGTTGAAAAGGATGCTAGATGCTCCTGGGAGATTTGGGTGGGGGCAGTGCATGTTCACCCATATGTTCCATGAGATACATGAGATCATCTACCTTGAGTGGAAGAGTATGGCTATTGGTGTCTATGTTTTATAGATCTAGGAATGGGAGCACCTGCTAGTCACTAGACCCATTTTTGAGGATGCATGAGAGCCCATGGAGCCATATATATGTAGATATAGGGACCAGCTTACCCAAACAATTCTGGGGAAGACTGAGCACTAGAGAGAACGTCTTGATGACCTAGTATCCATCATATGGAAGTCCTAGAGAGAGCCCAAGGACTCAGATGACACTCCTTAGGAGTTTAGCCAGATGATTGCATTGTGGCCATTAATAGGTTGAGCTACATAGAATATTGAGAGATTTCCCATCACTCACATATGGCGACAGTACAAATGGCCATAGGACATCAGTCAAGAGTATTCCTCATATGCCTAGATAGCCAGAGATCTAGAGCAAGGGTGGTCAGTGAAGTTGGACCTAGGGAGGTTGATGATCAATGTGCACAACCTAGTTGTGACATAGTGGGACTATCTACTAGCTATAGAAGATGCCAGGATGATGCCTACCTACCAGACATATTTTTTTAGTCATCTCTTCCCTTGGTTTACAGTCCCATTAGGGATCACAGCTCCTGGGCCAAAAATACCTCATTAGGTACCACTATAAGGACCAACACAATAGCCAACATAGGGACCACCAGAGCAGGTGAGACACTAGGTGAGGTAGGTACAAATTCCCCCTGATAAATGGGGTTAGATCCAAGTGCTGGTGGTAGTGGGATGGAGTAGGGTCAGCAATAGAGACTACTCATGAAGGAGCAAGTGCCAATTGAGCAACAGACTGAGTAGTTAGATGAGGAGATGCATGAATAGCCTACTGTCGGGCCCCAGGATGCACTAAGGAGGGCTAGAGAGTAGATTCGATAGGCTTCTTGGAAACTAGGGGAGCTTCAAATACAAGTGGTAGTACATGACACTCAAATAGTTGAGCGTGACTACAAAATCCTTAGGCTACAGGAGCAAGTACAGGTAGCTAAGCAGAGGGCATAACAACTGTAGGATGAGGTCTAATTACAAGTGGCCCAAGTAGCCTATTACTTTGTAGCTTACTCCATAGTAGTCCCGATGAGGCTCAACAAGTGCCCAGATTCTCATAGTATGCTTGAGATTCAGGAGGTGCATGCCCACCAACTAGGCCAGATAAGTCACCACCTCCTCCTCCTCCTCCCCTGGGAGGTGAGGGTACTAGGGAGAGTTGACTTGATTTTTGTCTTTGAGATTTTGATCTGACTATGTATCGATTGGTGTGCCAGCACCATTTGGTATCATTGTTATCAATAGTGCTCGAGTAGCACTCATTTTCGTATTGATATTTTCTTTGATACTGATATATACATGAGATTATGAGTCGAGTATCCTTTGTACATGTCATTGTCATTATCTATCTTTTAATTTGATGTACATGAGATGCATTCATTAATGCAATATATGAATGCATGTTTGTTTTGATTTGTACATGTAGTGTAGATGAAATGAATTATGGATTTATGGATGAAATGAAAATTTGAATGGAAAAACCCAAGAACTGAATGCTTGCGCAGCTGTGAAGAATCATGATGCTTTGAAGAGACCAAAAATCCTGCATCATGAAGGATGGAAGAAGATTTACAATCGAATCATGTGTGTAGCCAAGTGACGTATGCAATGCAAACCTATGGCAGATGTAACCTTAAACTAGATGCAACCCTAGGTCTGGTTACCAAGCTTCAACAATTATCATCATTGAGCATATAGAGAAACCCTAGATGTCATACAATCCCCACTAACATTGCAATCATAGGAACATGAATAGGACATCTCTTCTAGTTTTGTTGAGATTAAATGTAAGCATTCGAGGCACAAGAAGCCAAAATGACTAGAACATTTGTCCCTTTTAATGTAGCAAGTTAACATAAGCATCAAAGCATAAACACTAGGATGAATAGAATGGTTCTTGCATGCAAACACACTAGACACATGAGAGATTCTTCTTATTCTAAGTAATTAGTAAGTATTATGTCTGCAACAACCCTTGCATTCGTAACCTAAGACAAAAATGTGTGAGATATACTCATAGTGACCCATACGTTCACTTAGCAAGATGAGTATCAGTATTTACTATAGGATGAAGAGTTCACTCCAACAAGAAAGGAGAAGAACCAACATTATTCATGTATCCATATAAAAGGAGTCAAGGTACACATGACCATCCAATATGAGATGGAGGCTCTTATAGTGGACACTCCTCTTATATTACTACTTCAAATTATTGGAACTAAACCACAAACAAAAAGAAAAAAAAGATCATGCTCCCAGTCATTGCTTCTCTAGTAAAAAATGACATCATCAAGTTGCTCGAGGAGACATGATGAAGCAAAAGTGAAACAAACAAATAAAATTCTCAGCATATCCAAACAAGTATATCATTTTGAGTTTTTGTGTTATAGGATTTATGTCAAGTGTCAATGTCTAGAATATAGATGAAAAAAATCTCTTTAGTAGGGTGATGATAGTAGATAGATGTAGTTAGAATGACTAGTGACTAAAGTCAAAGAGGAATCTTCAATGTGAAGAACCTAAGTAGGATTGAGCGATAGTAGATAGACATAGTCAAGATGACTGGTGACTAACATAAGAGAGATCTTTCATGAAAGGAATCTTGAAATGTGATAGGAGTGATAGTAAGTAGACACAGCTGAAACAATTGGTGACTATCAGAAAAGAGATTCTATGAGGAGAAACTCAAAAAGTAGAGACCTTAGCGATAGTAGGCAGACACAGTTAGAACAATAGGTGACTGTCGCGAAAGAGATTCTATGAGAAGAATCTCAAAAAGATTGACACTAGCAATAGTAGGCAGACATAGTTTGAACAACTGGTGACTATTGTGAAAAAGATTTTATGAGGAGAATCTCAACAAAGAGTGACACTAGTGATAGTAGGCAAACATAGTTAGAAAAATTGGTGACTATCGCTAAAGAGATTCTATGACACTAAAGGGTGGTGCCCCTAAGTTGTGACAAGATTCAATCCATGGATACATGAGCAAAAAAGAGAGAAACTAAAGTAGGAAAGCAACTATACAGGAAGCTAGAAGATGCACTGCAAGATTGAGCATTGGGAACAAGAGGCACTTGTTGACTAGGTTTTCACCTTCTTGGCAGAACTTTCTTTTTTTTGCTACCATGGTGCCTATTTCATGGTTTTCATCAATGACACTTTTCTTAGTTTTTCATTTTTTTTTAATTTTTCAAATTTTTAATTTTATTCTTTTTGTGTTTTTCTCTTTTTGATTTTTTTGGTATTATCAAGGTGCCTATTGCTAGGCTTGCACCAGGGTAATGAATTTTTTTAAGGACTTTTTGCAAATTTTAGATTTTTTTTAGGACATTTAGATATATACTGTAGGACCAGAAAATGGGTTAGAAGCATAACACACTGTGAGCAAATCACAAACTCAATCAACATGTATTAGCACCCACTAGTCTACCATGAAAGCCAAACTAATCAAAAGAAAGAAAACATAATCAAAAACTCCCTTTTCCGTTTGTAGCTCCCATGTCCTTCTTTCTTCTCCAAATGATTGTAGCTCCAATTTTCCTATAGTGCACACAAGATTGAAGCAAAAGCCTATGATAGGGATAAAGCCATGAGAATACTTGAAGTGTGATTTTATTGTGAGAGCGAGAATGCAAAATGAAAATTAGTAGACACTCAAAAACTCAAAGATTCAAGGACTCAAGACTTAAGCATTCTAGATCCGAAATGAGAGGAAGGGTGTCCATTTTATAATTTTCATGGAGAGTGAGAGCATTGAATTTTCCACCCATAGATATGTGATGTGGCAAGAGATTCCTATGATGCATATGACAGAATATGCCAAAAGTAAGATTCTATGACACACAAGAGTCAAATTTGGAAGAGAATCTATGACGCGTCATAAGATTCCTCAACCCACTTAAAGCCAAGAATCTATGACGAATAAGCCAAATAGGGACATGAGTAAGAGGTAATAATAATTCCTATGACGCATATGATAAAATATGCCAAAAGTAAGATTTTATGATACACGAGAATCAAATTTGGAAGAGAATCTATGACTCGTCATAAGATTCCTCAACCCACTTAAAGCCAAGAATCTATGACGAATAAGCCAAATAGGGACATGCATAAGAGGTAATAATATTTGATTATGAAAAATATTAGCCAAGTGTCAAAGGAGAATCCACGAGGTGTCACATCCAAGTGTCATGATGATGAAAATATTTTATGGAATATTTGAATTAAAAATCCTCTTATTCCACAAAATAAGAATTAGTAGAAAATGGATTTAATGATGAAAAATGAAACGTAGGAAATTAAGAATTTCCATTGTTTGTAGATAATGAATCAATTAATTAATAAAATTAATTAATTAAGGATGATAATTGGGAAGAATAATTAGAAAGAATAAGATTAAATTATGGGTTATTTAATCCTATAGAGAAGATTAGCAGATGATTGGCCAAATTGATTAAATGAATGCGACCGTATCCTTTGATGAAAATGTGACGATGATGGATATCGAATAAGATGATGAAAAGGTAGACCAAAGCCATGGTCAAATTAATTGATAGATTGAAATTGATAACATGCCAAGGACACGTGACATGAATGAATTGATATGTAACATTTAACCGACATTATAAATGCTATAGGATTGAAATTGATTAATAAGGTTCGATCATAATAACACTGACAGAAATTGTCAATATTATCAAAATGGTTGATGATGCCATGATCTGACATTGAAAGCCTCAACAACATCAAACATTGAATGACATGAATGATATTTTAACCTAGCACTGAGAGCCATGACAGTACTAAGGTCAGACTGATAAGATTGATAAGTTGATAGGTTTCCAAGACACTGAAAGCCACAAAAATGCCTAAGAGTGGATAAATGATGATTGATTTGGGATGTTTGATATGTTTTTGGGTTGATTAGGACTGATTTCAAGTGATTTCGAGTTGATTTGGGGTGATTTCAAGTTGATTTGATATGATTCCGAGTTGATTTGATATGATTCTAAGTTGATATGAAATTGATGTGAAAGGGGATACAAATGACAAAATATGGTCAATCTAGCCAAAAGATCAAAGTTAGTAGAATAAGAAAATGGGACAAATTAGTATGAATAAGTGATGAGGTCGTAGATGTGAACCATTTTTGAGCGTCTACATATACAAAGAGCTTCTAAGATTAGATCAGCTATAAAACCACTTCAGGTGGAGAGTGTTGATAGGCTCCTTGAGCACCTCTCCCTCGGCTGTAGAAAGCTGATAAGCACTAGATTCAAACATTGCAATGACTATGTAAGGACCAAGCTAGTTTGTTTCAAACTTCCCTTTTTGGATCCATTATTGTTGATCTTAGGATTTTCTCTCAAGATGAGATCACCCAAGTGGAAGTCACATGGCTTAACTTTCTTATTGTAGCTTCTAGTTATTCGTTGTTGATAAGCTTGAAGATGATCGCACGCCACTTGTTAACATTCATCTAATAGTACTAGCTCTTGAAGCTGAGATATTCTATAATCTTCATATGTGATGAGGCCTTTCATAGAGATTCCAAGAGTAGGAATCTCAACCTTTATTAGAAGCACAACATCTGCTCCATAAACCAAAGCAAATGGCATTGTACCCATTGGAGTTTTGATACTTGTTCTATATGCCCATAGAGTTGGATTAATATGAAGGTGTCAGTCCGATCCAGATTTACTAACTATGCCATGCAAGATCTTGAGGATCACCTTGTTGGATTTCTCTAGTTGGCCATTACCCTGGGGCTAATAGATAGAAGACCAATGTTGTGTGATTTTGAATCTTTTACATAGCTCCTTAAGGTCTTTATTTTTAAACTATCCCTCATTGTCAGTAATAATGGAGGAAGGTACACCATACTTGCATATGATGTAGTTTGTGATAAATAGAGCTATAGTTTTTCCATTTTCTATTGAGAAAGGTACTACCTCTACCCACTTTGTGAAGTAGTTTGTAGCAGTAATAATGAACTTATGTCCATTAGAAGAAGATGGGTGAATCTAACCCACAATATCAAAGGCCCATTGTTGAAAATGGCCACAATGTGGTAGATGGAATCAACTCCCTAGCTAGAGCATGAATTAGATTCCCATGGAGGTGGCACTGTTTGCAGGACTTGGCGTACTTGATTGCCTCTTACTCCATATTTGGACTCTTCAATTAGTGCGTGTTTGGACTCTTCGAGTTCTAGACACCTAAGGAGTGTTCTGTCAGGTTCTAGACACCTAAGGAGTGTTCTTTCGAGACCTGTCCTAAACAAGTCATTAGTAATAATGACATACTATGAAGCATTATGGATAAGGTGACATTTTTCATTCTGGGTTAGACCATCCAGAATGGTTTGGTCATGCAGATAGGAGTAGATGTAGTGGTAGCAAGATGATTTTTGTCCTACAATAGAACAACTCATCCTAGAATTAGGGGTATCATAGGTAAGGTGGAGTAATATTTCCACTAGGCAATGAATATATATGTGGTGTTATGAAGAGTAACCCAACACTAGATCCCTATTGTGTGAAGGAACCGTCAAAGAACATTACCCACATTTGGTGTGTGAGTATCAAAATTTAATCATCCAAAAAATCAATGTTTAGTGGGAGACATTGGTGCATCCGCTAGCTAAACAACAATCGCTTGTCCCTTGATAGCTTTTTTTGTTCAACATATTGAATGTCAAACTCACATAGTATCATGACCCACTTAGCTAATCTCCCTGTTAGAGTTGCCTTACTGAGTAAGTACTTCAATGGATCAATCCCCACTAGTCATGTAGTGTCTCAACTTTTGGGAAGCAAAGACAACCACCAAGAAAGCTTTCTCAATGATATTGTAATTCATCTCATAAAAGATTAGTGTGCAACTCAAATAGTGAATAGCTCTTTCCTTGTTATTGTTGTCCTCTTGAGATAATAAGATACCCAGAGATGTTTTAGTTGCTGAGATGTACAAAATTAGAGGCTTCCCATAGATAGGAGGCATCAAGATTGGTGGATCAGCAAGATATTGTTTTATCTATGTCAAGCTTTGCTCGCAATCCTAACTCCAATTGTATTTCACACCCTTATGTAGAGTCTTTGTAAAAGGTTGTGATCTATTAACCAACTATGAGATGAACCTTCAAATAGATTGAAGTCTTCCTTGTAAACCTCTCATCTGACTGATATTACGGGGTGGAGGCATATCCATGATTGCTTAAACTTTCTTTGGATCTACCTTGATTCCTTTTGTAGACACAATGTATCCCAGTGATTTCCCCAATGTGATGCCATATGTGCATTTCTTAGGATTAAGCCTAAGATTGAATTTTTTCGTGCGAACTAGGATAGGTCCCAAATCTTGCATATGAGTATTAATTTTGCACTCTTGACCAAGGTATCATCCATGTAGTCCTCCATGGTCTTATGCATCATATCATGGAAAATTTTAGTAACTTCTCTCTAATAGGTAGCACTAGCATTTTTGAAGCCAAATGGCATTACGTTCCAATAGAAGGTTCCCCATAAACATGTAAAAGTAATCTTTTCCTAATCTTATAGTGCAATTTTGATTTGATTATAACCAGAAAATCCATCCATGAGTGAGTACATCTCATATCCTACTATCATGTCCACTATCATATCAATGTTGGCATGTGGAAAATCATCCTTAAGACATGCTAAGTTGAGATCACGAAAGTTAGTACAAACTTTGATAGACTTTTCATGCTTGGAGACTAGAAGAATGTTGGATATCCATTTAACATAATCAATAGCACGGATGAAACCAACTTTCAGAAGCTTCTCCAATTTAGCATTGATGAGAAATGCAACATAAGGATGCATTTTCCTAAGTTTTTGTTTAACTGGTTTAATGCCTAGTGCAATGGAAAAATCATGCATAATAAGATCAGGATCTAGTCTTGGCATATTAGAATATGTCCATGCAATTTTATCTTCTTCTCTCAAAAGAAGGCAATGAATTCCTCTTTTTCTTTTGGAGATAGTGACTATGCGAGATGTATCATGTGAGGATGCTCTTTTGTGCCCAAGTTGATCAGCTGTGTTGGCTCTATCAACATTGATGATCTCTCCTAAAAATGACTAGGAAGTGCATCAAATATCTCATCTGCAAGTACCTCAGAGAGGTTTTCACCCTTGGACACATCTTTAATTTTTAATTTTTTAGGTTCTAACATTGCCACAATGTGGTTTTCACCATCAGACCTTCTATATTTTTCTTTTTGATTGTATGACTGAGATATTTGATGTTAGTTTCAATCATGTTGATGCTTTGTTCACTGGTGGAAGATGTTACTGGTTTGACAACATTTAAGTAGCAAGCAAGAGAATAGTCATTCTAGAATGTGGGGACTTCACTAGATGTATTAGAATTCCAATCTATAAGCTTGGGATATGTGAGTGAAAGAGTAGTGGTAGGTTTGATTGCATTCATAGTATAATTATTAAATGCTTGGACAAACAATTTGAGACCTAGAGCAGCTTCATCCACAAGTGTGTTCAAATGCCTTTGAGCACTAATGTCATTAATCAAATATTCAAGGACACTAGTTGGATCGAACCTGTCTAACCTAACTCTAGATGCTTTACCTACTTTGAGTTTCTTTTCATAGACATGAACTTGGTCAATGTCTTTATCTCTAGTTGCTTTTGAAAGGGAGTCAAGTTCATATTCTTTAGAATTAGTGTTGCATGGCGATAGGCCGTAGAATTCCCCAACAATGATAGGGACATACTCTCCTTCCTCATCTAGATTTTAAACACATACTCAACATGTAATGCCTGACTAGACTCTCCTTGTTCTGAATGGGCATGGTGTGGATCAGTATTGTCCTTAGAAGAATCACTAGTACCATCCATAGTATCTGACATGTGGCACAAAGTCATCTAGCTTAGAAAAGAATTTAGCAAGATCATGAGGAATAGGATAAGGATAAGGATCCTCATCATCAATATTATCTTCTTGAGTATTAGACTCAACTTATGACTCATTTCTGAATTAACTCTTAGGGTCTGGTATGAATTTGTTAACTCCTAAATGGAAGGGAACCTTCTTAAAGCCTATACCAAATGTATCTCTATTTCTTTGAGCTATTTCTTTGATAGGATTAACTAGACCATTGTTATTGCATCCAATAGGACTAGTTCCCTTATAGCCAAAGTGCTTCATGATTCTAAGACCAGGGCCATATTTCTCAAGAGTGATCTCACAAGCTTGTTCTGTGAGATCAACTAGAGTCTCCTCTTTGTAAAGCCATGCATCAATGACTTTGTTTTCACTTTCATCATCTAAGGGGATTGTAGCCTTGAAAAAAGTACCATTATACTTCATTTGAGGTATCAACACAAATGGCTTCTTTGCCTTAGATGGTCTCCCATAATGATAGGGAGACTCAGGAAGAGATGTTAATGACAACACTGCTTTGATGTGGTATTCACCCATGCTAGTTTCTTTCAGCTTGAATGACTAGTTAAATTGCTTTAGCTTGTTATCATGATAATTAGTAGATTCCCTGTTAGTGGGGACAAAATTCTTAGCAAATTTCAACATATTACAGGTATAGCTAGTACTTGTATGGATAGTGACTTCAGAGCCATGAAATGGGAATTTTACGCATTAATGGTATGTGGTTGACACAGTGCACATCTCATGTATCCATGGACTTCCTAGAAAAATGTTGTAAGCTAAGGGAATGTCAAGGACCTGACAAATGACATCCCTTTCGATAGGACCAATGTGGAGGGGCCACGCCACAAGACCTAGAGACTTTTTCTCAACTTCATCATATGCTTTGATAGTGACTTGTGATGAGGATTAATAGAGTCCTCAAAATACTCTAATTGTCTAAGCAGAGCAGTGGAGACAATGTTGACCCCAGCTCCATCATCGATGAGTACCCAACATACATGTGTTTGATGTATCATGAGCTCAATGTGTAGAGGTTGATTATGTGGGTGACTTAATGAATTATCATCCTCCTTAGAGAAGGACATATAGTAAGGCAAGGTCAGATGACCTAACATATATTGAAATCGCTCAAGATCAAGATCTTAAGGAACATTTTCCTTTGTGAGGGCTTTGTCAAGAATCTGGTTATGGGTGGGTGAGATTTTAAGAAGCTCAAAGATTTTTATTTGAGCATTAGTTTGTTTTAATTGATCAAGAACACTATAGCTAGTGGCTGTTGAATTTGTTGCAAGTTTTGCACCTCTACCAGATGGACCAGCAAGGGTTTTATCTTTGTGTTGTTCAAGATCATGAGTAGAAGGCGTAGGGCCTTTGAGTACCAACTTGGTGTGAGAACATGTAACAAAATTGGCACAATATTGCAAAGATGTGTTGTTAGTTGTGTAGGAAGTGGGGCCCCTCTGTCATTATCTTGCTTTCCCTTGATGGTAATAACATCACAGTAATCAAAATCCACTGGTTCAACCATGTTGATCACATTATTGTTATTAGAGTATGTATAGTTGACCTTGTTATTCGATTTTGGTTTTGAGCTCTCTCCTTTTTCATAAGACGGGAATGGCTCCTTGAAAGCCTTGTGATACGAGTTCTTGTTATATCTGTCTACCACAATGTCACCATCATTGATCATGTCCTAGACTTTTTCACGTAGGTTTATGCAGTTGCTAGTTTTGTGTCCCTTTTTTTGGTGGTACTCATAGAATGTGGTTTTATTCCACCATGGTAGGCATGGTTGCGGGTCATAAGGGTGAGAGTTGTCTAATGGTGAAATGAGCTTGTTTTATAGCAAGGTCTTGTACACCATATCCAAAGGTTCACCCAAAGGCATATACTCTTGTTTAGGACATGTAGCCCATGAGTTTCTTGGTTTATTTCCAAATGTCTTATTTTCAGGAGGAGGTTTCTCAACATTCTTAGTTGCATTGAGACTATCTATGAGATTAAAGGCTTCCATAGCAAGTTTAGGAGTGACATTGTCAATAACCCCATCATGAACAATTTCTCGATTCTTGTTGACATACTTGGGTTTGTCCTTGTTAGAGGTGGATCCTTGTTTCTTGTCCTTCTGAAGGGTAAGTTTTCCTTTCTTGACCATGAATTCCTCTATGCAAATAGCTTGTGTGACCATGTCTTCAAAGGTGCAAGGACCTTGAAGTTGGAATCTATACCCAAAATTGGGTAGGACATTATCAGTGAAGATGTCAAGCTTTTCCATTTCAGGAATCTTGTGTGAATATTTAGTACAAAGTTGTCTTCACCTCTGAAGGAATGTCAAAAAAGGTTCCCCAACCTTTTTCTTAAGATTACACAAATCTTGGATGTTAATAGGATGTTGAATGTTATGAGAATACTGTTGGACAAACAAGTTGGCAATTTCATCAAACATTTTGATACTAGGAGGTAAGTGTGAAAACCACTCCATAGCCTGAACACCTAGACTTCTTGGGAATAAACACATGAGATATGTCTGATTATGCATAAATTCCATAGATAAGGCACTAAGTTCCCACAAATGATCTTGGGGATCAGTAGTTCCAAAATTTATCATACTTAGGTAACTCTACTCCTCTCGGAAAAGGAGGCATGTCTATGCTCTTGTCAAATGGAAATGGACAAAGAGTGTCTAAGGTGTATGTTTTCACGGGTTTGTCTTTATCACACATCATCTAGGATAGTTGGTCTTGTATGATTTTTAGTTGTTTTTGGAGTTTGTAAGTGTCAATTTTCTCTTAAGTCGTGATGATAGTTTCCACATTGAAATGATGGGGTAGCTTAGCTCCCTCTTGGAAAAGTTTGAGAAAGTATTTTTCTTTCTCTTCATTGAGCAGGATTTCCATGACCTTTTGATTTTTTTTTTCTTTACGACACTTTGTTATGTGTTCAAGAAGTATTTCCACCTCTTCCTGCTCCTCTTTAGTGTAATGGTCTTTTTCTTTGTCATTCCTAGGTTGGTCTTAGTTTTTGCTATGGTCACCATGTTCAGGTTCATAATCAACCATTATAGGAACATGTTCAGTTTTAGTATGTTGTGATTAGAAAGGTCCTTTGAAAAAGTATTGAAATGTGTTATGTGGAGATGTAGGATCTTTACTAGTTTTAGGGTCCTCTTGATAGAGGGGGTTCTTGGTTTTTTGTATGTTTATGGAGAATGTTTGCTGGACTCAAGGTGATTTGATAGGTGAAGGAAATCACAAAGATTCCTCACTAGATGAATTAGATGCAAATCATGTATAAAATGGAAGGCGACCTCTGCCATGATTGTGACCCCTAGCTTGACCTCGCCTAAGTCTAAGGGGATAACACATGTTTCCACTACTTGTTGCGATAGTTTTAGACAAAGACAAGAAGCAAAGACCAAGACAAGGATCACACTAAAATGTAGTCTCAAAAAGCAAGAGAAGAGTGTTGTATACTAAAGTACGAGTAGTCTGAGTGAAGGCTAAAATAGCCAAAGATTATGACTATCGTGACACAAAGTATAATGAACACTAGAGGATAAGAACAAGACAACTGAGAGATGAGACTAATTAAAGTATAGATCATGAGTCATCAGCAAAGCAAGATGTCACTATTTGCGACTGTTTACAGACAAAGAAGAGGTAAACTGATGCAAGAAACAAACTAGACACAGAGCGCAAATAGCTTCAACATACTAACTTGACAATTTTGACTCAACATCCTACATGAAGATTCTCTAGTATCCACGTGAGAAAGCACATAGGACCAGGTGAAGACTTAGAACACAAATTTAAACTTGCATAAAGAGTTGCATAGAACCGTGAGAAGACATGCTAGGACTTGCAAGAAAAATAGAATTCAGATTGTAGGACAAAACAACAAGATCTCATGCAGAGATTTGCTTCAGCTCACACAAAAACCTAGATAGTACTGCATGAAGAAATGACAAACCAAAAGGTACTCATGCAAAATTTTGAAGACTATGCACGAAAATGGAGATTAGACTAACAACTAAAAACTTGGATTTTTAAGAGGCTTTGAAAATTTTAGAGCATTCTGGATAGATTTTTGGACACTTTTTGTCGATTTTAGACAAATAGTAGGGTTGGTTTTCAAGTAATTAATAACATTTGGTTTTTAAACTAGACAAGTGTTTTTGAAGAGACACGGGAAACAAGTAGTAGTCAAATACAATCCAACTAAGGACAAAGCAACTCAGTGGAATAGGGGAGTCTTGACTTTTAGTTTGTTTAGATAGGTTTGGACATGTTTAAGACTCGATAACGAACACACTTTATCCCTAAAACCAAAAATTGGTAGAGAAGGCAAAACCTTTGTCCCACAACTTATGCACATGCATGCACCTCACACAACCGTGTCATCCCCTATAGGGTGCCCATGTTTTTTGTGTATTCAAAGGGCTCAATAACATATATGATGAATGAACACCCTTGTGGCAGGGGTCAAGTGCATATACCACCTTCCAACGCTCAATAGCATGCCTACGGTGAGTTCTATAGGAGAGATTCTTCCCCCTCCTTGCACAAGATTATGCCCCCCTTTCGAAGGTGAATTGGGTAGCCTCTAACTAAAGGCTTTTACTTGGCTTCCATTCATATTAATCCCTGGTGGCTCTGCAAGTCGAGTTGAGACCAACAACCCATACTAGCATTTGAAAGTGCACACACTTGCTTAGCAAGATTAGGGCCAGTGTTGGCCGGTACAACAAACAGATCCTTCCCTTGATATGTGATATCAAGAATGAAGGAGAGGAAATTAATACAACTTTGGAGTCTTTCTCTCTACGAAGCTTATTAATTATAGTGAGTTGAAATATCTAGTGAAAGGAGTGTGAGCACTTCGGTCATTCCCAGAGGTTGGATCACTTTGGTAGACCCTCTAAAGGATTGATTTGGACTGGTGGTTCAAATCTAAGGGTCAAAGTGTTTGATTTCTCTTAAGGGGAAAGAGCATACTCCTCTACCTCATTTCCTCACCCAAACACGTAAGATATGTTAATCGCCGAGTTAGCTTAGGGTCAGTGCAAGAAGTTGGGTCTCACTTTTGGCCAAAAAGTGGAAGTGTTTTTCTTGTTTTTGAAATATTTTGTCAATTGATGCCAAAATTTGAGCCATTCAGAGATTAAATATAAAAAAATTCAAAAATAAAAATTGTAGTGCCTAGAATCTTCTTTTTGAATATGTAATTTATTTGTATACTCATATGATGGATTTTTTTTATATGGATCTTCAAAAGCACTTTTTCAAAATGCCTATTTCAGGACCATACCATGCTCGTGTACGAACACCATAATTTGACACAAATGAATGAATTTTTGTGAATCCTCTTAAATGGAGTTACCTGACACACCAAAGATTGATGAGAATATTTTTCTTGAATTTTTTAATGAATATTTTTTTCAATTAATTTTTAATTGGCTATAAAGGAAAATTTTAAAACCTCTCGTGTACGAACACCATAATTTGATCAAAATTTCACTTTTTTTCAAATTTTCCTTTTTTTTTTAACTTCAAAAGAATTGAATGTAGATTGATGACATATAAATTTAATTAAGAAAAATTATAAAATAAAAAAGTTATTAAAGTTTTAGTGAACGTTGCTATTTTACATTTAGGTACCACCTTTGATTAAAAAATAATACAAAAATAGTAAATAAAATCATAACACTATAAAATTTATATTTCTGAAATCTGGACAGTGAGAGCTCTAATGGGTTTTTGTTTCGTAAAAAAAATTGATTGGGAAGACCCTCTAAAAATTATGGCAAGGCATGAATTTGTCAGTTCAATGCCTTAGCCAAATCTTGAGAGGCCAAGGCATAGGCTTGGTCTCACCAAGCTTGTCCCAAACCAAAATTCGAGGCAAGAAAAAAAAATCCCGCCTCATGTTGTAAGAAACGACCACTCGTTATTTGAATTTCAAAAAATGGGTACCCATTTTGAAAAGCTAAAAGCAGCATGTAAAATCTACCGAAAACTTAAAAAATTGAATTTTTAAGAAACGGGTACATGTTTCTTAAAAATTCAAATTTTTAATTTTTTGAGAAATGGGTACCCATTTTTTGAAAATAAAAAATGGGTACCCAATTTTTAAAAATAATGGATGCCCGTTTTTTAAATTTTGGGTCGGGCGCCTGAGCCGAAAATGGGTGCCCGTTTTTTAAACAACATACTCCCCTATTCCCCTATCTTGCACCCTACAAAGTTCACAAGCCCTAATTAGACTATGTTTGGAAAGTAAGAAAAAGACACAATGTTTTATGTGGGTTTTAAAATTGGTCTTTGATAATCATATCTTTGACAACATCCTACAAACACATAGTAAGTTCATGTTTGGAAAGATTGTGTAAAAAGGAATCTTCATCAAAATGTCCTACAAACAACTATTATGATGTAGAAAATTAGAAAATAGAAATAAAGATGCTTCAAAGAACACATGAAAATGAAATGAAATGATAAATAGCATTGAAAATCTACATTTTAAATACACTGTTGCAAGATCTCGTGTAAACTTTTACATAGATTTGTGCAAACTCTTACATAGACGTGCAGGAGAAAATGAGGTGCTACGCAAGAACTGCTCAATGGGGCACATTTTCACGCAAAAAAGTGCAGAGAAGCATGTGGATCCTCAAATCTTCACATGAAAATGAGATTTTCTGTGCGAAAATCTGGAAGTCTATATGTACAGGTACAGAAAATGACAAAAATATCAGAAAATATAATAAATGAGGCCAAAAAACTTGTTTTTCTCAGCCCCATGGTGGGTGTCAAAAATGTATATGCGAAATGTGACCTATGATTCTAACACACACTTCAACATGGTCCTTTCTTGTGGAGTCATCCTAGAATAAACATGGAGTCATTTATCCAAGACACCCAACAAAGCGACCTATTGCCTTCTAACTAGAAGGATTATGCCTATATGCTCTTAGAGCAAGGAGTAGGCAACTAGATCTTTCTAGAATGAAGGATTTTAAGGCAAGTATATGCTTATGCAATTAATCTAGATGATATGCAATTTATTCTAATAAGAAGTAAAGGAAATTAAACTAAATGGATGCATATTTAATTTAAAATGATATCAAATGCTAAGCCAAGCATGAAAGCTAGAACTTAAATGAGTAGTCACTTTGACAACAATTCAATACAATTCAAATTCTAATCCCCTAATGAGGAATTAGGAGTCTCTTAAATAGAATTCCTAAAATCCACCAACAATCAAGATTAATTGGGATGAACGGTCAAGATTAGAAATGAGATTTAGTTAGAATGGAAAGTTTCCTTGTGAAAAGGAAGTTAACTAATTTCTTTTGAGTAGAGTAAGGAATTAACTAATTTGTTTCCTTTTTTGATTTCAGTCAACTAAGAGTTTCCATTTCTAAATTGAAGAGAGACTATTGGAGAAGATATTTGATTTAAGGAAATTAAACATGACCTCATGATTGAGTATTCTAAATTGAATAATTAAATTCAACAATTAGAATGAGAATATTTAATTAAATCAAATATATTTAATTTCTCATGTATATTAGCTAAAAGGGGTGAATTTAATTTAATTTAATTTAAGTACTAAGACTTATAATTAAATTAATCCAATTAAAAGGTTAATTTAGCCAATTCAATGAATATTCAAGAATTAATTAAAGTAAGTGATTAATACAAATTAATGATTTTCTACATTTGACACTTAGGTTGAGTAGAGATTATCATAATCAGAATTGCCTAGTGACATATGTCTTTGGGGTTGATCAAATAGACCAGAATTGGTTAACATGGCAATGAGTCAATTTTTGGGTATTACACAAGTAGTGCTTGAGTACCTAATTATTGATAAATTTTATCATTCTACTAGATAGCCATATCTTTTCTCTTTCTTAGGGATTTCCTTAGTTCCTCTCTTGTTGCTTCAAGTTGTTGCAATATGAGTTGGATGTCAATCACTTGATTGTCAATAATTTTCCCCAATTTGTAAGCCTCCATCTCCAAGATCCGAACTCTTAATCTATTAATCACTTGATTGTCAATAATTTTTCCCAATTTGTAAGCCCCCATCTCCAAGATCCGAACTCTTAATCTATTAATCTTCTTTTAAGAGAATTGGGCTCCGATACCAATTGTTGGAAGTTTATTAGGAAACTAAGATACTAATAGGGTGGAGTGAATCAAGATCTATAAAATATTTATCCTTCAAAACAACTTTTACGTATTCACCATGTTAACCATCTCATATCTAGTTTATACATAACATAAATTAAAATATAAAATTCTCAAATAAATCTAACTATGTATCACATCCATGAAATGTAAGCACATAACACGAAATATTTTGGTAACCCAGAAACCCTCCAAGGTGAAGGTAAAACTGGGATTGGGATGACACCCAAAAATCTTCACTACTGCAATAACAAAGTTAGCCTATTAGGACTACAAATTTAATCACTTTGGATGATCCACTCTATGAGGGGTCTTCTCTATTAAAATATTAATAAGATTTTTAGGTCTACGTTGATTAAAGGATTTAACACTTACAATGAAGTAAGGACTGTATTAAGAGATTTAAAAAGGTTCGTTAAAACCAATCTATTAAGATATTTTCCTTGATTCAATCTACCAAAACTAATTCAGTACTTGAACCTTCAGTTTGCACTTACAATAGTTGATTATAGATATCCTCCTTCCAATCTCTGATATGATCTCTTATATGATATATCTTTACTCTATCCTTCACTGCTTAATTAGGTCACTAACTCTATTTCTTCACAACTTTCACATGTAGCTTCCAGAACTCAACTCATTCGCATAATACTTTTCTTCCTTCTTCTCTTGAATTCAACATATCAAAATAAGGTTTTGATCTACTTATTTAAAGACATCTTTAGAGTCTTCTAAATGCTTTGATTTTTTCCTCTTTATCTGATTGGTTGTACATTCCTTATAGGGATCACTGATCCACATCAAAACTTGTAACAACCATTGTAGCAAACATTATGATCATTAAATATTATGTACATGTCAGCTCAAAATGGTTTACCTTAAATTTTGTACCATTTCATACATTCTTGTTCACTCTATGTTACTCATCACATATTATCTTTGATGTGTTAGAAATGGATAATACTAGCAGGGTGGGCGTGAATTAGTATTCTATAAAATTTTATCCACAAATAAATATTGTTAATTGCTTTATGAATTGCATATGGAAGTAAACCAACAATTTTGAATATTAAATATAACCATGCACATAGAGAACTCATAACACCATTATTTGTTAACTAGGGAAAATCTTGGTGAGGATGATACCCACTAGATGATCCACTAAACAAAAGAATCATGTTAAGGATATTGACCCTGGTAGGAGTCTATGAATTACATATAGTGTCTTGAGTTCTTGTTATAGGAATAGGCCTTGTTAAAAGCCTCAAACCTATTAGGATTTGATATATCGAATACAATGTATGCAAGAAGAGCCCACCGCCCTAACATGCATTTATATAATAAAGTTTTTCACAAAAATAGATATACATGCAATATTTTTTGACTATTGTAATTCATACTTTCTCTAATCATATATCAGATCTTGCATCACATAGTTCACATATTATCTCATCGACTTCACATCAATCAAAAATATTGCATTGATCACACATTTATCTATGCAAGATAAGATCTCTACTTATACTTCGCAAATTAGTAAATCTTCGCTCAGTCAACTTTCATGTCTTAACACGCTTGACATAATATAAAATAAATTATGGATTAACATCCACAAAGTTTACTCATCATGACTTAATAATTATTTTGTTACAAACATAATTCCTTAAATTGTACAACTCAATTCTCTGCTATGCTATGTTCTGCTCTGTCAAATACCTATACTAGTATTTCAATCATAACTCACATTGTACAGTCTGTACATATCTATGAACTAGAACATGTCATCATGAAATTGTCATAGATCTTTTCTCAACTTCACATTAGCTATCTCTTAATGAGTCATCCGTACACATCACATATGTCTCTCTATTGCTGCAAGCTATCTAACATTTAGACAATTTTCTAACTCTAAATGCATAAATGAAATGCTAAATACATGTTGCCATAAATGACAACTCTCAAGATATCTATCTATCCATATTTCCAAAAATATCCCCCTTTGCTATTGATGGCAACATTTGGTAAAATTGGCTAACTCCCAAAATGATGTCATACATAACAAAAATAAATAAAAGTAACTACACAAAATTGCCTTCAAAACATAACTATTTTATTCATGTTTTGATGGATCATTACGTTCCTTATCACTCCTTACATTGATACATAAGTGTAATCCCCCTTACATATATTGATTGTCCTCCTTGGAAAAAACATACATACATATAATTTTCCTTTATATATTACTCCCCCTTTGACATCAATGGCAAAGGTGTCAAAAATTGTATCCAAAAACTAGGTGGCCTACTGCTGATCAACTTGTTATTCTAGAAAAATAATTTGGATAGGCAAGTTTTAGCCTATCCACTTCCTTCTTCCTATTCTCCTTCACTATATCAAAGATACTAAGTAGTGCGTATAGTGCATAGGATGTCACTTCAACTGCGCTTAAGTCAATATAGGCAAAATTTACATAGGAAGTCTTTGTTGAAATACATTCTTCCAGTTGCCTCTACAAAATGTTGATCTTTGGAGATAAGGCTTCTCTAAGACTAGAGAACCTTTTTGTTTCCTTCTCCTTATCTATTTCCAAGCTGATGATCAGACTGTGGATCATCTCCACTTTTGTTCCACATTCTTCAATACTGGTCTCAAGGAGCTATACTTTTGTAGTGAGTGTTTCAAGTTCACTCATCTTACCCTTTATCTAACTCTCAAAGTTTGTCAAGTACTTGTATGACAATGCACACTATCCATACAACTTCTTACCTTCATCAATGTGTTTTTTAGAATTCCTTGATGCTTACATCTAGTGCCTTCAAATCATTTCTCACATTTGTACACACTATTTCAAATAGTGATGCATTACGCTTGGCCTAAGCTTGTAATGATGCTACCTCAGCTAAAGTAGTGAATTCCTCATCAAAGGTCTTCACTAGTTCTATGTCCTTTAAGTGAAAGTTTGGAATGGCTACAGTTGTGGTAACTATCTTCTGCATTCTGCCCAAGACTTTAGTTAGTGTCTTCTGCAAAGACTTTATTAATTTATTCTTCTTAAATAATTTTCTCAATGAGCTTATCAATCCCTTCTAATCATCATCATCATCAAATGCCACTACTACTATTGTTTCTTTTGCTACTGGCATAGGAGTTACAAATGGAGTGGATGCAATTAAAATATTCTTTTCTTCCCCGGCTTTCTTCTTTTCTTCTTCCAATTTCTAAGTTGGTTCTTTGGTTTTCTTCCTTTTTTCTTCCTCTTCTTTCTTCTTCCCGTCATCTTCCTCTTTCTTCTTCTTTTCGTCCTGCTTCTTTCTCTCCTCTTCTTCTTTCTTCTTCCTTACCTCTTCCTCTTGCTTTCTTTTCTTTTCTTCTTCTTGTATATTTTTGTTCTCCTCCTTCATCTTTTCTTCTTCTTTCACTTCTTTTCTCTTCTTCTCGGCCTCTTCCTTCTTTTTCTCTCCTTTATCATCATTAAAGCTGGTATATGTTGTGATATTGCCAACAATAGTTTGGCCAAATGCTACAAAAGAATTCTCCTTTTCATCCATAGTTATATGTGTATTGTCCACCTACATGGATTCAATACCATAACAATGTGCAGGGGTGAGAGTGCATGTTGTGTCTCTTCTACTTCTTTGTCATTATTGGAAGGTGTACTAGCTTGTACATACATAGGGCTCTCATCTTTGGGCTATGCACTCATCTCTGGTATTGAGGTCATGAATTTTACAATTTCCTTTTGTTTCCTTCCTAACATCCTCATAGTTACATCCCATTAGGAGAATTTATCTTCTTTTATTCCTCAACAAGGGCTTAATACCCTTCAAAATTCTATCTGAGTCCTCCTTGGAGTTACTTTCACACAACTTGTTTATCACTATTATTGTCAAATTGTTGTCTTCTTCTAACACTCTTTTCTTTATGTTTAACAATCTACTGAGTAGATCTTCTAGAATCTTACTTTGTATGCTATCAAACCTCTTATTATGTAGTATCATGTTCCTTACTATAGCATTCTCTAATTGCCTTCTATCCATATTATTGTACAAACTATAATACTTGTTCAACTATACAAAATTGTCATCATTAATAATTTGTATGTTAAGGTTTTCTACCTTAGGTATCAATGCTTTCTTTCCTACTAGAGTTTTGTCTTCTTGCACTGCTTGCTCCACTGGTCTATCTTTAGCTTCATCCTCTGATTCTTCATAATCACTGACTTGCAGTGTCTTCTTTCTCTTTCCTGGTATACTAGTAGTCTACTTGACCCTTTTCTTAGGGGATGGTTTAGGTTGTTTCTTAACCTTCACCAATCTCTCTAATTTCCTCTATGCAATAGGTGATTCCACCTCAGACCACCTTCTTGGCTGATCACTTCTTGTCTTTGTCGGTTACATTTGTACAACTATTGCGTATAGTGTAATAGGGGCTTGCACACATGGTCGTGCAATGGTTATACCTTTTCAAGGTCCTGCAACAATAATAGGAGTTATTTCTATCACTTTAGACTATCCACTTGTCTTCATCTCTAGTGCATGAAAGAACAAATAAGTCAATAGGGACTCAAATTTGAAGGTTGCACTCTTTTTCTTCTTCACATTTGTAATTTTATCTAACAAATGCACTATTATAATCTCACACAAATTTATTTTTCTTCCCTAAATTACCATTAAATAAGTTGTATGTAAAATCAAACTAGTGTTGAGTTAACCCTTGAACCATGGGTAAACTTGTACCCTAATATCTTACTCAACAATTTCACTCCTTTGTCCTGAATTTAGTCTACCTTCATGTTTCCTCTATCAAATCTTGTGGTTAGCTTTGTCTCAACTATCTTTCTTACATTCTTCTTATTTACGAGATTGCATCCCTCTTTACTCAATCCTACGACAATTTGAATTGGGTCATTATCAATTTGAACTTGTGCATCACCTAACCAGAAAATATCATCATGTACCCTACTTAGAATGATTTGGGTCCAATCATTGTTGTCAAACTCCATATAAAACATATACTATACTAAATTCAACTTGCTCAGGTACACATACTCAAACTTCAAGGATAGGTCACAATTACACATAGTCCCTACATCCTTGTGTATATCTTCATCACCTATGCTCTCAATTTTACAATGTATATAGCTTTTGATGTCTTCAACATGAAGTACATTCTCTAAAACTTGAAAAATTGTGCCTAACTGATCATCCATAAGTAAACAAATAGATTTTTCTTGAATATATTCTGTGGCCTTCCACTCATATTATAAACTGTTTGACTGGCCATTGAAATTCAAATTTATGCTCTAAAAAACTTAGTTTTAGCTCCTTTAAAATACCTAAAAATTGAGTTTTAGGGCTTCTACAACTTTGCACTTCAAGAACTTCTTTTTGCACTTGAAATCATTGTCAAATTGCTCTTCAATTCACTTAAGACACTTTGAATGAACAAATGGTACTCACAATCTTATATGTGATCCTTAAATCATTTCAAATTGGATTGTACATTAAATGCATATCTACCACAAATTCAAATACTGTCTCGATTCACCAGTAAACTTATTTTTTGAATTCTTGTTTATTGAGATCATATCTAAGCTTTCACACTTAACCATAGCTTCCTCTCTATGTCCTCTACCTTATGTTAACAATACAACTTTCAACTCACTCTCTAACATCAAAACTAACCAATTGATGCTCTACCTCTTTTGAAACTATTTAGTTTAGGTTGGGTGAGTCGCAAACAATTGTTGACTTTAATGTCTCATTAGGTGCATCAAAGTATTGTTCCTCCAAAATTGTATAAGAGGTTTCTAGATCCTTTCCTTTCAAAAATGTCTCTTTGAATTCATCAACATGTTCCTTGATTGCTTTCTTTTGACTGTTATAACTGTCATTTGCATTCCTTCTATCATTTTTTTTGTTGTTCCTTCTATAGTTAGGATTTCTATTGAAGTTTCTTCTATCCATGATGCAATATCTTGTTGTGTGGCCAAATTTATTACATAACTGGCACACATGTGTGTTTCTTCTCTGATTGGTTCCATTATGACTTTTAGGTGCTCTGCAATTTCTTACAATGTGTGCAGGTTTGTTACACTCGTAACACACAAACTGGTTATTTTCTCCATTAGGTCTCTCTCCATCAATTGATCTACTCTATGATCTCCCTCTTTCATTATGTGTAGGGTTAGTGTTCCTAAACATTCTACTAATTGCATTATTACCATCAAACTTAGGTTTCTTACAATCTACTAATTTATGTCCACAACCATGACAATTATAACAATAGAAATTAGTAATAGGTTTAAAAGACTTACCTATGCAATCTCTTTTTGTATGACCAACTTTTTGCATATGAAACATCTACCTTTGAATTCATGTCTTACTTCCTTGGGTGGTTCATCTTGCTTAGGTTTATCAACTTGCTCTATTTTCTTAGGTTCATCATGTTTCATTGAAAGATCAACGAATTCAATTTCTTTTAATAATTCAGTAGTTGTGCTTGATTCTACCTTACTTGGCTTAGATTCTGTAGTGCCTACCCTCATTCACATCTTTTCTGGACATATTGTTGCTATTATTATCCAACTATGATGGACTAGTTTTATGTTGATGGATTGATGGTATTGTTTTGACACTATCAGACATTATGTTATGGATTCAAAGGTTATGTGATGAGATCATTTAGACTTTACATTTCATGCATACATGATGATCATTATATTGTTTTCGGCTATTGTTGATGATTAGTTGATGGTTATTATCTCATGTGTTTTATTATGGATACTTACCCCATACTTGCATGTGTATGGTGTGCGTGTTTTCTTATTGTATGGAGTTTCTGATGTGGTTAAAGAAGGGAGTCGTAGTCACCTGCTTAGTTGGGATCTACACGATGCACCACTTCCTGTCATTGTCTGTTTAGCTTAGCATTATATATATTGTATGTACATGCATAGTTTTTTTTGCAGGTAGTAGGTACCGAGTATCGACTTCCTTGAGTTGCCAGGATGAGCGTACCTTATTATACTATCTCAATGATAAGAGAAGGGAGATAAATTCTCAAGTCCAAATCCCAAACCTTTAAGCCAATTGTCCTAGTGAGGTAGGACAATTATTTGGATATTTTACCCACCGAATGTGTCGGATGACATGATTCATGATTTTTAACCCTTTAGACTGATTTTGCATGATTTTCTCTATGATGGGTTTTCATATTTTATTCTTGGAGGTCTATGGTGAATTTTCTATTAATTAAGTCTTAATAAATAGATTTAATTAATAAATTAATTATTTGAGAAAATTAATATAAAATATCATGTTATTTGATATTTTGATTATAATTAATTAAATGAGAATTAATTGAGGAAAAAGAATTAAATAAAAGAAAATTAGAAATTAAAATTAATAATAATAAAATAATAATAATAAGTAATAAATAAATAATAATAATAAAAGTTATAAAAATTAAAATGAAAGTTATAAAGATTAAAATGGAAGTTATAAATATTTAAATAGAAATTATATAAAAAGTGAATTGGAGTTATAAGCTTGCATGGGAGTTAACGCACTTTTCTATTTTTCAAGTGTCAACAACACGGGGGTTAGTGCATCAATTAAGCACATGGTGTCTACAACCCTATGGCTCATCTTGAAGGTTGGAAAAGACCCATGCTTAGTTGGTGACACCTTCCAGCTGTTTCTAGAAGCATTCTAGATGTTTCCTGAAAGCTCTTTATATTCAAGCATTCATAGAAGCTTAGACATAGCGGTTGGAGTGCAAATTGGAGCATTGGAGGACTCGAGAACTCTGAAGAAGGCAAGAGCTTGCTCTGCGGGTTTCTAAGGAAGAGCGAATTAGCATCAAAATTTAGGTAGATTCTTGTGATTTTACATATGCTATTTCCGCATCATGCATTCCCTGTCTTCTTCGTGTCTTCCATATGTCTTCTGAAGAATTTCATAATTTATTGTGCATTCTCAATATGGGTAAATTAATTTATTTGAGAATTTTTATATTCATGGATCTAAAAAGAACACGGGGCTAGGGTTGAGATTCATAGTCAAACCCATTAGATTAATTATTGGAAATTTTGGGAGATCAAAGGTTTATGGGGGGATTCTGAAAAATTGAAGTTGTATTGATATATTGTCAATTTGCTTATAATTACATATATATATATACAACTATATATATATATATATGTATATATGATCATATATTGTGATATTATTAATTTTGCATATATTTGTATATATATATACATATATATATATATATACATACCTTTATATATATACATATATATGTATATATAATATAAATTTGTTAAAAAATCGGATAACATATCCGTGGGCGAAAACGTTTTAAACCAAATCACAAATGGAAATCGAGTTAGTGATTTTAAAAAAAATAATAAACATTATAAACATTGAGTCAGGGGGGGGCGAGACCCGCACCCCCCACTGTGATCGCAGTGTACTGCCGTTGCAGGCCTTGCAACCGCAGGGTCCTGCGTACCAGCAGTCATATTATATAAATGTGTGTTGTTTTAAAAAAATGTTTGTCATATTCGATTTTAATTTTGGCATTAATCGAATTTTATTAATTTGACTTTTTTAAATGATAAAATAATTTATATATTCATATATGTATTTATATGTATATATTTTAATTTTATATATATATATATATATATATATATATATATATATATATATATATATATATATATATATATATATATATATATATATATATATATATATATATATATATAAGTATGTATATAATATGTAAATACGATTATTTGTTTTATAATTGTAAATTGATAATTGATTTATATCAAAGGCTCATGATTTAAATTAATTTGTTTTATTAAGTATATTAAATATTGATTTGGTGGGGGATGTTTGGATTAAAATTCTAATTAAAGAATGGATTTGTATTCATTCTAAATGTATAAATGTTCTTTCAAATTCTTTCTCTAAACTTGGAAACGTAAACCGAGACTTTTGCATTTAAATTCAAATTGTAAATTTAGCAAAACCAAAACATGTGTTTACATTGTGTATTCTTTATGCTATTGTTTTGAGTTTTGGGTTGACTAGTGTTGACCAGTTATACGATGTCTACCAGAGGCTTGGGAGTTATGCGATTGTGATGTCATGATGATGTTTTAATCTCGATCTTTATAAACCAAACCATGGTTATGTGATGGAATGCTCTATGTATTGGATATGATTACTGATTGTTATAGTTGAGATTCTTATGTATGAGACACTTGACTTAGCCATTATTTTTGGTCATCGATCAGTTATCCTTAGTTATTTTCTAGTCGCCATGATGGGACTGTGATGTGGATTTATTCTTGATGATGTCATGATGTGACATGTTTGACTCAACCATTTTTGGAGTCTTCGATCAGTTTGATTGAGATATATTTTCATTATTGAGAATCATTGGATACTTTGATTATCAATGATACTTCAGTTGGTAATAGAGAGCTGTTGTGTTCATAATTTTCAATGGATGTTAGCTCATGGAGATTTGATGCTTTTATGCATATTTGATGATTTTATTATGGATTATCTTTTTTGATTTTGAGATTTATGATTCCATGAGCATTAGGGTAGGATATATGCATGTAGTGACGGGAAGTGGCTTGCAATGGGGGCCGAGGCCCTAAGAGGCTGCCAGGGTAACTCATTATAAGTTGGATTAATAAGTGATAACATTCACACCTAATACTAACTAAATGAACCTAAAAAGATAAGAGTTTTGTTCTCACCCATGCCTTGAGTTCTTGTACAGGCTAGGATGGGAGTAGTGAGATGCATGGTTGCGACCTTGCATTCTGTAGTATGCCTCATCAGTATGAGAGGATACTAGGGGCCGCATGAAATCAGTATGGACCCATGGAGTTTAGCTAACTGCCAGGGTAACTTGTACGTGATAATTGAGATGACACTTTCCCGCTTGCATAGTAGGTTCCTACATGTCATTGTGTGCCTCTGGGATTAGATGTCAGATTTTGTGTTTGGAACCTTTGAGTTAGTATACTTTTAGGATTCCTGGACTTATGGAAATTTGTGTATGTGTTATGGATAGCCTATTTGGGACTTGAGATTATCTCCTCAGCACGGTGGGAGTGGACCACTTAGGTTCCACGCGGTCAAGTGGTAGTGTATTTTCCACTCTTATCATTTTGAGTTTCATTGAGACATCGTGGCTGTTGCGTCCTTCATGATGGTGGATATGTATCCTTTTTCATTGATGATTAGCATATGTTAGATGATGTTATGCTTTTATTTGCATGTTAAGACTACTTTCTACATATGATGTTGTATATGTTAGGAGTGACATTCCTACTATGTTAATACCGATGATCTCTTCGATGATTTGGAATGTTATGCACAGAGGGATGGCTAGGATCCACGATGGTCTAAAGATGCTATTAATGGTTGGGAGGAACCGTGCACTTAGTTTATTATGTTTGATCTCTATGATGGATGTATATGTCTTCTATGATGATGTATCATGTGTATCATGTGATTATCTTTACTTTGATGTATCATGGATTAGAATAGGAAGATGTACCTTATTCTATGTATGTATGTTCTTTTGAGCTTGTCATACCCTGTGACATGTACAGTGGATGATTGAGTATTTGAAATGTAATGTATAAACATTGGACTTATCATTATTATTTCATGTATGATAGATGTTTCTAGATGTAATCCAATGTTAAGGGTTCTTTAAGAATGTAATATGTTATGTATGTTATGTTTAATTTTAGATGGACATTGCTATTACTTTCGTTATTGTGCATAAGTTATACGTGGTGTTTACTTTCATGAAGAGAAAAAAATGGTACTAAACTTAGTGAAATTCTAGGTTAATTCTTTGGATCTCTTGGCGGTTCATTACATTTGGTATCAGAGCCCGAGTTTCTACATTGGGAGCTCTGGTTATTTTGGAACAACTAGAACTCTGAACTATTAAGTGTATTTTTCTGAAATTGAACTAGGTGAACTGAAGCAAATCTTGAACTGTTACTTGAATATTTTTCATACTTCAACACTTAGTTTCAAAATTGCAAATTTTAACTTAAACCTAAACATAGAATTGAACTTAGTACCTTGTACTATTGTAGGATGGTATCTGGGATTAGGTCTTCTATTAGAGGTTGTGGTAGAGGCCATGGTTGTGGCAGAGCTGTCAGTGTCCATGAGTCTGCCCATGAGGGATTGGCCCATGTAGAGAGCAGGGAAGAGCACTCTAGTAGGCAACAAGAAGAGAGCCGTAGAGAGGACCAAGCTGAGTCTAAAGAGGTTGGTTTGAGGAAGATGATGCAGACTATTCTAAAATGTCTACCTCCTATTCTAGAACAGCCCAAAGTGCACCAGACAGAACACGAGCATAGACCCAGATCTAGAAGTCCTCGAAAGGATCGTCAGAGGTCCATTGTGTCCACTCAGATGAAGGATCTTTCAAGATCCAAGGTTAAGCCTTTCAATGGGCAAGGTTCTGGTTATGTGGCCAAGTAGTGGCTTATTTCTCTCGACAGGATTTTTGCCATGCAGGAGTTCGACAACAATGTTAAGGCAAGATTTGCAATCACTAATCTAGAGAATTTTGGGGCCACTTGGTGGACGATAGAGGAGAAGAAGTTTGGTATCGATATGAGCAGTGCTACATGGGAGTTATTCCTAGAGAGTTTCTATGAATGATTCCTACTAGAGGAATGGAGACAGCAAATGGCTGATGAATTTCATAATCTTAGACAGTACACTAATCGAGTATGAGCATAATTTTTATGAGCTCATGTCTTTTTTAGGGTTCAATGAAAATTCAGCTCAATTGACAACATTTTATTAGGGGTTTGAATAATCGTATTATTGGGGGAGTTAAGGTATTTGAGCCAAAAACCCTCAAGGATGTGGTACATCGAGCTATCCTTGTTGAAAAAAGTGTCAACCTTGGTCAAGGTGGTTTTGTAGGAGCGCCAGAAGCATCAGGATCTAAAAGCAACTACAATTCAGGTGGTAACAAGAAGTTTTCTTTCTCTAAGGGGAAATAGTATCAGCAACAGTCTCAGCAGACATAGCAACATAAGGGCTCAAATTCTCAAGCTCAAGGTGGTGGAAAAGGTTATAACACCAAGAACAACTACAATTTTCAATGCAATAAATAGAATCAGTCCAATTAGCCAGCTTAGAGTAGCCAATCTTTTGTGAGCAGGAACAGTTGTCAACAATCAAATGTACCACCTACGGGAAGAGGTTTCGATAGAAATACATAATGTTTTTCATGTGGTCAAATTGGACATTATGCAGCTCAGTGTCCTCAGTGAGAACCTTAGTTTTCAAGACCTAGACCTACCGTTTTAGAGCCTACAGTTGGTGATGCAAGTAGAGCTCATAGAGTCTTTGCAGCAGTTGATCAGCGTTAGGCAGATCATCAGGGAATAGTGGTTGAGACCACAGGTGCTATTAGAGGTATATCTATTGTAGTATTGTTTGATTTAGGAGCTATAGATTCATTTATTTCACCATCTATAGTTTCTAAGTGTAAGCTGGATGCGGTGAAGCAAGATCATGGTTGGCAAGTGGAACTAGCCTTAGGCATTAAGGTCTCCACAGATTCTGTAGTTCATAAGTGTGGGCTTAGCTTAGGAAGCTTTGATATGGCAGTGGATCTTCGAGTCATACCCCTTGGTTCCTATGATGTGGTTCTAGGCATGGACTGGCTTGGATCTCATAGAGCTAGTATAGATTGCAGGAAGAAGATTATTATGTGCCAAGATGACCAAGGGAATGATGTGCAGATAGTTGGGATACTGAGGCCTATATCTCTGCAGATGATTTTTCCTATGCAATTGAAGCGAAGTTTCCGTAAGGGATGTCAAATATTTTCTATTATGGTAAATGATCTTGATAAGGAAGATTCCATGAGGGAGGCTTTAGATCACCAGATTTTGCAGGAGTACGCAGATGTTTTTCCAAGTGAGATTATAGGCATGCGTCCAAAGAGGGACATTGACTTTAGTATTGATCTGATTCTTGGAGCAGAGCCTATCTCTAAAGCTCCTTATCGCATGACGACATAGGAATTGGGTGAGCTATGTCTTCAGCTAGAGGAACTTTTGGCCAAAGGAAGCATTTGACCTAGTGTATCACCATGGGGAGCTCCAGTGCTCTTTGTGAAGAAGAAAGATGGTTCTTTGCGCCTTTGTATTGACTATAGACAATTGAATAAGGTGACTATTAAGAACAGATATCCTTTACCTAGGATTGATGACTTATTCAATTAGATCAAGGGAGCTATAGTATTCTCCAAGATTGATCTTAAGTCAAGATACCACCAGCTTCGCATTAAGGAAGCAGATATTCACAAGACTGCTTTTCGAACTCGCTATGGGCATTATGAGTTCATAGTGGTACCTTTTGGGTTGACTAATGCTCCATCGATTTTCACGAGTTTGATGAATGGTGTGTTTCGATCTTATCTAGACAGGTTTTTACTCATGTTTCTTGATGACATATTGATATATTCTAAGACTCAGAAGGAGCATGAGGAACACCTGCAGTTGGTTTTACAGTGTTTGAGGGACAATCAGCTTTATGCCAATGCAGCTAAGTGCAAATTCTTCAAATCAAAGATTTAGTATTTAGGGCATGTTATTTCAGGTGATGGTATTTCAGTGAATCCTACAAAGATTCAGGCGATAATAGATTGGCCTACACTGACTAATGTGTCAAAAATGTGTAGTTTCATGGGTTTAGCCAGGTATTATCGCAGATTTGTCTAGAACTTCTCTAGGATAGCACATCCTATCACTTCTCTTCAAAGGAAAGGAAAGAAGTTCGTATCGATAGAGAAATGCGAGGAAGCTTTTTAGAAGCTCAAGGAGCTTTTGACTAGTGCACTGATTCTAGTTGTACCTAATCCAGAAGGTGATTTCATGGTATGTATAGATGCTTCTTTTGAAGGGATTGGGGCAGTGTTGATGCAAAAAGGATGGGTGATTGTGTATGAATCACGTAAGCTCAAGGATCATGAGTTAAATTATCCTACGCATGATCTTGAGTTAGCAGCAGTAGTTCATGCTTTGACTAGATGGAGACATTTCTTGTTGGGGCATAGATTTGAGCTACACAACGATCATCGTAGTCTTCAGTACATTTTTACTTAGCCTAATTTGAATGCTCGCCAGAGGCGATGGATGGAGTTTCTATGAGAGTATGATTTTGAGGTTAAGTACATTCAGGGTAAGGAGAATATGGTGGCAGATGCTTTGAGTCGCAGGAGACATGTGGTATCATCGATGACCCTTAGTGTGGATTTGAGGAGTCAGATTCTTCAGGCACTTCCTACAGATTCCTAGTATCAAGAAGTGTCCAGAGAGATAGATTCGGGAAGATATTTGGAAGGAAAGTTTGCCGGTTATGTTTGAGAATCAGATGGTCTTTTAAGACATCTGGGGAGCATATATGTGCCATTTTTAGATGAGCTTCGCACCTTGATACTGGCAGAAGCCCATCGTACACCTTACTCAGCACATCTAGGTGTCAAGAAGATGCATGCTGATTTGAGATGTTTGTTCTTTGGGTCTGGGATGAAGCAAGATATTGCTGATTTTGTGGCTAGGTGCCTTGAGTGTCAAAGAGTTAAGGCATAACATCAGCACCCAACTAGAATTTTGTAGCCTAATCTCATTCCTTCTTGGAAGTGAGATATCATCTCCATGGATTTCATTGTAGGATTACCTATGACTATTCGGCGTCATGATGCTATCATGGTCACCGTTGATCGGTTGACTAAGGTGGCACATTTTTCACCGATTAGGTCTTCCTACACAATAGCTTCTGTAGCTAATGTCTTTATGCATGATATTGTGAGATTACATGGTATTCCTAGAAAGATCATTTCTGACAAGGATCCTGTATTCACATCTGCATTCTGGACATCGCTACAGCATGAGCTTGGAGCGCAGTTAAACTTCAGTTTGACATATCATCTAGAGACTGATGGTCAGACAAAGAGGGTGAATCAGGTTTTGGAGGATATGTTACGGATGTATGTGATGGATAGGTAGACACATTGGGAGGATTATCTCTACCTAGTGGAGTTTTCTTACAACAATGGGTATCATAGTTCTATTGGCATGGCACCATTTTAGGCATTATATGGACGTCCTTGTCGTACACCATTGAGTTGGGATAGTCTTGAGGATCGCATCCTGTTGGGTCCTGAGATGCTTCGTGATATGGAGCAATAGGTGGTGCATATCCGTGAGCATTTAACTATGGCACATGATAGGCAAAAGAAGTATGCTGATGCTCATAGGACTGATAAGCAGTTTGTTGTGGGAGATAAGGTTTTCTTGAGAGTGCGACCACAAAAGAGTCCAATTTGGTACGAAAAGGGTTCTAAGCTAGCACCTCGCTTTGTGGGACCATTCGAGATTCTAGAGAGGATTGGCCCAGTTGCTTACCGCCTTGCTCTATTGCCCAGCCTAGCTTGCATTCATGATGTTTTCCATGTTTCAGTGCTTCGGCAATATATACCTGATATTGTACATGTTCTTGATTGGAATGTGTTGTAGGTAGAGGACGGGCAGCTGGCTTTGGAGCCAGTTCATATTCTGGAGCAGCGGGAGTTGACCCTTAGGGGTCGAACCATCGAGTAGGTAAGGGTCCAATCGGACCCTACTGATGATTCTTCATCTACTTGGGAGGATGTAGCTAGATTGAGGGAGTTATATCCCTACTTGTTTGTAGGCTTCCAGGAGTAAGCCTAACCCAAGGGGGGGTGGATGTAGTGCCTACCCTCATTCACATCTTTTCTAGACATATTGTTGCTATTATTATCCAACTATGATGGACTAGTTTTATGTTGATGGATTGATGGTATTGTTTTGACACTATCAGACATTATGTTATGGATTCAGAGGTTATATGATGAGATCATTTAGACTTTACATTTCATGCATACATGATGATCATTATATTGTTTTCGGCTATTGTTGATGATTAGTTGATGGTTATTATCTCATGTGTTTTATTATGGATACTTACCCCATACTTGCATGTGTATGGTGTGCGTGTTTTCTTATTGTATGGCGTTTCTGAAGTGGTTAAGGAAGGGAGTCGTAGTCACCTGCTTAGTCGAGATCTACACGATGCACCACTTCCTACCATTGTCTATTTAGCTTAGCATTATATATATTGTATGTACATGCATGGTTTTTTTTGCAGGTTGCAGGTACCGAGTATCGACTTCCCTGAATTGCCAGGATGAGCGTACCCTATTATACTATCTCAATGATAAGAGAAGGGAGATAAATTCTCAAGTCCAAATCCCAAACCTTTAAGCCAATTGTCCTAGTGAGGCAGGACAAGTATTTGGATATTTTACCCACCGAATGTGTCGGATGACATGATTCATGATTTTTAACCCTTTAGACTGATTTTGAGTGATTTGCTCTATGATGGGTTTTCATATTTTATTCTTGGAGGTCTATGGTAAATTTTTTATTAATTACGTCTTAATAAATAGATTTAATTAATAAATTAATTATTTGAGAAAATTAATATAAAATATCATGTTATTTGATATTTTGATTATAATTAATTAAATGAGAATTAATTGAGGAAAAATATTTAAATAAAAGAAAATTAGAAATTAAAATTAATAATAATAATAAGTAATAAATAAATAATAATAATAAAAGTTATAAAAATTAAAATGAAAGTTTTAAAGATTAAAATGGAAGTTATAAATATTTAAATAGAAATTATATAAAAAGTGAATTGGAGTTATAAGCTTGCATGGGAGTTAACACACTTTTCTATTTCTCAAGTGTCAACAACACGGGGGTTAGTGCATCAATTAAGCACATGGTGTCTACATCCCTATGGCTCATCTTAAAGGTTGGAAAAGACCCATGCTTAGTTGGTGACACCTTCCAGCTATTTCTAGAGCAATCTAGATGTTTCCTAAAAGCTCTTTATATTTAAGCATTCATAGAAGCTTAGACATAGCGGTTGGAGTGCAAATTGCAGCATTGGAGGACTCGAGAACTCTGAAGAAGGGAGGAGCTTGCTCTGTGGGTTTCTGAGGAAGAGTGAATTAGCATCAGAATCCGGGTAGATTCTTGTGATTTTACTTATGCTATTTCCGCATCATGCATTCCCTGTCTTCTTCGTGTCTTCCATATGTCTTCTGAAGAATTTCATAATTTATTGTGCATTCTCAATATGGGTAGATTAATTTATTTGAATATTTTTATATGCATGGATCTAAAAAGAACACAGAGATAGGGTTGAGATTCATAGTCAAAACCATTAGATTAATTATTGGAAATTTTGGGAGATCAAAGGTTTATGGGGGAATTGTGAAAAATTGAAGTTGTATTGATATATTGTCAATTTGCTTATACTTATATATATATATATATATATATATATATATATATATATATATATATATATATATATATATATATATATATATATATATATATATATATATATATATATATATATATATATATATATATATACAACTATATATATATGTATATATGCTCATATATTGTGATATTATCATATATATACCTTTATATATATATATAATATATATTTGTTAAAAAATTGGATAACATACCCGTGGGCGAAAACATTTTAAGAAACATTTTAAACCAAATCGCAAATGGAAATCAAGTTAGCAATTTTTAATAAAATAATAAACATTATAAACATTATAAACATTGAGTCGGGGGGGACAAGACCCACACCCCCCACTACGATCGCAGTGTACCATCGTCACAAGTATTGTGATGGCAGTGGTACACAGTACAACTGACATCGCAGGCCCTGCGACTGCAGGGACTTGCGTACCAATAGTCATATTATATAAATGTGTGTTGTTTTTAAAAAAATGTTTGGCATATTCGATTTTAATTTTGGCATTAATCAAATTTGATTAATTCGATTTTGTTAAATGATAAAATAATTTATATATTCATATATGTACATATTTTAAATATATATATATATATATATATATATATATATATATATATATATATATATATATATATATATATATATATATATATATATATATATATATATATATATATATATATATATATATATATATATAAGTATGTATATAATATGTAAATACAGTTATTTGTTTTATAATTGTAAATTGGTAATTGATTTATATCAAAGGCTCATGATTTAAATTAATTTGTTTTATTAAGTATATTAAATATTGATTTGGTGGGGGACGTTTGGATTAAAATTATAATTAAAGAATGGATTTGTATTCATTCTAAATGTATAAATGTTCTTTCAAATTATTTCTCTAAACTTGGAAACGTAAACCGAGACTTTTGCATTTAAATTCAAATTGTAAATTTAGCAAAACCAAAACATGTGTTTACATTGTGTATTCTTTATGCTACTGTTTTGAGTTTTGGGTTGACTAGTGTTGACCAGTTATAGGATGTCTACCAGAGGCTTGGGAGTTATGCGATTGTGATGTCATGATGATGTTTTAATCTCGATCTTTATAAACCCAACCATGGTTATGTGATGGAATGCTCTATGTATTGGATGTGATTACTGATTGTTATAGTTGAGATTCTTATGTATGAGACACTTGACTTAACCATTATTTTTGGTCATCGATCAGTTATCCTTAGTTATTTTCTAGTTGCCATGATGGGACTGTGATGTGGATTTATTCTTGATGATGTCATGATGTGACATGTTTGACTCAACCATTTTTGGAGTCTTCGATCAGTTTGATTGAGATATATTTTCGTTATTGAGAACCATTGGATACTTTGATTATCAGTGATACTTTAGTTGCCAATAGAGAGTTGTTGCGTTCATGATTTTCTATGGATGTTAGCTCATGGAGATTTGATGCTTTTATGCATATTTGATGATTTTATTATGGATTATCTTTTGTGATTTTGAGATTTATGATTCCATGAGCATTAGGGTAGGATATCTGCATGTAGTGACGGGAAGTGGCTTACAATGGGGGCCATGGCCCTAAGAGGCTGCCAGGGTAACTCATTGTAAGTTGGATTAATAAGTGATAACATTCACACCTAATACTAACTAAATGAACCTAAAAAGATAAGAGTTTTGTTCTCGCCCATGCTTTGAGTGCTTGTACAGGCTAGGCTGGGAGTAGTGAGATGCATGGTTGCAACCTTGCATTCTGTAGTATGCCTCGTCAGTATGAGAGGATACTAGTGGCTGCATGAAATTAGTATGGACCCATGGAGTTTAGCTAACTGCTAGGGTAACTTGTACGTGATAATTGCGATCACACTTTCCTGCTTGCATAGTAGGTTCCTACATGTCATTGTGTGCCTCTGGGATTAGATGTCAGATTTTGTGTTTGGAACCTTTGAGTTAGTATACTTTTAGGATTCTTGGACCTATGTAGATTTGTGTATGTGTTATGGATAGCCTGTTTGGGACTTGAGATTATCTCCTCAACACGGTGGGAGTGGACCACTTAGGTTCCACACGGTCAGGTGGTAGTGTATTTTCCACTCTTATCATTTTGAGTTTCATTGAGACATCGTGGCTGTTGCATCTTTCATGATGGTGGGTACGTATCCTTTTTCATTGATGATTAGCATATGTTAGATGATGTTATGCTTTTATTTTCATGTTAAGACTACTTTCTACATATGATGTTGTATATGTTAGGAGTGACATTCCTACTATGTTAATACCGATGATCTCTTCGGTGATTTGGAATGTTACGCACGGAGGGATGGCTAGGATCCACAATGGTCTAATGATGCTATTAACGGTTGGGAGGAACCGTGCACTTAGTTTATTATGTTTGATCTCTATGATGGATGTATATGTCTTCTATAATGATGTATCATGTGTATCATGTGATTATCTTTACTTTGATGTATCATGGATTAGAATAGGAAGATGTACCTTATTCTATGTATGTATATTCTTTTGAGCTTGTCATACCTTGTGACATGTACAGTGGATGATTGAGTATTTGAAATGTAATGTATAAACATTGGACTTATCATTTTTATTTCATGTATGATAGATGTTTCTAGATGTAATCCAACATTAAGGGTTCTTTAAGAATGTAATATGTTATGTATGTTATGTTTAATTTCAAATGGACATTGCTATTGCTTCCGTTATTGTGCATAAGTTATACGTGGTGTTTACTTTCATGAAAAAAAATAAAAAATGGTACTAAACTTAGTGAAATTCTAGGTTAATTCTTTGGATCCCTTGGCGGGGCATTACAAATTGTTTAGGGGAATCAATAACTGGATCTGGTTCTCTTTTGATTTCAACTTTCTTGGCTGATTTCTCTCCAATAAGATATCCAAGTCCTATCTTATCATAAGGTCTCTGGTGAAATATTTTTTCATCAATCTTGTCACTACTGGAATAAAGTTTCTCTAACTATTGCTTAGCTTGTGTCAGTTCTCCTTTCATAATGATATTGTATTTTTCTAATTGTGCATGCTCAATCTTGATACTATCCAATTCAGATGTTACTTGATTCAACTGGGATCTAAAGTTTGCATTCTCAATTTTCAGACCAGCTTCAGTCTTACTACCATCTTTCTTAAGACTCAAGTTTAATAATTTTCAATTCATGTTTCAAGATCTCATTTTATTTCTTTAGATTTCCTACTTCATTATTGCCACTAATCTGCAAGATTTATTCCTTCCCAGATTTGAGATCATCAATCTTGTCATTTAGTTTGCCAATATAAAATTTTGCATCTTCATACCTGTCTTTCAACTTATTTCTTTCTTCTGTAAGAAGGTAAATCTTTTCAAGATCTTCTTTAATATTTTTCTTTAACTAGTCCATATTCATAGGGATTTTACTCAATCTATTAAACTTCTTTAGAGTAACGGTGCTTTAATATCGATTGTTAGAAATAGATAATACTAAGAGGGGGTGTGAATCAGTATTCTATAAACTTTTTTCCACAACTGAATATTGTTAATTACTTTATGACTTGCATATGAAAGTAAGCAAACAATGTTGAACAATAAATATAACCATGCACATAGAGAACTCATAACACCATTATTTGTTAACTAGGGAAACCCAGCCAAGGGAAAACCCCGGTGGGGATGATAACCACTAGATTATCCATTAAAAAAAAGAATCATGTTAAGGATATTGACCATGTTAGGAGTCTATGTAATACATATAGTGTCTCAAGTCTTTGTAAGAGGACTAGGCCTTGTTAGAAGCCTCAATCATGTTAGGAGTTGGTAGATCAAATACAATGTATGCATGAAGAGCCCACTATCCTAAAAGACATTTAAACAATAAAGTTCTTCACAAGAATAGATATACATACAATACTTTCTGACTAGTGCAATTCACACTTTCTCTAATCACACATCAGATCTTGCATCACATAGTTTGCATATCATTTCATTGAGTCCACATCAATAAAAAAAAATCGCATTGATCACATGTTTATTTGCACAAGATAAGGTCTCTACTTATACTTCACAAATTAGTAAATCTCTGCTCAGTTAGCCTTCATGTCTTAACATGCTTGACATAATATAAAATAACTTGTGGATTAACATCCACAAAGTTGGTGCATCATGACTTAGTAATTATTTTGTTACCCAAATAATTCTTTAAGTCATAGAACTCAATTCTTTATTATGCTCTATTTTGCTCTGTCAAATACCCATATTGGTATTTCAATCGTAACCAATGTCATACAGTTCATACACATTTGTGTACTAGAACACATCATCATGACACTATCATAGAGCTTTCCTCAACTATGCATAAGCTAACTCTTAATGAGTTATTCGTATACATCACATTTATCTTTATGCTACTACAAACTATCTAACACTTGGACAATTTTCTAAGTCTAAATGCATAAATGAAATGTTGAATACATGTTGCCATAAATGACAACTCTCAAGATATCTATTTGACCATATTGCCAACATGATGCTCAATCATAACTATTATCCCTTATTTTTCTTGGCCATAACTTACTTGACTCTTTCTGTATAACTTGACATCTATGTACACTTTCTTCTCAGCATTGGATGTACTCGGCGACCAAAGACTTTCTTAGCTCCTATAGAACTTGGATTATACATGATTAATTTGCAATTCTTTACATGACTCAGCCTCTATAGAGTTACTTGATTGCAATGATGACATACTGACTTTTCCTTATATATGACTAAGTTTTTGGCACTAATAGACAACAAAACTTAGAGATACTAACAATAATATACTTGAAGAGAAATTTTATTTTAAGGACTCTTACATAGACCCTCTGTCTCACACACCTAATATATAGGTGATGCAATACACAAAATCCACAAATGATACTATGGAACCATGACTTGAAAATGGTTTACAAATAAATTCCCACATTATATCCAATTAATGATTCCTTGTGATGTGTCAAACACGCCAACATATGTAACTCCCTTTTACAATTCATTTCATTTTTTCAAAACATTTTTACATTTTCTATGTTAGGAGACCAAACTTTAGGAAGCCATAACCTTTGAGCTAAGCCTCCAATTGATGAACTATTTCAAGTATTATAGTGATCACAAAATTGTCTATCATATTATGAATAGATGTTATAATTAGTCATTTTTTAGCCCACTACAATGCATCTAAAGCCTTGGTGATTGCATTTTTGACATTTTTTTGGTAATCTCCAAAAACATAAAATTCAATATCTTAAAAAGTGAACATGATCATGCAACAAAAAATTACTATAAGGATTATTGAATAAATTGATGCTTTGTGAAAATGATAGGGAGAATTTTTGCTCGAATGAAAATTTAATAAAAATGTTAAGCCTATATGAATGCAAGGTTGAGAAACTTTTCCCAACAAAAAATTGTACCTCGTCTATAATTGAAAATTTTCATGATCAAATTTCAACATTTTGATATCATTGATATGACAAGAAAAGTGTTCATGGCCCTTGCCCCAAATATAGGATTGTTTTAGTTGGATGGCATAATGATACAAGGATCTATGCGATACACAAAAATTTCAAAAAAATTCTAAATTTAAAAGGCACATATTCCATATTAGGATACTTTTGATGTGTCACTTTGCTTGAAAACAATCAAAATGGCTTCTCCCATCCATTCTAAGAAACAAAATTATATATTTCCATTCATTTTGACATATAATACACTCTTAGTTCTCTCTATTGTCCTCTCTAGAAAATCTATTAAAATCCACACAAGGTATTACAACAACTTAGTCTTCTCATCTATGTTGACAACTATCATCTCAACAGAGGTTTCTACATTGTGAAACACTATCTATTTTCTCTTATCTCTCATATCTAAGTTACCAAGTTAAAAAAATTCTATATGCGCATTTGTTAGATCCATTTTTATTTAGTCTCATGTAATATGATTTTTTCTCCATTAAGAGGGCTTTTATCTATTGCATATCATAAAAGGAATTTCCTAGACTATTAGGTAGGGTTTTTTTTTTTGTCCTATTATTTACTATATTTATTCTATTTGATCCTAGAAACTATGGGACCATCATGATTGGGCATACATTTGCCAAACTTTATGCTACAACATTGAATACTATTTTATCTAGTGAGCTTGATAGGAGGAATTGCAAGGCTAAGGGTTAAGCAGGATTTAGGGTAGACTACTAGACCATGCATCATATCTTAACTCTAGGATCTATTATCGAGGAGGCTCAACACCACTCGAAGCAAGTCTACTATTGTTTTGTAGATTTCTATAAGGCTTTTGATTCCATCCCCAGAGCGGATAGAGACTTAGAGATATTGGTATTTTTGAGATCTTACTGACGACTATCATGAGGTTATATAAGATAGTGGTTGGAAGAATCAGGACCATAAAGGGCCTCTCTAATCCTATCCAAAGCACCACTGGGGTGAATTAGGGCTGCCCTCTCTCACCCACCTTGTTAGGGATCTACATTGATGAGCTCAAGGCTTTTCTCAGTGACTCCTTGCTTTTAATTGATGGTTGTCATCTACACTAGGTATTGATCTCCATCCTTCTTTTTGTTGATGATGTGGTTCATCTTGCTTCTTCTCTTGAGGGTCTCCATAGGCTTCTGGATAGACTTGCATCTTTTTGTGACATGAGATAGCTGGTTGTGAACCTTGAGAAGACTCATGTTATGGCCTTCAACAGTCTAAAGACCTCACATCTCCATTTTCACTTCCAAGGTTGGGAAGTTGAGATTACATCATATTACACATACCTTGGGGTTAGGTTTTATGTGTCTTTTTTTAGATCGAGATCATCCATTTAGCCTCAGATAAGTAAAGGGTTCATTTTCTTTACCATGCTTGAGAGATAGTGCTTCAGATACCACATTCAGGACACATCATCTAAGCTATCCCTCCTAGATTCCTTAGTAAGGTCCACAGTGCTCTATGGTTTGATGGTATGGGGTCCTTCCCTTTTAGAATTAGATTGGGCCATGATCAAGTGCACCTAGACTTTTCTCCTACGTCAAATTATTAGATGTCATAGATCTACCCCCTATAGTATTATTTTGGCTAAGTTTGGAGCTCACCCATTCAGACTTGCAGCCATTTTTGACTTGATCTGGTTTCTCCACCATCTTAATGGCTTTTACAAACTCAACCAAAGGCCAACAAAGATACTCTTACTTAGCCTACTACTCTTTAGTTGCATTTGTAGACTCTGATCTAGCCACTAGAGCCTAATGTTGGTATGCTCAGGCTACCATCCTATTGAGTTCAGTTGGGATTGACATCGACTATCTCCCTCCCTATGAGTTCTAATTGGATGCTCCTACTTATCTCCTCCCCTCTTGGTAGGAGTTGAATTGGAATGTAAGACTTGAAATCTATAGGCAATATATTATATGGACCTAGGTTGATCCTCTAGGGGGACTACATTTGACAATGGCTTTCTGCACTGAACACTTCTTAGATATTCAAGATGGGATTATTATTTGCCCTGAGTTCTTACACTTATATTGGACACACACCCTACATATCTCCCTTGGTTTCTTCAGGATGGGGTCACACTGACTCTAGATCCAAATTGATCACCATATTGCTAGAGAGGATCCGGTGTGTAGACTTTGTACCTTAGTAGAGGCAAAATTTGAGATCCATTTCCTTTTTAGATGCCCCATATACTATGATATTAGAGGGAGATTTTATTGTCTATTTAGAGATTGTAGATCACTCTTAGATTTTTTTCAAGTACACATATTAGTGTTTCATTGTGCTCTATCTCTATGAGTCCTTACAACTTTGTGACCATAATTTACAACTATCATTTCCCTGGAGTCAAACCCAGGCACAACTTATTATGACCTTCTAGCCCTTAGCTTTGGCTTGGGGTGTGAAGCAACCATGAAGTTTCCCTAACACGAGCCATTTCAAATCTATGAGACCCCATAGAGGATCTTTTCACTAGTGACACTCCTCTCATAGCACTCAGCCTCACCACAGGGCCTTTGGTAGCCGCTAGCCATATCAGTCGCTATTGGAAATTTTCCCTTTGAGGATAGACACCTAATATTTTTCATGATGTCTTTGCTTTCTTCTTCATTTTTTGTACTTGTTCTTTTGTGGAAACCGTTTGGTGCTCCATTTTTCAACTATCTTCTTGGTGTAAGCTTCCAATCCCATAGACCCAAGTTGTGGTCTTTTGTTGGACATTAATAAAATTATGTTATCTTATCTAAATCTATCTATTTGGTTGTTTTTAGAGGTAGAAACACCAAAATGGGGGGGTTTACTATAACAAGCCCTTATACAACCCCAAAAGTTTTTCTATCTTTGTTTATGTGTGATTAATAGGTCCATGGAGTGAAGATGAACATTTGGGAGTGTGTCTAGAGTTTATTTACTATCTTTTTTTAGCAAGGATAACAATGCAATGTATATACATTATTGTGGAAAGTTGAGATCTAAGGCTAGTGATTTATCCATCATAGTTTCCTACTTCTATAATCAAAAATTTTCATCACTTTGTATCACTTAGTTGTTTTAGTATTTTGATTATTGTATCTAGTTATGTAATTTTTTCCCATATTTATCTCCCTTGATCAATAGAATACTAGTAGAAGTGAGGAAGTGTAAGGTCCATTTTCTCTCTGGGTTTGCATATCTTGAGGTATGGATCCCTTATTCTTCACCAACGATTTGAAGAGTCTTAGATTTTATTTTTAAATGCAATGAGTGAAAGGTGTATCGCATATTAGGGATTGAGGAGTGCCACTACTTCATAAAACATGCTGAAAGTATTATTGTTACATATATCTTTTCATCAACACCTTCAAAAAATATACTAAGGAAAAGTGATCGAGAGTCAAGGATTGAGAACGCTCATTAGCTCATTCTCAACTTAAGTTATAATTCAAACCATAACCCTACTTGTTAAAAAAATGTTAGAGTGTAGCATTTAAAGGAAAGTAATGCTAGAAGATGTTAAAATGTTAAAACTTCGCCTAGTTCATTGAAAATACCAAAATATTATAGAATTAAAACTATTTTGGTTGTAGTATATGATAAGAATAAGTAGGATTAAAAGACACAATTTATATGTAAACTAGACCAATGGAACTCACTTACAGATCTCTTAGATTGGTTATAAAGGATAAGTATAATGAGGCCTAATGCATAAAGAAATTGAATTTAAGAAATTTTGGTTAGTATTAGATTGGATACTTAAAAACTCAACTTTACTTATTTTGTCTAGTTTTGTGCTCTAGGACTAATGTATCAAAGACATACTATAAAGTGTTCTTGTTGCATCACTAGGGGACACATTCTTATGGCTTAGCCAAAAACATTCTTTGCATAAAATTGATGATAATAAGTGAGCATTGTAGAATAATATATGTAAACTCTTTATCCTATTTATTACATCAAATCCAAATGTTTCACTATTGATTGGTCCTTTAGGGTCTGTTTGGTTCATGGAAGATGACAAGAATTGGCTTTTTCAAAATTTGGATTTAAATTCTTTTGCGTTTGTTTCAAAATTTGCAAAATGGAATTAGAATACCAGACTCCTAATTTTGTCTCAAAACTAGGTTTTTAGACTTCCTACTAACAAGTGGGAATTGAAAATCAAAATCTAGTTATGCTTCTTGAGGGGTGTAAAAATAATAGATTGGACTATGTTTTTGGAGTCTCTGTACAACTCCAAGCTTATGTATAAAAATGTGTCTTCCCATTCATCTCCTAAGTGAAACAAACGGTTAAAGTAAAATCTCAAAAATAGGAATAAAAATTTGCAAAACCTTAATTTGGCTAAATCGAGAATTCCATGAACCAAATGGACCCTTAATGTCGTAGGATGAGAAATATAATGGACATACTTAATGATGATAAATGAATTGTAATGAATGTCTTTAAATATTATCACATGGTATTAAATTTTACATGACACATTTAAGCTTAGAGTAAAAAAAGGAATGAAGGTAGTTATACATATAAGTGTTAAATAAATGTATGAGAGCATGCATATGTAAGGATGATATGGAAGCCAAATGTAGGACTGTTTTTTTTATAAGAGTGGTTATTTGACAAGAATTAACCTAATGTTAACCATGATATCATTTTTTGAATATATACATATATTAAGACTCACTTCCAAATATATATATATATATATATGCACACAAAAATGTATATACATATATACACACATACATACGCACAATGTATGTATATATGTATGTATGTACACATACCTGCATACATATAAGTAAACACACATTCACATATATACATATATGTTTACATACATACATACATACATACATAGATCCATCCACAGACATACATGAACATCAACATAGAAATATATATATATGTATACATATATTTGTATATGTATACATATATATGTATATATACATATATATATATATATGTATATGTACATATGCATATATATGTATATGTACATATGCATATATATATATATGTATATAGATATATATATATATATATATATATATATATATATATACATATACATACATATATATATGTATGTATGTATATATATATGTATGTATATGTATATATGTATATGTATATGTATATGTATATATATACATACATACATGTATATATATACATATACATATACATATACATATATATATATACATACATATATATAAATACATACATATATATATACATATACATACATATATATGTGTGTGTGTGTGTATGCCTCCATAGACATGTACATATTCATATGCATATACGTATTCTGATAATTACTCATTTTGAAAGTTTTATTTATAACCTATAAACATCTAAAATGAAAAGATTAGATAAGACAAAAAAGTTACAATGCAATTAATTAAAATTAAATTTTTAATCTACAAAAAATTATATACAATAATTAAACCAAATAAAATGATAATAATATAATAATATAAAATATATATAGGTACTATAAAAGACTATATAATTATAAAATATATGTATTAATATTCTTGAATTTTTGTTCAATCTGAAATGTTTCTTTGTCATATTTTCTTGTATTAATAAACACACTTATATTTTCTAAATAAAATTCATATAGAAGATGTCAAAGATAGATAATTTAAAAAATATTTAATAGTTGTAAAAACATATAAAAATAAAAGTTCACAATTAATTGAATAAAAAAGAAAACAACGGTCTTTTATTATTATTATAAATGTTACAATAGATACATTGTCTAATTACACTTCTTCACATAAGAATAATATCATAGTTTTTTATAATTAAAAATATATAACAAATATAACAATAAGCTTCATATAAAACGTAAAAATAAATTTACACAACCACTTGAATCACAATCATAATTTGATAGGTATTCATTTATAAGAGAAGCTTATGGGACCAAAAATGCATTTACACAACCATCATAAGGTCCCAATCATTATTTTAGTTTAAATGGTGCTCACATCAAACAACAACCATTTTATTTATTTGTTTTCCATTAGCCGCGATATCTCAATTCCACATAGGTAATCAAAATTTCCACGTAATAGTCTCTCCAAAAGAAATGTGATTTTGTGTGGCACTCAAATGATCATCTTTAGATTGTGGCAAAAGTGTGTTTGAGATGGAGAAAGTTTTATATGTTTTGAGTTCCTATCACTTTTGATTTTGTATGTCATGGTCCCATGTGCACTCAATACTTCACAACCACATATTCAAAATCCATGATAAAAATATGGAGAGATATGATTTTCCTTTGTTAGTGACAACTTTATATCATGCATAAATTTTCTAAGCTATTTTATATAAGTATTAAACTTTTTGTCATAAGTTGCAAAAAGAACGTTTGTGTTTAGATAAAAAGGAATATAGACATACGTTTTTTAATCTCCTTTTTGTTTATTCTAGTTTGATGAAAGTATATGTGAATATAAATAAATGTTTTTTATGTAGTGTTTCACTTCCTTTCTTTAGAGGATTGTTTATTGAAGGGAAATACATGAAGACAAACGAAGAGAGTGCCATGGTTAAATAAAATAAAGAAAATATGATGATCTCTATTATTAGATTTTTTAAACAATTTCAAAGGATTGAAATTATGCAGCCCATCAATTATCTTACTCATAAATCATGTTACAAATGGATATCATTGAAGGATGATCGTTGATTACTTAAATCATTCAAATGTGAGTGGGAAAAGAGATTTGTTCTTATTGCATGTTACAACTCGTTTCCTTCTTTTAGATTTCCAATAATTTGGTGGTTGTATCCATAGGGATAAGATAAAAGTCATCTATACATTCTACTCACAAATACTTATTTTGAGAGTTTGTGATTGAATGTCCAAAATACAACATAATTTAAAACCTTAAAACATAAAAGTTGTTCTTTTGTTTGTTAGCCATGATTTCTCTGATCAAGCCAAAAAATATTTAATATGTTCTTGTATCTACAAACGTGGTAAGGTTGGCGTTATGAACTATTTTCCTACTTAAATAATAATTATTAGTATCATGTGTTATTTTAAATATAATTTTAATATAACTTGTTTCCATTCTTAGATATATGGAATGTAGACCAAATAAAAAAGTTAAGTAATCATTCCAATCAATATGTGTGTCAACAAAAAAAAACCCCATAAGAAATCAAGCATAATCATGTTGTACTTAAATACATCTACTTTACATGGACTCTTAATGAACTACTTGTTTAATTTTTCTTGCATGGTTCCTTTAGCAATGTGGAAGCTTGTGTTGAGCCAATTAGTACATAGTTAGGTTTGGGGGATTTATGAAACTCAGAGTCTTATCCTTACCTTTCTCTTATTTCGTTTAATAATATTAAATTAAAAGATCTTATAAATGATAATATGATTAGAACATAAAATCTCTTGATATTTACTTTGACACATGTATGGTAGTTTAGCTTTTGTTAGCTATATATATCTGCTAGCACCTTGGTGTACAAAAGGTACGCTAAATATATATTGAAGATCAATTATTAAAAAATATATCAAGAAGAGAAGGGTAAATATATCTATATTTCTCTCTCTATCTCCCCCTCCTCTCTATTTCCTTCTATCCATATCTATGTTTACAACTATCTTTCTATATTTATATATCTTTGTATAGTTTTCTTATCATTTATCTCAATGATATTGATCTGATCCAATGGAAACACTAATATTGGATATTTGGTGAGAAAAGAGGTGAAGTTTTTTTAATTGACATTTTTCCTTAAAGGTTGGTCTTGAATCATTCTTCTTCTATTTTTAAGCAATTAGTGTTATGATTTTGATCTATTGTTGTTTCCTTTTTTGTTGTTTTCATGTGTGTTTTGGTGAGGATTCTCAGGGATTTGATGTATAAAGGAGGATAAATTATCTTGCAAGCTAAAAATGTTTAGGGTTTTGTTATTTTATCATATGTGTTTGCATCTTTCTTCAATGACAACGTCAATTGCTATCTTTTGAATGTGTTCAAACACCTAGTTGGGTTTGAAGTATTTGGTACGGAGTTCCTGTCACAAGAAGTAATGTTCATCAATGAGTTAATTTTTGGCAAAGATCTTATCTTTTAGTTATGATATGTTATCCAACAATAGTAATTTGATGAAATTATTGTACAATAATTTGTTGATGACTAAATACACTTAATTCTGAGGTAGGTTTCTGTCAGTTCTAATGCAAATTTTAAGCTCGGGTATGAGTTGAATTGTCAAATGTTCGATCATCTTGCACACTCCTACCATGCTTCAACACATTCTTACAATTAATTGAAGATATTTGGAAATTGATATAAATTTTGAAATGGATTGAAAGATGGTGCAATCCTATTAATGTAAGATAGAAGTTTTTTTTTTTTTAAGAAGTAGTAATTAGAAAATGAATATGATAACATGTTGAGGGTACTCAGATTGGGTGGTAATAGGCTACAAGAGATCATTCCCCATCCACCACAATAATGAGCAATCTAGTTCAGATGGACACATGGTACAAATAAAGAATGGTATAATTAAGTATTTAATTATTAATAATATTGATTAAAAGTCAAAAAATCATTATAATACTAATAATATTAATATTGACTATAGGAAAAACTATTATTTAAATATTTATTAATTTAATAACAAGTGTATTATTTATTATTCATTATTTCAATTGATATTTGAATTTAATGTATTTTGGAATATTTAATTATTTATTAATTTAATAACAAGTTTATTATTTATTTTCATTATTTCAATTGATATTTGAATTTCATGTATCAAAAAATACTTTATAGTTCACTCCATTCTAATTAAAAATTAAAAATTATGTTCCTATTAATTATTTGTTAAGTTAATAAATTGTAAACAATTAAATCATTTCAATTTATAATTATGTTTATTCTACTTCATTCAATGCACATGATTTTACAATCAATTAAGAATTTTTTCTTAATTTTTTTAATAACTTTATATTATTATCTTTTAACTTTTCTCTGCCTAAGTTTGTCGGTTCCATTGTTGATGAATTGAAGATGGGTAATTCTAATCCCACCTGGATCACTAATTCAAGTTCATCAACAAGATCAGCTTGGTAGGGTGTCGGATCAACATGAGGCTAAAAGAGTGGAAATATTTGGTGGTAGTACTTTCACATTTTTTTAGGCGGTGATGCTCATCCGCCACACCAATTGTTCAAACAATCAGCTGAGTTATAACTTCTCAATGGTAGTACTTAACTTTTCATGTTGGTTGTAGAAACTTGATCTCCATTCCAATCAGCTCTATGGAGACATTTTTGCTTCTATTGGAAACTTGACTATTTTGATCACTTTGGCTTTGTCAAAGAATAGATTTACTAGAAAAATTCCCATAGAGATGTCACATCTAAGCAATCTGACTGAGCTGTACATTAGCTATAATGAGTTGTGTGGAGTGATTCCTCAAGGGAAGCCACTCAATAATTTTTGTGTGTCTTTGTGGATTACCTCGTGTATAATCTATGTAGGCACTGATCTCTTAGAAAAGGCACCCTATGTGAGGAGGTCTTTGATCTACTTTCCAATGCATAATAAAAGAAAGCATACTTGGCCATATGGGAGTATATATAGTAAATGTTATTGATCTCAGATTGGTTTTGAAAAATGAGTGTCAGCACACTTAATCCATTTACTCAGTTCATGCCAAACTAGCAATACATCCTGAGAACAACACGTAAATATTAGACTATGCCGAGTTGCAATGAGTGTTGAGCCACTCATGCGCTGAGTCACTCAAGTGCCGAGTAGATAGACCATACTGAGTGATTCAACTGTCGAGTAAATACTAGATGCCAAGTTATGTAGGTGCCAAGTTAGAAGCAAAAATACAGTGTATGTTGAGTGTTAGTGACTTCATATGCTGAGTGAAACAATTTTGACATATTTGTTTGTAATTGCACAAACAACTATGTAAATTGTTTCTAAGCTGACTTAAGGATAGATTACAATCTTTTAGAGATAAGTACGAATCTATATTTGGATTCCCTATCTAATTGCATGAAGCCAATTAGAAAATAGGAAGGTTTAAGCAGCAATATAGATGAATATTAGTCGTAGATTCATACCTAACCCTAAGCCACCTAAGTCTTCTGACGGAGGATGAAGCCCTAAACTTTCTATGGTGTAACAAGAGGTGAATGATCAAATTGGATAAGTGAACAAGATAGTTTGTAGAGAATTCAAGATGACCTAGAAGAAAGAGTGAATTGTAGAATCAGTTAGAGAAGAATAGAGGATAGAGAAGGATACAACATTGATACATCGAATCATGAAGGATCAATCACAGATTGTGTAGAGTGATCTATTATCAAGAAAGCAAGTGCCAATCGCAGGATCTATGCTGAGACATTCTAACAGGTGATTTCAATTAAATCTCTTAATAGAGTAGTCCTAATAGGCTATATTAAATCCTTTAACAGGGTGCTTACTTAATTGTAAGTTAAATTCCTCTAACCAGACACACTTCTAATAGGATGTTGAAATCCTCTAATAAGGTGGGACTTAACTGTCTTTACAAGCCTTTAACAGGGCAGACCTTTCACAGGGCAAACCATGATTCATGGTCAAACCATTGTAACCTTAATTGGATACATTTTATTGCTACAGTAGTGAAGATTTGTGGGTTTCATCCCCACCCTAGTTTTACCTTCTTACTTGGAGGGTTTTTGGGTAATCATATCTGGTGTTATGTGTGTGTTTGATTACATGTTTACATAATTGATGTATGCTTTACATGTTATTTCAGTATGTTAATGCATGTGATGTATTAATGGTGAAAGTTTTATGGGTTCAAGTTTAAACTCTTGATTCAACCCCTCCTCTCATAAGTTTACTCTCTTCCCACTTGTAATTCCAACAATTGGTATCAGAGTGTGTTTCTCTAAAAGAGAATATTTCCAGTTTAGAGGAAAGATCTTGAAATGAAAGTCTACAAGTTGGGATAGACTATTGAGAACCAGGAGATTGAAATACATTTCATACTACATCAACTGAATGAGGCAAGAGAGGAACTAAAGAAATCCTTGAAGAGAAGAGAAGAGATTGCTATTGTGGAAAATGACACACGATACAAGGAGATAAACACTACCAAGCTATTTGCAAATGGTAACTCTAATGAATTTGATGCAGTAGTTGCAAATCTGATGGAAAAGAATAGAGTACAAGCTAAGGAAATCAAAAATCTCAATCTAGAGCAAGAATCACAAGCCATATTGGTATGTGAAGTGGTTGAACAAAAGAAGAAAGCCATGGAAGACAAATCCATGATTGAAGAAGACAAAAGAGTTCTAGCAAACAAATTGGAAGAGAAGTCAATTGAGTTAACCAAGATCTCCAATATGCAATTGGATACTCTAAGTCAAATGATGAATGCCAACTGTGAACTAAATGTCAAAGAAATTGAGATAACTACATTGAAGTTGTAGAATGAAAAATTGCAGAGTGGCCTGAAAAGAGAAAAGGAATTTTTTGAAAGTCTCAATAAGCCAAATGAAGCCATCAAATACTTTGAGCAATTATTGAGATCCCCTAGATCCAACAATGATGCATCAAGATTAGGCTATACAAGCACTAAAGAAGGAGAATCATCCAAAGTTGTTGAAGAAAGGAACATCAAAGGTAAGAACTCCAAACCTACTTGTCATTTTTGTGGTAAGAAAGGACATACTACTAATGTGCACAGGAGCAAGAATACAAATAAGAATGTCAAGCCTAAGAATATGACTCATTATCATAAGTGCAAAAAATAAGGTCATCAAGCACATGAATGCAGAACCAAGACCATGCATGCACCAAGATTTGAAGGATATTGCTAAAATTGTCAAAAATATGGACATAGAGCTTTTGAATGCAAATCCAAATCCATGTGGTCATCAAATAAGTCAACCAAAGTAAGAAGCCATGGAAATTTTATAATTAGGATTATAACACAAGACAAAGTTGTCATTATTGTCAAGAATATGGACATATCCCTAAGAATTATATTAGGACACACTTCAAAGGCAACTACAAAACATGGTTAAGTCAAACTACATGTTTTAGCTTCTTGAAGACTAGTCACATCAGTAAGCATTGTTGTACTAGGTCAAAGGCACCAAGTTGTGAATTCAACAAAGTAAAAGGCAAGGCAAATTTTGAACACATAAAAAGTGAGATGAATAAGACATGGAAAAAGAAATATGGTTGCAGTACATCAAATGGGGAAGGGATCACTTCACCCAATGGGTCAAGTGATCACACCTCGTCAAACTAGGCAATCAAGGTATGAAGAACTAATATTCAAGTGTTATATCATACATTAGTTCCAAAAGAAGATAGCACTAAAATGAATATATTAGCATGAATAAAGATGCAAGATGTTGTTGGAAATTCAAATTAAATCTTTAAGCCTTTCATGTTGTTGTCGAGCATGAAATGTTTCATATGTATGCCAAGTGGAATGCTAGTTGATGTCGAACTGCCAGACTAGCCAGTTGATTTTGAACTCATAGTAGCTACCGAGTGATGGAAATATCAATAGATGTTGAGTGAATCTGAAAATGGTTGATACTGAGCTTACAATTGTGTAAGCACTAACCATTAAATGCAAGGATTTTCAAGGGTATTTGATCGATTTTGGCTCATTATTCATCATTTCAAATTCAAGCAAGAGCAAGTGGAGTATGTGCAGAGAATTTGACAGTGATCTCACACCAGTTCTTCAAATTTTCACAAGGTATTTATCACAAGCCAAGCTATGAAGTTTACTTTTTCATAAACCCTAGTTTGATAGAATGACATCTAGCTCAAAAAATATAGAAGGGAAAGAGCTTTTGAATGTTCAACTTGTTAGTAACAAAGTGAAACAACCAATATTCAAGGCCATTCCTAACATTACCTACAAACAAGATCCTTATGGCACATTATCCATGATCCTGCCAAATGTTATTATGGTGCAAGATGTTAGGAAATATTATAATTGCAAAATAGGAGGAATAGGAGACATGGAAATTAGAGAAGCATATGATAAGTTATGTGAAAATGGTGTTCTGAAGGAAGAGTATAAAATCATCAAGAAGAAGGGTTTAACGCGTGCCCTAGATTTTCCTAGTGTATTTAAAATTGAATGGATTAAAATTTTATTGAGCCAAATACATGATGGATATTTATAGCTAGAGGGTGGACCAAAAGTATAATTCATAGGGTTACTGGTTACCGAACCCTATATCGGCCTAAGACTCTGAGGAGTGATTCCAAGGAAGTAATAGAGAAAAGCACTGGACAAAAATGGAATAAAAGAGGCATGATAATAGATACTATTAGTGATCCATTGCTAAACTTTTTTGTAAGGGAAATTTCTCATAAATTCTATTAATCTAGTAGATTGAATAGTGTACCCTATATTGATGTGGATGTTGGCTACACGATTGTCAAGAAAGATCATACTTATGATTTGTCTGAGCTTTAACTACAACAACTGATTGAAAATCTTGGGGCAATTAGAAAGACCAAGAGTTCTCAATGAAAATTTGGTTCAATTCTAGTTTGCATGTTCTTCTATGTACATAATACATTTCCCTCTTTTGGTACTATAGGATGGAAGACCAATAGGTCAATTGTAGTATAGATAAATGAGTTTATTGAACAAATGGGAGAAAACTTTGAAACCATCATAACAAGTTATTTTGAAGAATTTAAGAAGTCAATAAAGTGGAGACTCGAGATACCTATTTCCTTAGATGTAAAATAATATGACATATGTTTTCTTGTTGACATTGATTATACATATATACAAGCTGCCACACCAAGGGTAAGATTGCTAAGACCCTTAGGATATGAAACTAATGTTGATGAAGCTTCAATAGCCATCACAACACTCCTAGCAAAGGAAGTTGACAAAAATGCAAAAAAAATTGGGAATTATGATGTGATGAAATCAAAGGTTGAAATGGAGCTGAAGACAACATCTACACTCAAGAAGAAGTATAGGCTAGTGAAGAAGCTTAAAGCTAAATTTGATGAAGGTGTAGATGAGGAAGAAAAGGAAGAAGATGAAGAGGATGAAGAGGAAGAACAAGAACAAAATCAAGAACCTCTTGCATTAACTGAAGGCATGGGAGAGTATAAGGAAGAAGAGGAAACAAAAGGTGCCAAGGGAGAAGAAGCCAAGGAAGCACCTACTCAAGCTAAGTCAAAGAAGATAAAGGTTAAGGTAAAGAAAACTGTTAAGCCAAGCCCAACCAAGCCAACAACACCTACTACCATAGCAAGCACATAAGCCACAACACAGATGGCCAAGGAGAAATCCAAGTAGATAGAGCAAGGTGGCCAAGTGCAAAAGAAAAAAAGAAGAAAATATGTTGCACATCCTGATTCAAATGAAGAAAGAATTGAATTAGATGATATAAGCCAATTAAAAGTGGTAAGTCACAAACCACTCTCTGATCTTGAAAATTTGTATGAAAATGTCAAGAATAATGTAGATTTATCTAGTTTAAACCATATTGATTTTGAGAAACTTGGGAAAGAAGAGAAGAATCTAGTATAAAAGATATTGCATGCTATGATGTCTAAATTTAAAAATACTCCCATAGAATTTTCCAACACTATATCAAAAATTTTATATGACATTGTTGAGAAAAAGTGGCATTACTATTTAAATTTGGAAAAATAGATTAGAGAAACAACTTTAGCCTAAGTAATGCCAGAACTAACCAAAGGGCAGATTGCTAAGGAAAATAAGAAATATGGAGTAAGGTTCACACCAAAATATAGAGCATTTAGCATTCTTCATAATGATATTGAAGATGTTGTGAAGAAGTCAACCCAAATGTGGAAACTTATCTATGGGTTGACCACTAAGGAAACTTATCTATGGTTTGACCACTATGAAACAAGAAGTGGACCACTTTGAGGGTAAGAATGATGATAAAGAAGAAGATGACAAAGAATATGATAAGGAAGAAGAAAATACAATTGAGGAAACTAAAAAAAAGATGATGACACAACAACAACTGAACAACAACAAGATGAATAGGGTGTGCAAGACACACACATGTTGAGTGTTAGTCCCCCTCATGACACAAGTGTAACTACTAAGACCATAACTATCAAAGATGTTTCTAATGCATCAGCTCAAAACATCAATCCACTAACTGAAAATGATTTGAAGAAGATTCTAGACCAATCTACATTGCAAGCCAAGCTATGTGATAATTCAATTTTGGTTAGTGTAGAAGAATTACAAAAAGCAATAACTGAGGTCACAAGGGAAAAGGTGAAAACACAAGAACCACCTTCTATCATACTTTTAGTTACTTAAGTACAACCTTTGACTCAAACAACTGTAGATACATCTACTAAGGTTGATACAAGTATCAAAATTGACATGGTTGAGCAGAAGCAGACCATAGAAGAAGAAACAGGGACAACAATAGAGCAAATAAGACAGCTAGATTCATTTGTACCTAAAGCACAAGAACAAGGTTCTAGTCATGTCATTGTAATAGATCAGGGAAAGATTAAAGAACATGAGCAAACACCTAAGCTAAAGGAGTAGGAAGCCATCCAAGCATTGGTAACTTTACCAACATATGGAACTCCACCTATACAAGTTCTTCAAAAGCTGAGCATAGAAACTATACCATTGCAAATCTTAGTGCCAGGCTCAAACACCTCAAAAGTTGAAAAGGTAATTCACTATGGAGATATAACTCTTGATGAAGAGATAGTTATACCTAAATTTGACTATGACACAATGACATTAGAGAAAATAGACATTTTGCAACAAGCCTTAGAAAAGAAGAAGCATCAAGAATTGCTTAGGAGAGAACATAGGCAGAAGCAAGCTCTTCAAGACATTAAAGACATCTTTTTAGATGCATTCAATCTACCAACTCCTGAAGAAACCAAGCCACTACTAGAACACCTATTAGATATAGTGGAAAAAGTCAATAATGAAGGCATTGATAGCAATGCTAAACTTTTAGAATGGTTTGCAATGAAATTCCAGAGCAAGGTAAATGAAAAAATATCTAGTGATATAGCACTCACTCAAGTTGCATTGGCAACAAAGGTTGAGGATATGAAGAAGGTACTTGAGAATATATTCTCATTGTACACCAAATTTTGTGACCCTACACTCTTCACCCAAGAGACCAAAAATTGTATTCTAAGCTTGGAGAGAAACCTAAACATATTAGTTATAGCTACCTCAGAACCCAACTTAAAGTGAGAAGCATTTTCATACATTGCTTCCATCACAAAGTCAATTATGTGTTAACAATAGAACATGCTAACATAAGAGACAAATTGAAAAGTATACAAACATCCCTCACCCCACACATGGAAATATTGCACAAGGTACTAGGTTATGCAGAGACTCTACTAAAGAAAGACCCCAATCTTTCTACTCTAGATGGCCTAGTACACCTTGCAGTTGAGCTTGCTATCCAAATGAAGTCATTGGATGTCGCATGTGAAAATTGGGATGCAACTCTTAAAATCGTAATGGAATTCCATAAATCTTTTTTGGACAAACACACTATACATGTATAGCCCATTTGACATAAATGTCAAAAAGGGTGAGAGATAAACAAAAGGGGGAGGAGTATGAACAAAGGGGGAGCAGAGAGAGGAAGAAACAACAAAGGGGAAGCCTAGTAATAAAGTTATATCATCAGGGTGATACACATTTTTGACATTCATTTTTGGAGAGAAAAGGTAGTAAACAGATATAGATATCAACTATGACAGAGCATATTAGATGAAAGAATATAGGATACAACACATTGAAGTCAGAGAGGAGCACAAATTTTTTATACAAAACAAATACATTAACTTAGGGGGAGTTATCAATTTTGAGGTATATAAGTTATTGCAGAATTTATTTTTTTGAAAATTTTGAAGTTTTGTATATAAGCCTAGTCATGGATATGTTATGCTCAAGGAAAATAAGATTGATTATGTATATTTAAGTGTTTTTGTCACTCATGTCAAAGGGGAAGATTGATTTCAGATTGGTTTTGACAAGTGAATGTCAACACACTTAAGTCATTTAGTCATATCATGTTGGATTAATAATACATGTCGAGCACAACATGTAAATATTAGACAATGTCGAGTTACAATGAATGTCGAGTCACTCATGTGCCGAATCACTCAGGTGTCAAGCAGATAGACCATGCCGAGTGATTCAAGTGTTGAGTAAATAGTGGATGTCACGTAATGTAGGTGCAAAGTTAGAAGCAGAAATACAGTGTATGCCAAGCATCAATGACTTCATATGCCAAGTGACACAATTTTGACATGGGTAGAAGCAAGGAGTTGGGTCTCAATTTCACAGAAGTCCGTGGATTGAGATCATGCTCTTTTAGAAATAGGTACCCATTTTAGGCTCGCACACCCGATCCAAAATTTAAAAAACGGACACCCATTTTTAAAAAATTTGGGTACCCATTTTTAATTTTCAAAAAACGGGTACCCATTTTTGAAAACATAAAAAAATTGTATTTTTTAGAAATGGTTACCCATTTCTTAAAAAAAAATTTTAAAAAAATTGGGGGGGATTTTGTATGTTGATTTGACTTTTTCAAAATGGGTACCTATTTTTTGAATTTAAATAATGGGTGCCTATTTCTTACAACAGTGGGTGGGATTTTTTTTCTCCTACCTTAGATTTTGGTTTGGGATAGGCTTGGTGAGACCAAACCTATGCCTTGACCTCTCAAGATTTGGCTAAGGCATTGAACTAACAAATTTATGCCTTGCCATAATTTTTAGAGGGTCTTCCCATTCAAAGGTTTTTATGAAACAAAAACCCCTTAGAGCTCTCACTATCCTGATTTCAAAAATATAAATTTTATAGTGCTATGATTTTATTTACTATTTTTGCATTATTTTTTAATGAAAGGTGGTACCTAAATGTAAAATAGTGAAGTTCACTAAAACTTTAATAACATTTTTATTTTATAATTTTTCTTAAATTAATTTATATGTCATCAATCTACATATAATTCTTTTGAAGTAAAAAAAAAAAGAATCTTTGAAAAAAGTGAAATTTTGATCAAATTATGGTGTCCGTACACAAGAGGTTTTAAAATTTACCTTTATAGAAAATTAATAATTAATAATAAAAAAATTAAGGAAAAATATTTTCATCAATATTAGCTATATTAGGTAACTCCTTTTGAAAGGATTTATGAAAATTCTTTTATTTGTGCCAAATTATGGTGTCTGTAGACGAGTGTGGTATGGTCCTAAAACAAACATTTTCAAAAAGTGGTTTTTAAAGATCCATACCAAAAACAAAATCTATCATATGGGTATACAAATAAATTACATATTCAAAAATTAGATTTCGAACGCAAATTTTTTTATTTTTAAACTTTTTTTATATTCAATCTCTAAATGCCTCAAATTTTGACATCAATTGGCAAGAAATTTCATAAATAAGAAAAACACTTCCACTTTTTGCCCAAAAGTGAGACCCAACTTCTTGCACTTACCCACATATTTTTTTGTAATTGCACAAACAACTATGTAAACCATTTCTAAGCCAGCAAGAGGATAGATTACAATCTTTTAGAGATAAGGATGAATCTATATTTGGATTCCCTATGTAATTGCATGCAACCAATTAGAAAATAAGAAGGTTTAAGTGGCAATATGGATGAATCTCTGCCATAGATTCATACTTAACCCTAAGCCACCTAAATCTTCTCAAGGAGGATGAAGCCCTAAAATTTTTATGGTGTAACAAGGGGTGAATGATCGAATTGGAGGAGTGAACATGATAGTTTGTAGAGCATTCAAGGTGACTTAGAAGTAAGAGTGAATTGCAGAATCAGTTAGAGAAGTATAAAGGATAGAGATGGATACAACATTGATACATCAGATCGTGAAGGATCAATCATAGATTGTGTAGAGGTGATCTATTATTAGGCAATCAAGTGCCATTCATAGGATCTATGCTGAGACATTCTAACAGGTGATTTCAGTAAATCTCTTAATAGAGTAGTCCTAACAAGCTGTATTAAATCCTTTAATAGGGTGCTTACTATATTGTAAGTTAAAGTCCTCTAACCAGGCAGACTTCTAATAGGGTGTTTAAATCTTGTAACAAGGTGGGACTTAACAGTCTTTGCAAGTCTTTAACAGGGTAGGCCTTTCATAGGGTAGATGGTCAAACCATTGTAACCTTAATTGGATACACTTTATTGCTACAATAGTGAAGATTTGTGGGTGTCATCCCCACCCCAATTGTACCTTCTCACTTGGAGGGTTTTTGGGTAATCATATTTGGTGTTATGTGTGTGTTTGATTACATGTTTACATGATTGATGCACATGCTTTACATGTTATTTCAGTATGTTAATGCATGTGATGTATGAATGGTGAAAGTTTTATGGGTTCAAATTTAAACTCCTGATTCAACCCCCCCCCCCCCCCCCCCCCCCCCCCCCCGCCCTTAGATGTTACTCTTCCTACTTGTAATTCCAATGCAATGTAAAATTTGGAAAATATTTTGTACGCATGGGTATAAGATATGTGGTAGTTCATCATCCATGAAGAATGACAAAAAGGTGTAAATCAATATATGCTTGGAATCGATTCAATGGTAGTCGATCAAGAGATTGAATAATTGGTTGATCATCACAAGAAGCTTCCTGTCACTCATTCAAAAGATATCACTACCTAACTATAAACTATTTGAATACAACCCTTACACTCAAAATCACCAATGTAAAAAATCAGTAAAATTTATTTATAAAATTTCTCAAGATGGAGAGTACATTATATAAGATTGTCAACATCTGAGAAATTGGTGACACAAATGTCTCATGTCATTCCATGTGAGCACTAGGATTAAAATTAAACCAAAAACATGTTAAAAATTTGAAGATCAAAAGCATTCAAAATGGTGTAGATGTGATGGAAGGTAGAGTTGTGTCTGATCCTCTATCTTTAAAAGCTCAAAATAACATCCTATCTATTTCTATCTCAATCTGTTTTGCTATAGGAAGAAGAACTATAGGCAATGATGAAATTGCAAGTAGAGATCTGCCTAAATCTCCTATTTCTAGGGACTTGCAACTAGATTGTCTCACTTTCTCTAAGAAGAAAGAGTTTGGAAATATTGTGCCTTATTCTTGTTCCTCATTCATAGAGAGATAAGGCATTAGGTTTCCACTTTCCTGCACTCCATCATAAATGGTAAATTTGAGTATTTCTACACTACTGCAATTGTCATCTTTTCCTTCTCATAAACATTATCTCAATCAAATAGAGCGAGCAATCTAGCCTCCTCAGATGCATATGAGCTTCCCTCCATTGTTTTAGGCAACACTTTAGCCCTAAATCTTTGACTGACACTGATCCCACAACAAGACATTGCATTAAATTAACAACACTAGACATTGCTCTTTCTAATTGTAGCTTTGTTCATTGTAAGTTCAGTACTATTTACACCCATGGACCAAGCCCAGAATTTGACGGTGACCCCTGCCTATCATATGATCTTTTATGATGGCTAAAAATATTGATCGTCAATTTTTGTTTTAAATTTAAATATTTTATAAATTAGAAAATAATAATATTAGTTAGTAATATATGTTAAATTCTCTATGAATAAATTGTAATTATAAATTAGTAATATATACAATATTATGAAAGAAGCAAGTTTCTAAGCTCATGTATGTTACTTTAAGAGATTTTAAAATTTTATGTTTTTAAAAATATTTTTAAAAATTTATTATATTGTATTTCAATAAGATTCTAAATTAATATAAATATGTATTCACCAAAATAGAAACATAACTAAACAAAGAAAAAAATAGAAACATCTATAATATAAAATAATATATTTATCATACATATATATTATACATATTATGAAATCACATTTATGTATAATATTAAATATAATACTGAGTTACCTATAACAAATATTGATCGTTTAGTAATAAATTTACTTGTCATATTGACAGTTCTCTAAAAAATTAGCCTATCAAACCATACAGTCTTACAATTTTTTAACCTATCATATACGAATCAAAAGTACAAAAATAGTCAATATAATCATCAAATTCTAGGCCTACCATGGACCAAAGAGTTTCCTCCACAAAATGGCCTATCTGAATATATTGAAACCAATGATTCTATATATAATGAAAAATTAGTGGTGAGAGTGAAAGTGCAAATGCCTAGAAATCTAATCAATGTTAAAGACAATCCATCTAAAGATTTCTACAATCATATAGAGATTCATTGAGATCTTTCCAACTTTAATGTAGTTGCTTTTATATGAGATTGTACCAAAAACAATAAGTGGTATTTGGTTTCAATGGTATCTGGTTTTAGCAAAATGAATAGGTTTTGGGTGAAATGCCCATCTATAATAGCCTATTGACTAATTGGATTTTTTAAACAATTTCAATGGAGAATCTTGAAAATAATGTTGTTCAAATATTTTATTATTATGGTTTTAATTAAAATAGTTGTGTGTGTGGGGGGATTGGTTAAAACATAAAATAGTTTCAAAAATTCTATTGTAAATCATGATATAGAAGTTATAAAGATTTGAGTTAAATAAACACCCTCCAAAATAATAATAGTATGTGAGTGAAAAATCTTATCAAGTGGTTATTTATATAAGGAAATATGCAATTGAGAGAAGAGAATATCGACAGGTAGATGGATGAGAGAATAAGCACAAATATAAAAGTAAATATAGGAGAAAAATAATACAAGGAAGGATTGTAATAAGGGTGAATCCCATAGAATACATGCATGATGAAAAATTATAATATATACATTTGGAGTTATACTTGTTATGCATTATGGTTTATACCACAAAATAATAATAATAATAATCCATCTTATGAACTACCTAGTCAACAATTTGAACTAGTAATGGACATGCATCCTTGTGTCATTGGCAAAATTATATCACCAAAAAATATTTTCTTTTGATTTATCTATTTATTGTTCATTTTTTGATAATTTCTCTATTCTTTTAGCTTGTTATTGATCTAGTTAACTCATTTTCTTATGTGATCTGTATGGCATATTGCAAGCATTGCAAAGTTCCTATGTCTAGCTTCACATCATGTTCTAGTAATTTCAAATGAAGTTATCTTATGATTAGTTTGATCTCCTATATTGGCTTTCTTGTTTTAACACTCAAGGTGGTGCAATGTGGCTTTCAATGAAGATTTTGCATTGTTCTATGTTGTTACATGTTTAATTGACCCTCTTGTATATTCACATGATATGACGCATTCCTTTGGGGTTCTTATGATTTGGTTCTTAAACTATCTATTTGTAATATGTTTCCTTTGTCTTGGAATTTAATGACCAGATCAACTAACTTGTGGCTACCAATCTTGTATATATGTAGGTTAGTAGTTATTGTTTAAGTAAATCTATGGTGGAAAGTGTGATAGGATATCAGAAGGTTGGAGTAGATTAAGAGAAGAATCTAGGATATAATTAATGTATGTCAATGGTTTCATAATTTTGAGGGAAGATAAGCTACAAAAGAGGTTATTGAAGGAAGTGGACATATCTTTCTTATAGTAATTGTATATTGACAATGGAGATGTAATAACTACTCTAGTAGGCCAACTTGATGATAATATAGTGACCATTGTTCTATTTTTTGTTCTTTCTTGTGAGTTTGTATGGGCATTTCCACTATGGTTCAATCTAGCTACAATATTAGACCTCTCCTTTGGAGATTCTTTCTCCTTAACTATGTCAGCTAGCTCCTTATATCTCTTATAATATTGAGTTTGGGGTGAAAATAAACATATAGTAGTCAATTTAGAATCTTTACTTCTATTTTTCATGTTAACATTGGTTCCACTAACAAAACCCTAGTTAGGTTATACAAAGGAAAGCAAAAAATTCAGCTTTAATCAAGATAAAGGATTAGAAGAAGAGACAATTTTATCTCATACATTATGACATAGTATCCTTGGTGCTAGCCTCATAAGAGAGGGTTAGGTACTAAGGAGATGGAGAATAGAAAGGGGATATCTTTGGATGTTTTGATCTATAAAAATAAGTTACAAAATAAGTACTATAAGATGAAAAAAATGAATATTGTAACATGAAACCAAAAGCACCCATGGAAAAAAGGAACAAGAAGAATTCAAAAGAGATTAAGAACAAAATCTAATTTACTAATGTTAACATGAAGAGCTCCAATGGTGAAAAAATAAGACAAGAAGAATATTGCAATGGAAGGAAAACATTGTAGGAGATTAAAAACTACAAAGAAGAGAAGGATTAAGTGCACCCATATAAATGTTGTTGAGATTGACAAGGTAATTTCTATAATATTGCTATCAGGATTTAACTATGTAGTATTTAGGTCAAACTGTTTGACCCATACCAATACTACATAGTTAAATCCTAATAGCAATATCACAATTTGACTTGGTGTGGAAAATATCTCCTACTTATCAAGGTGGTTTCTTTAAAAGAGGAAATGAACAAAATTTGAAAAAATATGGAAAAATAGATTACACATTAGAAAAAAAGTAAGATAAAAGTTGACATATTTGGAGAAGATTATAGAAAAATATGCAAAGTCTAAGTAGATATTAGTAGAGAACTATGGAAATGCTGAGGATCCAACCCCACATCTCTCCAAGATTCTAAAAAAATAAAATAGATCTATCACGTGCATCATAGTCAAGTTGGATAAAAAAATTCTCAAATAAAATTTCATCAAATAAACATCTATCAAAAAATCTTTGGAAATATTAGTTAATCAAAGTATAATAAAGTTAAGAAAATAAAAGATAATAGAACAATTTTTAACTTGGGAAAATAATTGTTAACATTAACTAATTAAACATAATTAACAAAAAATAAATCATCACCAAAGATGAAAAGGTGTCACAAATTTTTACAACACCCAAGTTAAGATGCATCACTTATGCCCTATAAAATAAGATTGATTTAATTGAAGAGATACCATAGAAAGAAGAAAGTAAAAATTAAAGCAAGGAGCAGTAGAATGAGAACAAGTTATGGGGAAAGATTATTTTAAAATGAAGTTAACAAGAAAAATAGCTAGAGAAAAAAAGCTTGTGATGGTAAGGAGTGTAAATAAGGAAAATAAAGAAGCCCCAATAATCCAAAAACCTGGAAAAGAGAAACAAAAACATAGAATGGAAGAATAGTCTAAACTTCCTATATTTGGAAAGGATGTCATAGAATTCACAAAGTATATTTTCCTCTTGGAATCATTATGTAAAAAAAATGATATTGAGGAAGATAAATCAATTATTAGAATTTCTTGCATTCCTATGGAATGATTGATTAGAGTAGTGCAAGGAAACTATCCAAAACATTATAAGGAATGGGATAAAGTGAAAAAAATATTGACAATTTGGAAGTTCCATCTAGGAGTGTAAGAAAAAAAAGGGAATTGATACACAAAAGAGGAGAACTAGTGAAATGTTATGATAATAGCTTTAAGGAGGTATTCCACAAATAGTAAGAACTATTAATGAAGAAACAAAAGATAGAATGGTTCTAATTTGGATTACAAAAAGACATTAGAGAAACTATGGATGGAAGGATATTTGATACATATTTAGATGTGGTTAAGATGAGCTATGCCATTGAGGTGTGTCAATGAAAGAATCTCTCTCTCTCTCTCTCTCTCTCTCTGTATATATATATATATATATATATATATATATATATATATATATATATATATATATATGTATGTATATGTATATGTATATGTATATGTATATGTATATGTATATGTATATGTATATGTATATGTATATGTATATATCTATGTATGTATGTATGTATGTATGTATGTATGTATGTGTATATGTATATGTATACATATACATATACATATACATATAATATACATATACATGTATATATGTATATGTATATTATATCTATATGTATATGTATACGTATAAATATACATATACATGTATATATGTATATGTATATTATATCTATATGTATATGTATACGTATACATATACATATACATATATACATATATATATATATATATGTATATATATGTATATATATCTATATATACATATATAGATATGTATATATACATATATATATACCTATACATATATATATATATGTATATGCATATGTATATATATGTATATGCATATGTATATATATGTATATGTATGTATATACATATATATATGTATATTTATATATGTATGTGTGTGTATATATATGTATATATGTGTAGACGCTAAAAAATGGTTCACATTTACGATTTCATCACTTCTTCATACTAATTTGTCTCATTTTCTCATTCTACTAACTTTGATCTTTTGGCCAGATTGACCATATTTCATCATTTGTATCCCCTTTCACATCAATTTCATATCAACTTGAAATCATATCAAATCAACTCGGAATCATTCAAAATCAGTCATAATCAACCTGAAACATATCAAACATCCCAAATCAATCATCATTTATCCGACTCCTAGGTATTGTTGGGGCTTTTAGTGCCTTGGAAACCTATCAACCTATCAATCTTATCAATTTGACCTTAGTACTGTCATGGCTCTCAGTGCTAGGTCGAACTATCATTCATGTCATCCAATCTTTGACATTGTTGAGGCTTTCAACGTCAAATCATGACATCATCAACCATTTTAATAACATTGACAATGTTCGTCGATGTTATTATGATCAAACCTTATCAATCAATTTCAATCCTATAGCATTTACAATGTCGGTTAAATGTTACATATCAACCAATTCATGTCTTGTGTCCTTGGCATGTTATCAATTTCGATCTATCAATTAATTTGACCATGGCTTTGGTCTACCTTTTCATCATCTTATTCGATATCCATCATTGTCACATTTTCATCAAAAGATACGGTCGCATTCAATCATCTACTAATTTTCTCTATAGGATTAAATAAACCATAATTTAATTCTATTATTCTCACTAATTATTCTTCCTGATTATCATCCTCAATTAATTAATTTTATTAATTACTTGATTCATTATCTGCAAACCATGGAAATTTGCAATTTCCTAAGTTCTATTTTCCATCATTAATTCCATTTTCTACTAATTCTTATTTTTTGGAATAAAAGGATTTTTAATTCAAATATTCCATAAAATATTTCATCATCATGACACTTGGATGTGACACCTCGTGGATTCTCCTTTGACACTTGGCTGAGATTTGTCATAATCAAATATTCTTATCTCTTACGCATGTCCCTATTTGGCTTATTCGTCATAGATTCTTGGCTTTAAGTGGGTTGAGGAATCTTATGACGCGTCATAGATTCTCTTCCAAATTTGACTCTCGTGTGTCATAGAATCTTACTTTTTGCATATTCTGTCATATGCGTCATAGGAATTATTATTACCTCTTACGCATGTCCCTATTTGGCTTATTCGTCATAGATTCTTGGCTTTAAGTGGGTTGAGGAATCTTATGACGCGTCATAGATTCTCTTCCACATTTAGCCAAATTTGACTCTCATGTGTCATAGAATCTTACATTTGGCATATTCTGTCATATGCGTCATAGGAATCTCTTGCCACGTCGCATGTCTGTGGGTGAAAAATCCAATGCTCTCACCCTACATGAAAATTATAAAATGGACACTTTTCCTCTCATTTCGGATCTAGAATGCTTAAGTCTTGAGTCCTTGAATCTTTGAATTTTTGAGTCTCTACTAATTTGCATTTTGCATTCTCTCTGTCACATAAAATCACACTTTAAGTATTCTCATGGCATTATCACTACCATAGGCTTTTGCTTCAATTTTGTGTGCACTATAGGCAACTTTGGAGCTACAATCATTTGGAGAAGAAAGAAGGACATGGGAGCTACAAATGGAAAAGGGAGTTTTTTTATTATGTTTGCTTTCTTTTGTTTAGTTTGGCTTTCATGGTAGACTAGTGGGTGCTAACGTATGATTATTGAGTTTGTGATTTTCTCATAGTATGTTATGCTTTTAGCCCATTTTTTTTGGTCCTAAAATATGTATATATATATATATATGTGTGTGTGTGTATATATATATATATATGTATATACATATGTATATATATGTATATACATATGTATATATATGTATATTCATATATATGTATATATGTATATATATATATATACATATATATATGTACATACATATGTATATACATATGTACATACATATGTATATACATATATACATATGTACATACATATGTATATACATATATACATATGTATATACATATATACATATGTACATACATATGTATATACATATGTATGTACATAGCGCGCGAGAGAGAGAGGGGGGTTTTGACTAGTAGTTGATAAAATCACATATTTCCATGACATAATTTTGAGAGAAGATGCCAATAAAGTAAAATATGACATCTAGTGTTCTTACTATTAGAGAAAAGGATGATTAATTAATTATATCTAGAAGGTACAAGGATAATAACATGTATAAATAATTAAAAATTATCTTCAAAAACTGCCGAAAAAATTCTAGTGAGTACATTATACAATATGAAAAGAATGTGATGATCATTAGATAGATAATTATCCTTAAAAATTGTTACACTTAAGAAATATAGAAGATTATTTGGACCTTATATGTCCACTACACTATGGGTATGATAAAGATATATATCAAAACATTATTTTTGCTAGTTGTAGATTGATTCTTCTATAAAAATGATGTAGGATACAAAGAATCGCCACAAATAAATAAAATGTGTGTCAATACATTGTAGAATAGTTATTCATAAAATAAAAAATCTTGATTATAGAGGATAACAAGTATGTAATGGAGGAAACAACACACAAGATGGTGCATTTATTAATATTTTAGTAAATTTGATGACTAAACCATAGAACTTTTGTTTAATATGAGTATTTATGAGCTTTACGGAAATGAAATTATAAGAGCACATAATATTACTTTCACCATGACCCATCCAAAAGTATGAATGATGAGCTTGAAGGCTTAAATAGATGAGAAATGACTAGCAAGGTAATCACTTAAAAAGTTGCAAGAGGATTTCAAAGAGTTGACCTTTGGTTATCATATATATACAAAGGAATATTGTAAACAAGAATATCACTACAAGATAAGAAATTAGATAAATAAAAGAAAATAATCAAAAGGACAAAGTTGTTGTATTCATATGCCAAGGGAATGGTATGGATAAGAACACATAGAAAATAATAAGATAATTGAATAATTAGGTCCAAAAGGAGGTTACTATAGTTACATCTTGTAATAGTGTAAAGTTAACTCCTACCAATGAAAAACTATATTCCTTTGACAACCAGGTTCACCACATACATGTTCAAATATCTCCAACTCATGGAAATATCTTATTCTACATAAATATAAAGAATATTCTAGTTGTGTGAATGGGAATATCATAAGACAAATAGTCTTTGGTCCAAACATAAGTGTATCGACCATGGACACCAGCACAACATAAAAATGTTTGTGTAATGAACTGTATTCTTGTACTGACCATGATAGAAAATAATTAGAATGTAGAGAAAAACCAAGTATGTACTTTAGATAACTTGAAAAATATAGAATTATGGACATAGAAATAAATACTATACAACAAAGGCAAGACATGTGAATTTTATATTTAAATACAAGAAGACCTCCATGTAGTTAAGTATTTTTAATAAACCAACATACACAAAAGAGAGGGAAAATGTTTGGGATTGTATAGAGAATTTCCTCAGTAAATTTACCACTTTGGTGTTTCCACCTCCATGTTAGTTAGATAGATACATTAAAAAAATGATAACATAATAGAAACAAATCCAATGGAGAAAAATATATTAAATAGAATCAAACCTCTATTGAGGGGCGAAATCCCCTATTACATAAGATATATAATAAATAAGGGATATGATATTTCCTGGGATGCTCAAACACAGAAGAAAAATGAGGAGATTTAACCAAATCATTGTAAGATATTTTCTATAGAAAGTGTGAGAGAGAAAGGAAGTTTCAAGAGCTAAGACAATGTTGTTATATTTGGTGTGCAAGAACCAAGAAATTAGTTAGCAAGAAACTAGAAAGATTTTGGAACCCTTGAATAGAGGTAAAAGCTTATATTTAAAGGAAATAAGAGGAGGGAAAAATAGGCTTTTGGATAGTTCCAAAATATTTTGGGTCATTTCATTGATAAAACAAAGAGGCAAGTGGAAAGAATGCATATGATCAACATTTTAACCTTAAGATGTTAGTAGACAAGTGCACAATGCATAGGCACACATATAGTGCACAAGTATCCAAATGAATCATTCTTAAAAAATGATAGGTGGAAAAAAAAACACATAGCTAATTTGAAGTTGACATTAGAAATATATTCATCAAAAAGGATTTTGAGCATATTAAGAGGGAAAAGGATGATGGAAGTCATGATATTGACCTAGATAAAAATACTAGGAAAATGAGCACTAAAGTGGTTACAAAAGTGTTGCTTGAATTACAAATAGATGTATGCAATTTTTGACTCCTTATTTTACCCCCAATTTAGTGATCATATGAATCTAAATGAATATACAAGATAAATTAAGACTTCTAAAAATAAAATAACATCATGATACCAAAAGAATATTATAGGTGAAGTAGACAACTCATTGATCCAAGGAAACATGCACCTAAGGTGAAGATTTGCAACACAAATGCATTAGAGATAAAATATTGCATAAGACATCAAGTTTAGTACATGAAATCCATAAATCCACAATTTAAAATACACCCCAAACAAACTAAAATTTTTTGGTCGCCAAAGTTGAAGAGACATTGATGTAAAATGTTGTCTCAATACAAAGTATCATCCCTGAAATACAAAAAGTAACAAATAGAGGAATTCAAAACAAGGAGTGGATAATTTAGGATTGATTACTTCAAGGAAGAACACAACTAATATATAGGGAAGCAACCAATGCCAAAGAGACATGACATGACTAAGACAATAGCTTTCATTTTTCTAGAGGTCATGTAGACCATCATGATTAATAGCACCAAACCCATTATTGAGGAAATAAAGTACCAAAAAATACATTCAGTTTAACCAAATTTTCTATGAATAGGTCCACAATCAAAAAAATTATACTTAAATGTATAGAAAACTATATTATGCTACATAGCCATACAATAGGGAAATCTTGATTGTGCTTCAGCATGCATAGAAAAGGCTAGATAGTAATGTGATAGGGAGGCTTTAGATGGTATGTCAACATGCACAGAACATTCTAAATAGACATGTAGTAGGGAATATTAGACACATGCACTCAAACACTTAGAATAAGATAGATAGGCGTGTGACGGGGTGACTTAAATCATGTCGGTACACATAGAATTAAGATAGATAGTTGTGTGAAATATTTTATAACATAGTGGATTGGCCCCCACAAAGGAAGATAAGATAAGATAAGATTTTTAAAATTCACATGCAAAAATGATAGAATAGAGGTAAACCTTAATGGCACTTGTCATGCATAAAAGAAGAATCATGCATGTCAATAGATGAATTATTGATGACATCCAACTCATGAAGTATTTTTGTTTTATATTTTTTTTTTGTGTACTAATTTGTCATATGGAAACAAACCCATAAAAGAACTCAAGATGCTTAGAAAGAAGAAAAAATGAGACTAACAATTGGAGAGGTTGTCCTCGGATTGAAAAATTTTCTCTAAATTTGAAGACTTATCTCTCTTAATGAGACATGCAATGCATTAAACATAGGTTTTTTTAAAAGCCAAAAAGATGAAAAGGAGATATTAACATTTTCTTATAACTATGAAAATAAATATATCTTGTCTAATTTGAAGAAGCAAATACAAACAATTATTTCAAAGCTCAAATACCATTAAAACTCCTCCATGGCATGCATGATTTCTTAATATAATATGGATGAAAGAAGCCCCAATATTTCAATCCGTAATATTGTCAATATAGTCTCTTTTGGAAAATGTAGATAATGGTTCAAAAAAAAAAAATTGTCTACCCCATTATAATGGTCACTATAAATGAGATTAAACTATTATTTTAGAATAGAATCGGTATATATAGGAGTTTTTATTCTAAAGGGGGGAATTCTTTTGGTAATGTCTTATTGTATAGGAATCCTATGTCTTTGAACTTGTATTTGGATATTGATGATATGAGAATGATATTTATAATATGTCTATTGTTAGTATTTTTCTTCTAATTACAACTAGACTTGGAGCTTCTATAAATTCTTGTCAATGTCCATTATGTTACAATAGGTTTGTGTGTATGAATTCATTTTTGAATTATGTGTTTATGATTGAATTATATCATAAGAAATGAATCCTCTTATTATTTAGTCTAAGTATCATTCATGAGTACAAATATTTAAGCTTTGTCTCAATTATCTATATTCACTTCTTTAAGTTTAATCTAGTACATTTATTTTCATAGTTATGAATATATCTTAATTTCTCCCTTTTTGTATTGTATCCAAAAGTGAACCTTGTGCTTAATTCCTTGCATATCTAGTTGAGATGGAGTTATACCTTTAAAATTGGAGGAAATTTGTCAATCTAAGGATGATTTCCCCAATTTTTAGCATCATTTGTTCATTTTTATGGGCATCTTGATTCATTTTATGTAAAAAATTTCTAAAGGAAAATTCAGTCCACCAACAATCTTTAGAGATTCTACATTCATTAGTCGAATGACCAACCACTTGATGATATTAAAAATAAGTGTGTCTTTCTTTATCATCTATATCATAGAGCTTCTTATTTGTTGGGGGAGGAAGAGTGATGAAGTAAGTTTTGATTTGATAATTTGTAACAACATATGCTCTTATTTTGATAAAGAACGAGGAGAACGAAGAAACCATTTCTCTTGTAAAGTAAGGTTTTACTAATTATACAAAGAGTACATGGAGATGCCAGATGGTAGAATAGTGGATGAAGATAAAGGAGAATATTGTAACCTAAAACCATTGTAGAAGAGTGAGACTTTAGTTCCAAAGGGACTTTGACTCCTTGGTCCATGTGTCCAGTACCTTTTTCTCAACACAATTCCTAAGAACAATATTGAATCTTGAAACATATTGTGATTGAAATTCCTCAAAAGGGAGGATCAATAGTATTGACATAGTTGACAATGTTCATACTATCCAACAATATAGAATAATGATCATCACCAATAGAATTTGTGAATGAAATATTTAGAATGTTAAGGTGGATAGGGTCAGTTTCATCCAAAGACCCTGTCATCAATGAAACATGCATTCAATTGATGAGAAGGAAAGTTGGAACCATTATTGCTATTAGGGACTCATGTGATGCAAAAATTATTGATGATGATGAAATAGTGGAAATTTTAAAACTAGTAAAACTTGAAGACTTATTAGCCTTATCCTCATAATAATAATTGAGGGTTTTAGAATCAGTCTTTAATGTAATTATTTGAATATTATTTATAAACTTGATAGATTTGTGAAAGGTAGTATGTAGGAGGAAAATTAATCCATTACTCTAAGCATAGATCAAGGGTGAAAACCAAGATTCACCTCCTAATGTAGGCCAAATTTAACACAAGATAAAGTGTTAATTTGTAACCTAATGAAAAAGAACTATGTTAACTTACTTCTCCCTCGCCTTCACAAAGAGAGGATTTTATGTAGGTAGATATTATATGTGAAGAGAAAATATAGAAAAATGAAAATCCATATTGAAATAGAGAAGGAAATATGACTCACCTTGTGAAATACAAACATGTAAATGATTTGTCAAATGTTGTCAGAACTTGTTGGAATTCAAGTTCTAAACCTATAATAGTATAATTTGTGAAACCCATAAATATTTAAGCTCTTGATCAAGGTTGATCTGGAAGAGAAAGGTCAATCTGGAGGATCATGGTTAATCAGGAGTAGGATTAGGATCACACTACATTTGTGATCAACAATGTCCAATTGTGAAAGTGTTTCTAAATCTTTGAAGTTTTGCAAAAGGGGTATCATAATTTATGATATGTTTTGTCTTACAATATCTCCAACCTTTAAGAAACATGGTTTTTTTTTTTTTTTTTTTGGGCCTTTCCTTGGTCAAACTCTATTTTAGGAATCAACCTTGAAATGAGATAGAAAAATAGAGAATGCTAACAAGTAGTTGAAGTAGATATAGCATAAAGAAATTTAAATCTATGAATAATCTCTTGAGCTTAGAATTTAATCAAGTATGTTGATCAATAGGCTTGACTGAACTTCAAAAACCATAGGAAATAAAATCAAAGTAAATTAAAACCTTTATGAATGAGTGTTCTTTAAATTTTCCTTAGGAATGTATGAAGGGGTATCTTCAATGTTGAAAATTCTATGAAAAACCTTACGTAATATCATATAATTGCTTAAATTCTTGAATCCTGATGGACGAATTTCTTGATTTCCTTGAATTCTTGAAGAATTCTTGAGTGCTTGAAGAATGCTTGAACATTTGGAGAATGTGTATGCATGTGAATGATGGATGTGTGGTGAATGATAAAATGAGGCAATTGAATGTTCTCATAAAGGGTTCAAAACAAACTTTCTCTTGTCATTTGACTGAACACAAAATCAACACCTCAGATCAACCCCAACACAAGGATCAATAAGGAGACACAAAAATCCCAACTAGGGATGCATTACATCATCAATAATGCACTATATCATTAGAGGGATGCACTACACCTCCAATGCCCAGGTCTAGAAACACCTAGGATTCCCTTGGGGTCCCAGAACATGGCTTGACATTGATAAATCAAAAGAAGATCTCGATAAATACCCAAATTTAGTGTGAAAAACAAATTCTAAGCATTTGGAGGAAGGGAATGGAGGACCCCAAGTGGATAGATCCTACCTCAATCTTTGCACCATGAAATAGAAATGCTAAGGAGGATTTTTTGGGTCCTAACCTAATTACATCTAGGAAGAATGAAAATAGATAAGAAGAAAGGGTAAATAGTAAATTGAATGCAATTTACGATGAAATCACATTAAATAGGTAATAAACCATCATTAAATTTAAGTTCTTCTAATGTAAGACATGTCAAAAACTACAATTAGAATAGTTGTTATGTTATCATTGATGTCAAATCTATTGGTGAGATAGTTTTGTATTTGAGCTAAATGTCATATCTATTTGATTGATGAAGAGGATTTAAAAATTTGTTCACAACAAAAGAAACTAGAGGAAAGGTTGAGTTATAAGAGGAAACTAAAAATGGATATTTGATTGGTTAGACTTTGATAATATAAATTGATTGTTTAAATCATGTTTCAAGAGGAGAAGACAATGATGTTCAAATCTTGAAAGTGTGAGAAAAGATAGATCAAATGTGTAGGCTTGACCGAGTAATAGAGTAAAATACTAAGAAATTTTGACTAACATGCCAAGTGATTCGAGGGTCAACCAAGCCATAGTAAGTGTTGACAAAATTTAGTGTTGACCAAACATCAATATTGACCAAGTGACAATGTTGATAATGAGCAAGAAGTTTTATGGCAACTACATAACCCAGTGATGACTGAGTGTCAAAACTTAGTGTTGGCCAAGGATTAACTTTTTAACTGTTTGCAAGGAATTGTAATTTCCAGCTAACTAACTTGATTTCTTGGGATATGGAAAACATGTTCGAGATAAGGATTGATGATTTGGATCATTTAATTCCAAGAAAGGATTAGGTAATCAACTTAAAAGATGAATTCAAGAAGAAGTTTCTAGAAAATAAGAGATAAACAGAATGATGATTAGATACATTGTATATTATGGATCAAATCGTGAACCCTAAGATCTACAGTGTTGATTAAGTGGAAAATATCATAACTACCTATTTAAAAGGTACATAGTCAAACTTTCTATAGAGAGTATAGAGAGTGTCGAGTGTAGAGAGGTTGTAAACATGTGAAGAAGTCTTAGAGAGTTGGAGTTGCTATTGATGTTGTTGACTAGAGAATCTAAGTAGAAGACTTAATTGAGTTAATAATAAGTGAAGGGTGATTGATTGAAGGGTTACCAAGCGAATATGAGATTAATATGACAATGGAGGCCAAATAGTGAACCATTATTCAGAGTTGAATAGAGATTAGTACATGCAAAGTGAGTTGTACATAATAGATCAAACCTATTGTTACTTTCTAACTATTGTGAATAGTGTTTGAAATCATTTAATCAAGGTTGACATAATACTCATAAGGATTTAATAGCCTATGTAAATCCTTTAACAAGGTGACATTCTAATGGAATGTTCTAAAGTCCTCTAACAAGGCCACTCCTAACAAGGTGATTAAATCTTTTAACAAGGTCACATTTAATAGTGTGTATTGTATGTAAGGAAACTTGCAAGAAATAATATAATTGTTTCCACATAGCCCATAATAGATAGACAACATACCTACAAAATGTGACACAATATATACCTTGGGAAACCCTCATTAAGGGAAAAACCCAGCCTCCAAAAGCATTCATCACCATGTATTATTCAGCAAGAATATCATTGTAATACAACCATGGAAGCCTTCAAAGCCATAGCCACAATCGAGCAAACTATGTGAACAAACATGAATCCACATATCCCATGCCATGCTTCAAACCTTCACAAATGCTCCCTTGGCTAACCTATCAAGCCTTGTCCTACTCAACTCTTGCCTTTTTTCTTCTCCTTGTCACACCAACAACTACCCTCGTGGTTGCTTATATAGTAGCAAGTCCCACAAAACCACCAAGTGGTATTACATAAACCATGTGCTACCTAACCCATTGACCCCACATTTCATATTGGGCATTTAATTTCTTTTCCTCAATATTAAATAATTATATGAAATATTATCACATTGTTAGAATACAACTCATCAAGTATATCACATGGAAATCTTTACATGTTGCACGTTCATCTAGGTTCTTCTACATACACCATTGCATAATAAAGTAAAATAATAAAATTTAAGCAATATTATGCAATGTGTGCAACACCCATTATCTCAGCATTTTAACCTTTAATAGGTTTGTCTCCTAATAGGGTTCACTTTAGAAGAGTGAAAATTAGTGACATATTTGTGGTGGTTTTTTCCAAATTGGGTTTCCACATTACAACCTAGTGCCAAACTTGTGTGGATGTTATTATGATTCTTTACTAATTAAATTTTACATTCTACAAGTCTGTTATTTTAGAACAGTGGACATCTAACTAATGTTGCAAATAGTTTATAATAGAGATTGAGCAATGAAATGATAATATCTGAAGTTGTTAAAATGTTTGTTTGTTCAATTGGTATATTTGGACCTTGGATAACTAATTCACACCCACCTCCCCCCCCCACCCCCAACTCACCCCAATTATTCTAAATATTCTAACAAGATAGTATATTTAGCCCCCACTTTAGCAAGAGTATGGATCAACCCAAACTTGAAGTAAAGTGGAGAAGGAAGAGTTCGACGAATTCCAATAAGATAGAACATCACTTAGTCAAAGGGAATGAGCCCCCAAGACAAAGGGCCCTAGCTCCACACCAATGCACAAGGGTGAAAAAGAAAAAGAAAATAAAGAAAAACCAAAAAGAAAAAGACATAAAAAGGGGCTAGTACTAAAACAAACCCAAATCAACTAGTGAAGAGACCTCAACCAACAATGTATCACTCACTAATATCATGTTTTAAAGGTGATTAAAAGATCATAAATGATGAAATAATATATACAAGAGAAACATTATTAATAACATAGCTTCATGATCTATTCCTACTAGCATAGAAGAAGGAGAGAGGGAGAGAAATAGAAACTATTACCTCACTTAGTAATGTGGTCACCCTTATGTGAACCATAGGAAGAGCTACTTGCAAAAGATAAGATTGAATAGTTTAACAAGGTGTATCCGACTATTCAACCCATCGAAGTTTCACCCATAGATAAACATCCTCATATCACCATGTCATGACCCAATAAAATGTTGGAAATATAGATGGAGTAACTGAGAGGGGGGGGTGAATTAGTTACTATAAAATAAATCCACAGATGCCTTAGATGTCTGATAAAACTAGTTACTACTATCACTCAGTGAGCATATAAAAAAATGTTGTAACTCGGTAGATGCAGTGTATGTTAACTTTAAATAGATCTTAAACATTCACAGTGATTAACATGCAACCATAAAAGAAATAACATGAACACAAGAGATGCTAGATTTAGCATGGAAACCCAATATGGGAAAAACCACCAAGTAACTAGCTACTGATTTTCACTCTTTTGAAGTGAACGTTGTTAGGAGCCAACATGGTCAAAGGTTACAAAACACACTATTAGGTGTGACCTTGTTAGAGGATTTAATCACCCTGTTAGGAGTGGCCTTGCAAAAGGTCTTTACAACAATTCAATGGAACTGTCACCTTGTTAGAGGATTTACAAATGGCTATTAAACCAACTCTATTAAGAGATTTAGGAATCACTACTATAATGTTGAGAAAGTAACAATAAAATAACCTGAATGAGATTCAACTAAATTGCTGATATAGATCTCTGTTCTGCTTCACTAGATCCTCTCTGATCAAATATTACTTTGTTGCTCCTCAAGGATATTTGACCATCCTTCAAAGTTCACTCACACTTTTTTCTTCAAACAATCAATACACTTGCATGCTCTCTCATTACTCTTTAGAAAATCTCAACTTGACCTTTCATATATACCTTTTAGGCAAGTCGGCTCATTTACAACTTACAATCACAAATAATCATTACCTCAATTGGCTAGAATCAATACTTGAAACAATTAAACTTTATTCTTCAAATTAATAAAATCCTTCATTGACCGACCCTTCTTGGTAAACTCTATTCCAAAAAATTATTTCCAGTGTTAACCAATTGAAGCTCAGTTAACACTATGAACCCTGCAAAATCCTTTCAAGACTGAGTGAACTCGGTAAGCACTAACTTTCCTTCATTAACCATGTGAGCTCAATTAACACTGACTTCTGTCACAATTTCCTTCGATGCTCGAGTGAACTTGGTAGATACTATCTGTAGACACCTAAAAACCTTTTAAAAATAAAGTATTTTTATTTTCTGAAAAAGTCCTGATGACATCATCATTTATTAATTAATTAATTATTTAATTAATTTATTTATTTTTATGCCATTAAATCCCTTTATCTTAATTAAAAATATTTAATTAAGAAATCCCTCCCAAAAATGTTTAATCTTATTTAAACATTATTTCCTTATTTATTAATTATTTAATTAATAAATTGACCAAAAATCCCAAAATAAATAAATAATTTTTTTTTTCCCAAAAGTTGGCCAATTTCCTTAAGACCAATAACCTTTTCCAAAATCTTCTAATCCTTCTTTAATTTCGATTAAAGGCTAATCTCATCATTTCCTACCCCTAATCCCAACTCAAAATATTTAATCAAGATTAAATATTAATCCTCATGTTTATTAAAAATGTTTTAATAAATATTTCCTCAACCCAAACCCTTGAAATAAATAAAACTTTATTTATTTCCTAAAAATCTAATTTATCCTCATCCTAAGAAGTTCTAGACTCTTCTAAAAAGTCTTCATTCTCATCCTAAGAAATTCTAGACTATTCTAGAAAGTCTTTATCCTCATCCAAAGTCTAGACTCTTCTAGAAGATGTCTTTAAAACTAATCCTAATCCCCTCCTAACCTTGTCACATTCCCTAAACATGGGTTAAAACTTACTAACCCAAGCCAAAGTTAACAAATATCTCCTCCTTCACCCACCCTCATTAAATGCCATCCACTTGCCTATCCCTAAGCTAATCCTAAACCATCCTAATCCATCCTCTAATCATTTGCACAAGCCTAAACAAGCTTAAAACTTTCTTAATCAAGTCCAAGTCAAAATTACTCTCATCACCCTCAAAATATCTCAACCATAAAATTTTATGAAGTCCACTAGGTCATAAATGACTCTTACAAGCCCTTTTATTGCTCTTACAAGTCATTATGAGGGTCTTTATGAAGATTTTATCCCTTGAGCCTCCTTTGTTGACTCATCCTTCCCCTTTCCTCCATCCTCTCACCATGTGACATGTGCCACTCCTTGATTGGCTATAAGGAAGCACAATCCATGTGCTCTCCTCTCATGCAATCTAAGCCCTCCATGAGCTTTTTCCCATCCTTGCATCTTAGCCCTCAATCCCTCAAGCCTCTTGCCTATAAATTGGATCCTTCCCCTTTGCAAAATAACACAATCCATGAAGTAAAGTTATAATGCTATTTTGATAGCCAAATCCATACTAAAGTCATCTATCCACACCAAAAATCCACAATCATCCATTGAAGCCTTTGGAAGCATATTGAGCATACATCCTATCTATTTAGAAAAAGCTACTCAACAAGAGAGCTTCTCATTGAGAGAGCCCATTAATGGCTCATATTCTCAATTGTGAGTTCATCTTAGTCTATCTTGAAGTTTATGAATTTTGTTTAGTTTGTAGAAGCTTTATTTAAATTTGGTTTCTATTAGCATACTAACATTGCTCATATACATTTTGGCACGCCCGGTGGGACCCCGCATGGGTCATCTTCATTAGCTTTTTTAGTCAAGTTTTGTATGTCATTTGCTGATTTTGGCTAATTTTGCTTGTTTTTGTGATTGGTAGGATTGTATAAATTGGTTTTGTAGGTCCACATGAGCATGAAGAAGACAAAGGAACTCATAGTATATCTCATAGTGTTTGCAGATTTTTCAAGCTTATAGGTGGACAAAAAACTTGGAATTCTTCTTCCTCTTCTTGTCTATATTCTTCTTGTTCCATCTACTTCTTCTTCTTCTTCTTGTGGGAGATCTTGGCCATTTTTTTTTTAAGGAAGCAAAATCATACACACTTCTTTTTAGTGCTTAAAATGAACCCCCAAATCATACTTAAATCCATTAAAAAATTAAAAATTTGCAAAAAAGAAAAAAATCTTTTAACAAGTGAAACTAAACCAATCTAATCATTTGCATCCTTGCAACATCAAGGTTTTAGATGCATTCATGCAAAGTTAGGAACACTTCATTTTTTGGAATTTAAAAAGAACTTCAAGTTTCCATTTCAAAAGGTTCAAAATCAACACTAAGTGCACACTAAAATCTAAATCAAACTCAAAGCATCAATCAAGGATAAAATGAACCTCATTTGCAAATAAGTTAAAATTCTTTTAAAAATATCATGAAAACTAAGAGTCCTAAATGGTTGCCAAAATTGTCCTAAAAAGCTTTGTTATTTGTTCCAAACAAATGTCTTGTTGCAAAATCTTGAATGTTTCTTAGGTTTTTCATGCATCAAAACAATCTAGGAATATCATTTTTGGGCTTAAAACATGCAAACTAGAACACAAAATCTTGAATGAAAAGCAAATTCCAAAGAGTCATTTTCACTTTTGAGTCCAAAAACAATCTTGAATGATCTAAGGTTAAAACAAAGCAATTCAAAGTTCTTAAAACAACACACAAAATCTCAATCTTGAATGCTCAAAAGAAAAAACTTGAATGTTTAATCACTTGTCTTTGAATGCATGTTGCTAAAATCACTCTTGAGTGCCATGGATTAAAATCAATTTTTTTTTTTTATGGATGCATGATTAAAACAACAAATCCAATCTTGAATGCCATAGATCAAATAATCATCTTTTGGAGCATAAAAAGAATCTACATTTTTGTAATCTTTTAAGTTATAAAAACAAATAAAAATGCTTTGAGTGAGTTTGTCGTTGGACTCACCCTCTTTAATCACCCATCAATTTAACCATTGGTTGCAATCTTAGTGCCATCTGCGGAGATGGGTCCACCTAAGAGGGTGTTAAGTGCTCCACGCAAATCAAACTCCACTCACTTGGGTTTTTAGTGGTTTTTCTAAGTTAGAAAATTCCTTGAATGCGCATTAATCTCCCTAACACTTCATTTGGGCATAAAAATTGGACAAATCTTGACGTGGAGGGCCTCCGGGTGCGTGCTTGAAATCAAATCTCACACACTTTTGTTTTGGGCTTAAAATAAACTCACACTCAATCTTGAATGCCTTAAAGAAAAATCAATCGATACTTGACGTGGAGGGCCTCTGGGCGCACTGGTTTACCTTCTTGTTGACCCTAACTCTTCTTCTTGTTCGCATTCTTCGATCAATTTTATTTTTGTCGACGCTTCAAAGTTGGAATAAACATTGTATCTTAAACATGAGTGCTTGCAAAGTCTAGATCAGAAAATTTAAGCTTCAGTTGGTAAAAGAACAAGCGTGTTTTTTAGCCCAAGATCATCCAAGTCTTCTCTCCCCTTGTCGTCTTTCGAGGCCATCTTGGGTGCATAAGATTAGGATCCAAAATCTTGTCTTAGCTTTTAAAGAGGCCTACTTGGGGATTTCATCACCCCTTGCGACGACCTCAACTCCAGTGTTCCGACGAAGTATAAAGATCGGGAGGTGAATCCAAAGACACCTCTCTTGGGATCAAAATTTTGTCACTCGGGCTAAGCCTCAAGGAACTTTATACCCTTGAGAAGTGAAAGAAGATAAGTGGGTTACCGCTCCTCTCGGCTGTGTGACATCTTTTTGGTTTCATCTACGGATTTGGACCTCACGTACCTTGCGTATATCGAGGACTCCCTAGCTAAACCAAATTTCATCCTTGTAAAAAGCTTCCTAGGATGTTGGTGCGTTTGACATGCTTGCTGAAAACTTTTGTCTGCTCGTTTGTTCATAGCTTTTGAATGAATGTTTGCCAATTTTGGTCGAAATCCCAAAAAAGCAAAAATCTCCCAGCTCAAGGCATACTTAGCGTAGTCACTGCCTCATCAGAAAATCATCCAAGCTCCCCCGCTGCAACCAAATCTATCTAGTTCCTTGCTTTAGAACAATCCCAAATCCAAAGTCTCTCCAAATCATCCCCCCTAGCCAGCTAGAAACCCAATCCAAAATCACACCCAAGCCTTTAGAGAGTTGTTGTCATTCTGCTAGAATTTGTTATCCAATCAATCCGACCAATCCACCAACCTCACCACAGTTATCCTTTTGACAGAGCTTTGTCTAGGGTAATCTAGCTTTGTCACCTGTTATCCCTCATCACCTTGAGCTAAAGGTTGGGATCCACAAGTGATCAATCTCGTGTCATGCCCATAGGATCATTAGTCTATTCTTAGGTTGACACAATCTCCACCAATCCAGCACATAGGAAAGCAAAACTCTCACTTTTTGACAGCATGCCCTTGAAGTCTTCCATCCACAGGAAAGCCAAAAATCTCTAGCCAATCCTCCTTAGGTTTGTCATGCAACTTTGACTCTCCCTAGGAAATCTTTCATCAGCCAATCCAAAATCTGTGCTTAACCCAAATCCAACCATGAGCTTCCGTGTTCATCCATACACAAGACCCCATCCCCATCAAACTCATCATCAAAGCATGAAGTACCGATCCTATCATGATGTGTTTGGTCACATTGTCCTTGCTCCCGCCACCTCCTATTCCAATGATGATGAAAATCTTGTTGACTATGACGGGTATATTGAAAGCCTTAGAAACATTCCCCCAAGCATCCCCCAAAATCCAAGAGTTATTCCAAACTATCTAGTCATGCCATCTGATATTCCAGCTTCCCCTCCATCACCCCATCAACCAAGCTTCCAATCTTCCACCCCCATCACACTAGCTATTCCTGTCAATCCACCTCCACCTTCGACACACGAGCCTCCAAGGAATCTCCTAGAGGAAATACAAGAAAATTTGCCTCCAACAGTCGATAAGCCATGTCATCTAATTCAACCATGTGAAGTAGTCAGTGATTACATTGCTTTGGTAATCTTATTTAGTTATCTCTAAAAAGGAATTATTAATTAAAGTTCTATTTAATTAATCCTTTGTCATCCCCTAGTTGATTAATTTAATTAATCATCTATAGTCCTAATTGATAAATCAAATAATCTATTATTTATCAATTAAATCCTATTCTTCTATCTAATTCCAAAAATCCCCATTTATTAAATAAATCTATTTGATAAATGAAATCCTCAAATTCAAAAACCCCTAACCTATCTCTAATCCTCCATTTAGCCTAATCCACCCCATCCACCCATGCTTACCAAGCTTAGCCACTAACTCACCCACCCTCATTAATGCCATCCACTTACACATCTCTAACATCCCTAATCTAATCCTAAACCCAATCCTAATCCACCCCCTAATGTTGTCACATTCCTTAAACAAGTTTAAGACTTTCCTAATCCAAACCAAAGTCTCCCCTCAAAAAACCCAACCACTAAGTCATGAGTGCTCTTACAAAACATAAAAGACTCTTATAAGCCCACTCATGACTCTTACATCCATCTTACACACTCTTCCCTCTTCCACACTCATTCCTCTTACATCCCTCTTACATACTCAACCCCACTCATCATGACTTTAACCAACCCTTTACCCTACCCTCTCACACTCATCCTCCTTGTGACAAGTGTCACCTTCCCATTGGTGCTAAACAAGCACAATCCATGTGCTCCCCTTTGAGTGCATCTTAGCCCTCCTTAAGCCTTCATCCATCCTTGCATCTAAGCCCTCCATCTCTCTACCCCTTAGCCTATAAATTGAATCCCATCCCAAGCCATTTCATCAACAATCTTTGAGCTAAAGTTACCATGCTATTTTGAGAACCAAAGCCATCAACCATACCCTTATAATGCCAAATTGAGAGCTCACAAAGCTACCAATTTGCCATTACCCACCTCCATTGAAGCAGCTTTTGAGCATCTTGAGCATACATCCACAACAAAAGGACACATCTACAGAATCAAGAAAGCATGGAGTGCTCTTTCTTGTGAGGTTTGCACTTCTTGTTTGCTTTCTTTGTCTAAGCATATATGTGAATTTAGTTTTTGGTTTGTGAATGTTTACTTTATTTTGTTAATGTTCTTTGCATACTGATTCTGGTTCTACATTTTGGCACGCCCAGTGGGACCCCACTATGGGTCATTTAATCATCTATTTTCATCTATATGTCATTTTTCTAACCATCTAATGTTTGCTATTGTTTGAGTGTTTTGTGAGGGTTTTTTGCTTGTTTTTGCAGGTTAAAGAACGCACTTAGGAAGAAGAAATACCATCTAAAAAAAAATTTTAAAAAATCGCATTTTTCAGCTTTTTTGGCACAGTTTTGGCGTCTGCAACCTGTTCTGTCTGCGAAAATTGACGTCTGCAAAAATCCGCATCTGCGCAAATCGACATCTGCGAAAATCCGCGTCTGCAAAAATTGACGTCTGCGAAAATTGACATCTGCGAAAATCCGCGTCTACGAAAATCATCGTCTGCGAAAATTCGCATCTGCGCAAATCGGCGTCTCAACTGTGTTCTGTGCTACAAATCTGTTTTGTCCTCTTCGTATTTTGGCGTCTCTGTATTTAAGCGTCTTCATATTTTGACAGATTGTCTTCTCTGCTTGCCTATGTTCCATTTCTGCTTGATTATTACGCATTTAGACCATTTTAAGCATTTTTACGCGTAGAAAAAACAACAAAAAAAGTTTTAAAAAATTTTCCCATAGTTAAGCTCTCATTTTTGAAGATTTTGGCTAACTAACTAAATTGCTTTTTTTTTTTGTCTCATTGCAGGTTGGAGCACATATGGAACCACTAACCATGTTTCTTGCAGGTTTTCATGTTGCTAAAAAATGAACTTGAATGTTTAACCATTTTTCTTTGAATGCATGTTGCTAAAAAAAAAATGAACTTGAATGGTTAAACACATTTTTCATTGAATGAATGTTGCTTAAAAACACACTCTTGAATGTCATGGATTAAAATCAACTTTCTTTGGAATGCATGCTTAAAACAAAAAAATCCAATCTTGAATGCCAAGGATCAATTAACCATTACAAATCTCTTTTTCACATGCAATCTAGGCAAAGTTTGATTTTTGGACATTTAAGCAACTTTGTTAAGTTAAAATACAAATTTACAAAAATCAATTTGAGTAGTTCCTTGGACTCACCTCTTTTCTAATCACCCATCAAATATTAACCATTGGTTGCAATCTCAGCGCCATTTATGGGGATGGGTCTACTTGAAAAAGGTGTTAAATGTTCCACAATCTAACTCACTCACTTGGTCTTTGAACGTTTGCTTTAACTTTATCAAAATTCTTAAATGGCCAAAACTCTAGATTAAATTGATCACACTTCAAGTTTGGGCACTAAAATTGAACAACAACTGACGTGGAGAGCCTCCGGGCGCGCACTTGAAATCGAATCTCACACACTTTTGTTTTGGGCTTAAAACAAACTCACACTCAATCTTGAATGCCTTAAAGAAAATTAATCGATACTTGACGTGGAGGGCCTCCGGGCGCGCGAGTTTGCTTTTGTTGACCCTAAATCTTCTTATTGTTAGCATTCTTCGATCGATTTACTTTTGTTGGCACTTCAAGTTGGAATTGAACATTGTCTCTTAAACATGAGTGCTTGCAAAGTCTAGATTAGCACACATAATAGTCAGTTGGTAAAAGAACAAGCGTGTTTTTTAGCCCAAGGTCATCCGAGTCTTCTCTCCCCTTGTCGTCTTTCGAGGCCATCTTGGGTGCATAAGATTAGGATCCAAAACCTTGTTTCTTTTTAGGAGGCCTGCTTGGGGATTTCATCACCCCTTGGACGACCTCAACTCCAGTGCTCCGGTGGAGTATAAGAATCGGGAGGTGAATCGAAAGACACCTCTCTTGGGATCAAGATTTTGTCATTCGGGCTAAGCCTCAAGGAACTTTATACCCTTGAGAAGTGAAAGAGGAGAAGTGGGTTACCGCTCCTCTCGGCTGTGTGACATCCTTTTGGTCTCATCTACGGATTTGGGCCTCACGTACCTTGCATATATCGAGGACTCCCTAGCTAAACCAATTGTCAGCCTTGTAGAAAACCATCTAGGATGTTAATGTGTTTGGAGTGACTGATCGAAACATTTGTAGAACATACACACTCCTTGGTGCAAGTATCACATTCTAAGAACCACAAATTTCTATCTGGGTGTTCCTATCTATTGCTTGTTTTTATTTTACTTGTTGAATGAATGTTTGCCAAACTTGGTCAATCCTAGCTTAGGGCACACTTAGCGTAGTCACTGCCTATTTTGGAAGTTGAACAAGTTGAAGCAAAATAACTGAGTTTTTTCCCAAAGCCAAGCAAATTCAGGAATTTATGTCGGAACAACCCAAACCCAAACAGAAGTTTCACAAGGTCAAACTCAAGCCATCTCTAGCATACCAAGAACTTTCAGCCAAGAGAAAAGAAATAACACCAAGCCCACGTATTTCCAAACTCCACAAAAAAGAGGACAAAGCTACCGATGAAGCTCTTCAAGAGGCCTGGTTAGAGCGCACCATCAAATTTAGCCAACATCCAAGAGTTAATCTTGCTTATGCCTTACCAACTAGGCATGATTTCTATGATTAGACACCCTTGTTTCTCCACATCTTCTTGGATAAGCTTCACTCTAGAGTCATCTTTGTAGAAAAGCCAGCCATCTTAGGTTATCCCCTTAAGCATTATTAGCTCATCCATCTCATTTAGAATCATACCATCTAGCCAGTAATCGAAAATCTGCACATCTAAGCTTTCAAAATTGTTGTCACCTTGCTAAAAGTTTGCCATTCCTAAAATCTTCCAAATCCACCAATCTCACCAAGGTTATCCCTTTGACAGAGCTTTTTCTAGGGTAATCTAGCTTTGTCACTTGTTATCCCTCATCACCTTGAGCTAAAGGTTGGGATTCACAAGTGGTCAATCTCGTGTTCTTCCTAAAGGATCATCAGTCTATCCTTAAGTTGACACAATCACCACCAAGCTTGCACATAGGAAAGCAAACCTTTTGTACTTTTACAACATATCTTTGAAGTTAGAATCCCCAACCCAATCCTCCTTAGGTTTTTTCATATAGCTTTGCCTCAGCCTAGGAAATCATTTGCATAGAAAAGCCTTCCCCCTTTTGCATCCATCAGCATTATTGCATCTCATCCCTAGGAGCATTTTTCATGCCACCCGTCACTCGCTTAGCCAAGAAGAAAGAAACAATGGAGCCCTATCATTTGGATCGAACAGCCTCACCCCCCTTGAGCACTCAGCCATCCTTCAGCCCAGAGCCAGCTATGCCATCACCTACTGACATTGAAGCTTTCATGAACCAACCAGGAAATGCAGTATTGGTAAACGCCATTATAGACAAAAACAAAGAGACAATCATGGCTAATTTTCGAAGGGACAATGTAGGAACCTTTGACTTTGGAAGACCCCCTCCATTATCAGATCCATCTCACCCGTTGTTTGGGCAGCTACCACCACCCATAGGCTCTTATGATCCAAATTATCCTCAATATATTCCAAAAGAAGAGCCTCTAGCCAATCCATATGACCCAACAGACCCAAACATACCATCATCCACCCAAGTTGGAATCTCCATGCCGCAAGCCAACCCAGCCACCACCACTCCATCCTTGGTTCATACCTCTCCGCTTCAAACCCCCTTTACCGAAAACATCTCACCATTCACCCCCTTCACTATTGCTGCTACTCCCCAACCCAGCCTTCCAAATCCACCCATCTCCCAAATCAATGCTAGCATCTTTGGCCAACCTCAGCAATATACAACAGGGATGTCACCCATGGGGCCAAGTAATCAACCTTTCATCGCCCCTAGCTTGTTCACCACAGCCCAAAGCACAATCCCATCATTTCCATTAGGTCTTGGGAGCTCAATACCACCAGCCACAAATCCACAAGCTACTACCTTCACTCCACAAAGCTATCAAAACCCACAAGCTACTGCCAATCTTCTACCAAGCTCCCAAGTGACCCCAGCTCCCACCACCACTCTACCAAGCTTCCAAATCCAGCCACAAAGCTATCAAACCCCATCAGTTCCATTCCCAAGCTTTCAATTCCCACCACCTCCACCACCAACTAATCCATTACCTCCAATTACCAACTACTTTTCAATGCCACTTCTAGGAGGTAATCCACCACCCCAGCCAACCACCAATTATTTGCAGATGCCATCCCAAATGGGAGCACAACCCACATATATTGGTCAAACCCCACAAGCCCTCCGATCCTTTCCCCAAGCCTCACAACCATCTTATACCTTACCTCCACAAAGCAATCCATTTACCCCATAGCCAGCTTATGTTCCTCAATCCCAACCTCAAATCCCATATCAACAGCAAGCCTCGCAGCACATGCAGCAATATGCGCCACCTCCCCCTCAACAACCCATCATCCACCATGCAGCTGCCCAAACAATGTACAATCCCTATGAGCAAATCCCTCATAACCATCCATATTCAATGGCCCCATCCAGCACATACCTACCTCAAGGCACTCCTACATTGGGGGCACCCCAACCATCACCTATCAATTCAGAGTGGGAGCAAATGAAGACAGCTCTGAAAGCCATCCAAGAAGGGAATGATCCAAAGACATTCAAGTTTGAGAATGTGTGTCCTTACCCATTTGACAGAGCCATTACCACGACACCATTTCCCAAACACTTTGAGGTACCTAAATTTGACAAATTCAGAGGAAAAGGAGACCCTGTCACACATATCAAAGAATTTTACATGCATTGCCAGGACGTGGCATACAATGATGTCTTCCTCTTGCGCCTTTTTCCCAAAAGCTTGGCTGGACCAGCTCTTGAATCGTTTTATAGAATCCCCTATGGCACAATTAAAAACTTTGCTGAATTATCTGAGGCATTTGTAGCCCAATATGCCCATCTTGTTGAAATAGAGCTATCAATAGTTGATCTTGTCCACACCAAGCAAAAAGGTGGAGAAAGCCTTGCCGAATACCTGCAAAGATGGCAAACCCTTACCACCCGCATATCCTACACCTTGACAGAATGCCATGTGGTGAAAATGTTTATTGATAATGCACATCCCAACTTGGCTCACCACATGACCATGAACTGTTTGCAGACCTATAAGGATATCAAAGAGAAAGGAATGATCCTTGAGCAAGGACTCATCAAAGATGGTGTGGTAAAGATTTACAAAGAGGCCAACCAAAATCAATCACATTCCAATGACAAGTCTAGGTATTGGAACAAAAACAAGCATGTTGCAATAGATGGGGTTACTGACACCAGACATGTGAATATCATTGGTCCTTCTCAAAACTAGTCTAACCCACCATATCAAACAAACAACCAACAAGATACCAATTACCAAAAATGAAATAACCAAAGCTATCAAAACCACAATACAAGACCCAACTTTCAAGGGTCTAACAATCAAGCTAATGCCATCAATGTAGCTGCAGGGCAAAAGCCCAGATTCCAACCTGCACCTAGAAACTATACACCCCTTGGTGAGCCATTGGATGTTATTTTTGAGAAATTGGCTAAGGAAAACCTCATCAAATTTCCCCCTACCCAGCAAATTGATCCAAGCCAATCCAAAGCTACATGGTACAAGGACAATGAGTATTGCAAGTTCCATAGGGTAAACGGTCACACCACCCTCAGATGCATGAAACTGAAAGACTATGTGCAAGACCTCATTGATCAGAAGGAAATCACTGTTGGTGCCCAAACCTCTCCCAATGCAGGCTTACAGATTTATCAAAATGCTTTTCCTCCACACAACAACCAAAATCCTGGAAAAGCACCTATCCAAAACAACACCAACAACCGCCAACCAAACCAATAGCATGGGAAGAACAATGACCACACTTCATCCTATATAGACTATGGTAGCCTTATAGGTTGTATATCTGAGAAAGAGCCTTCTGTCAATGTTATCAATATCCGAGGACCAGACAATGAGTGTGCGGTCACCACTTGAAGAGCGCAATTTAACATCGCAGGCCCACCAGTTTCATCAACACCGTCAGCTCCATCAAAAAGCCGGTACAATATCTTGGAACACCTTGGGAACATGCTAGCCCAAATATCCATTTTAGACCTTCTCCGCACTAGTCCTGTGTACAAAGACATCCTTGACAGTGCTCTCATAGAATCCCGTGTCCCTTCTGATATCAATGCTACTGATTTTTGTAATCTTGTTGGACACCTTTCATCCTCATGTGCCCTATCTTTCAAACACACTGACATACCCGCGGTTGAGCCAGATCACACCCTTCCGCTTCGCATAGCCATCATGGTATCCAATTTTGCCGTGAAAAGAGTAATGATAGATAATGGATCAGCCTTGAACATTTGCACCCTAAAATTCATAAAACAAGCTAGGTATACTAAGGCAGATATGATCAGTGAGGTTCTCACCATCAAAGCTTATGACAACTTGGAAAGGACCACAGAAGGGACTATTTTGCTACCAATCAAGGTTGGGCCAGTCATTCAAGAGACAGTTTGCCATGTTGTTGATCTAAACCTACCATTTAACATCCTCCTCAGTCGCCCATGGATTCATGCTATGAAGGCCGTTCCATCCACCTACCATCAGTGCATCAAATTTTTGCATCAAGGCACTAAGGTAACCATCCATGCCGATCCAGAACCCTTTGCTTACTGCAATGCGGTTGAAGCTTCATATACAAACCATTGCCCTGGAATAGACATCGGTACAGCCATCGCCAGCTCATCCCACACTTGTAATGATGCAGAAACCATCCTAGCCTCCACCCTATCTACTGTAAAGATCAACAACAAAGGTTGTGGAGAATATAGTCTATCAGATGCATTTGCTGTCGGAGCAATCCCACTTGATCCACATACCCATGGACGGCCAACATATCACAAAGCTAAGGAGATTCCACCTCCTCGATACAAACAGTTTGGCCCAACCATCTTTGTGTTCTCAAAAACCCCTCTTCATGAGGAGCTCACTCCAGATATCAACAATTGGCTACATAAGGATGCACCTCCAAGAAATCAAGCATGCCTTGATCACTTCAGCCAGAAGTATCCCCAACAACATAAGCTCGTCACTGAAAAATGGAACTATCAAGGAGGTGGACTAGGACCAGAAGAAAGGGGCATGCAATGTCCCATCGAAGCACATGATTGGGAAATAAAGTCAAGTCTTGGCTTTTGCATACCCACAACTGGGGGCACCAACAAAAATGGTCACGCTTTTTCGAACATCCACCGTGACCTTGTCAAAAATGAAGACATTCCTGAGGAAGTTGAAAAGAGAGCCTACGACGATATCCCAGACCAAATCTTCCTAGGAGACTCTGTTCTCCGAGAACTATCCATCCATCTCATTGACCTACCACTTGCTCATCCACAACTCATAGATTGGGACCAACCAAGTGTCATACATATTGATGAGTTCGCATTAGAGGAAGCGCTTCTAAGATTCATGGGAGCCGAAACTCCTCATAAGAAGACAAAGCTTGATTCTGCCTACATCTATAAGCTAGATCCCAAGGGGTATTTTGGAGAAAATCCCCAACCTAGTTTCGATACACCCAAAACTGGAACTAAGGTAAAACTGGGACTAGCTAAGGCAGCAAAGAGAACCCCTCAGCAAGAAAATCCAGAGCCACAAGCAGAACATGAGGATTTAGTATTGCCTCCTCAAGATAATCGACCAGAGGTGTCTTCTATTCTAATAGAGGATACTAGAGAAGTCAACATTGGTTCTTCAGAGATCCCTAGAATTGTTCACATTGCTGCATCCCTATCACAAGACCAAGCTGACCTCCTCTTTGAGGTTTTACGAGAGAACATTGGCCGATTTGCATGGTCATATCAGGACATGCTAGGACTCGATCCAAAGCTTGTAGTTCATCATCTTGCGGTCGATCCAAAGATCAAGCCCATCAGACAAAAGCTTAGGAAAATGCACCCCAAGGTGGCATTACTAGTCAAAGCTGAACTAGAAAGAATGTTAGCTGCTAAGGTTATCCGACCTATCGACTACTCAGAATGGATCTCCAACATGGTCCCTGTCACTAAGCCTTCTGGTGACATCAGAATCTGTACTGATTTTAGAGATCTTAACAAAGCTTGTCCAAAGGATGATTTTCCCTTGCCCAACATAGATATGATTGTAGATCTTACAGCTGGACATGAAATCCTGTCCCTTATGGATGGATTTTCTGGGTATAATCAGATCAAGATTGCAGAAGAGGATCAGCATAAGACAGCATTCACTACCCCCTGGGGAACCTTTTGCTACACCATGATGCCTTTTGGCCTAAAGAATGCTGGGGCTACCTATCAAAGAGCTATGACAGCCATTTTCCATGATCTTATCCATAACATTTTGGAAGATTATGTGGACGATATCCTGGTCAAATCTCACACCTTCATGGATCATCTTGCTGACCTGGAAAAAGTCTTTGATAGGTTGGCCCAATATTATCTCATGCTAAATCCCAAGAAGTGTGTCTTTGGGGTCACATCTGGCATGCTCCTAGGCTTCATAGTTTCTAAACGGGGTATAGAGATCGACCCCAAAAAGGTCAAGGCTATCTTAGACATGCCTCCTCCCCAGACACTGCGACAGCTTCGCTCTCTTCAGGGAAAACTTCAATCTGTCTGGGGCTTCATCTCCCAACTTGCAGATAAGTGTACACCATTTTCACACTTGCTAAAGAAGAATGAGAACTTCAAGTGGGATCTTTTATGTCAACGCAGCTTCGATCAGCTCAAGCAGTATCTCACCAATCCCCCTATCTTGGTTCCACCAGTTCCTGGTCGTCCCTTGATCTTGTATATATCAGCAACACCTACTACTCTAGGGGCACTTCTAGCACAACATGATGATTATAGCAGAGAGAGAGCCATCTACTATATCAGTAGAACCCTAGTTGGTTATGAACTCAATTACACTCCTATGGAAAAAGCTTGTTTGGCAGTTGTTTTCTCAACTCAAAAGCTTCGCCACTACATGCTAAGTCATACCATCCAACTAATCTCTAAGATTGATCCTCTCAAGTATATGCTCTAGAGAATAGTACTCACAGGCCGGCTAGCGAAATGGGTTATGCTACTAAGTGAGTTTGACATCTAGTATGTGGACAGAAAGGCAATCAAAGGGCAAGCTATAGCAGATCACCTAGCTGATGCACCTCTAGTAGATGCATATCCTTTGCTCACAGAATTTCCAGATGAGCATATCTGCCTAATTGAAGAACAGCCCCCATGGAAGCTTTATTTTGATGGCTCATACACCTCTCATGGATCAGGGGCAGGAATATTATTAGTTACACCTCAAGGAGATTACATTCCAAAAGCCTTCAAGCTACAATTCCCTAGCACCAACAATATAGCAGAATATGAAGCTCTTGTAGTAGGATTAAAGATAGCTGCAGAATGGAATATCACTGAGTTAGAAATCTTTGGTGATTCCCAACTCATCATCAAACAAGTCTTAAATGAATATCAAACCAAAGATGAAAAGCTATTACCCTACAAAGAGCTATGTTGATCAGCTGACCCAGCATTTTACAAAGCTTCAGTTTATACAAGTGCCTCGAATGTAGAACAAGGCAGCAGATGCCATGGCCACTATCGGCTCACTCTTAGAAATTCCCCAAGAAGCTACGCAGTATGAGTTTTTAGTTGAGCAGCTCCTCACACCTGCCTATGCGAATGAGGATTCAAACCGTGTTTGTATCTTGGTTGGTCCCCAATCCCCTTGGTACCATGAAATTCACGCTTACCTTAACGATGGTATCATATCCCCTCACCTCACACGTACCCAATGCCAGAACCTCATCCGAAAATCATCCCGCTATGTTATCATAGCCAATACCCTATATCGTCGGGGTTATCACGATACTCTCACTCGATGTTTAGATGAAAATGAGGCCGCAATGGCATTAAAAGAAGTACATTCCAGACTTTGCGGTGCCCACACGAGTGGTATTGTCCTAGCACGAAAAATCCTTAGAGCAGGCTACTATTGGCCTACCATTGAAGAAGACTCTTGTGACTTTGTCAGAAAGTGTCTCCCATGTCAGCAGCATGCAAATCTTGTGCACGCTCCAGCACAGGATCTACAGCCTATTGCACCACCTTGGCCTTTTGCTTGTTGGGGCCTTGATCTAGTTGGAACTATCACACCTCTCTCATCTGATGGACATAAATGGATAATAACAGCTACAGACTATTTCACTAAGTGGGTGGAAGTAGTCCCCCTAGTCTCAGCTACAGGAGTTCAAGTCTCCAAGTTCATCTTGTACCACATTGTTTGCCGCTTCGGCATCCCATCCACCATCTTCACTGACCACGCAGGTAATTTTGAAAATCTCAACATGGAAGAATTATGCACTTCCCTCTGCATCCATCACCGCTTTTCTAGCCCATATTTCCCACAAGGTAACGGCCAGGCAGAGGCAACTAATAAAACCCTCCTCAAAATCCTAAAGAAAGTTGTCAATGATTTCGACCGTGATTGCCACCTTCAAATAAACCCGGCTCTATGGGCCTATCAAACTTCCTTCCGTACATCCACAGGCACAACTCCATACTCCCTAGTCTATGGTGCCGAAGCGGTATTACCTATAGAAGTTGAACTTCCCTCACTACGCATATCTTTGCGAGGGAAAATCTCAGATGAAGAATACAGAGTAGCTCGACTCACCCAGCTAGATCTCTTAGACGAGAAGAGACAATAAGCCTATGACCATCTCACAGTCTATCAAACTCATCTCAAAAGGAATTTCAACAAGAAGGTGCTCCCACGACACTTTCAGCCAGGTGACATGGTCCTCAAAGAAAATATGAAAGTCCAAGCAGATCGAGAAAAGAAAGGCAAGTTTGAACCTACATGGCTTGGTCCCTATGTGGTTACTGCCTCCTTTGGCTCCGGAGCCTATCAATTATCTACACCAGAAGGAGAACTCTTGAATGATCCCACTAACATCATTCATCTCAAGAAGTTCTATGCTTGAAGATCCTTGGTATACCCAACTTTTGAAAAAATACAAAAAAAAAAAATAGTAAAGAGAAATAAGCGTCCAATGGTGAAAACTTGGCAATTCAAGCGCCTTGGATAGGTACCTTGGTGAAAACCTGGTAATTCAGGTGCCTTGTGTGTTAAAGACTAATCCATTATCTATCACTATCCTATCCCTCATCCATCCACCCACCATCCCATAAAACACCTGCTTGTTCCCTTGGTGTTCCAATCAAATATCCAAAATCTGATGGAGCTTGTCAATACCTCCTGTACAGCTTGTAAATCTTGTACCAAAGCTTGTATTATTACCTTGTAAATCTTGTACCATACCTTGTATATATTCGAATCTTGTCCAAAGCTTGTACCATATTCCAGCTTGTAAATAATCTTGTATCCTAGCCTGTATCCTATCACATGCACACACAGAATCCCATTTTCCTTAAGCTTTTCACAAACCATCTACCTATCCACCTATCAACTATTATAGACATCCCATCCTTCATAAAAATTTCCATCTCATAAAAAAACCAAAACATGAACAAACTTGTACATTTGTAACATATCTTGGTCTGTCAGCTTATACATCCTCTTTAGCTTAGTATCATTGTATCTATCCGGCTTTCATGTTAGTTCATCCTTGGTCAACATCTTGCACACATCGCACACCTTGGTTAGATATTCCAATGCATCCTTTAGCTAGATCTCCTATCACCAAAGTGTTATCCTTCTTAGTTCAGCTTGCTAGACGCATCACTCATCCAAATCCATCAGCTTAGGTGCTCTCTGATAGATTTTTGCAGGATATAGCTTTCCTCATGTTTGATCTTGGTCCGTTAGTACCTCGTCCTACCCATCTCGTTGGCAAACAATTCTCTTTTGGATTTTCACTTTCTTGTGATTTGGGATCTTCCCTTTTGGGTCTTGAAATATCTTTTCCAAGCAATCTCCTTGTTCCCTCCTCAAGGTTGCCATGATCTTCCATATCATGGTATGCTGCGAATGGGGCAATTAGAGCATAAGGTCTTGATCAGGTCTTTTGCTTGTTTTCTTTTTCTGCTTGTGGGTTACCTAGTGTCGTTTCCACGCTGCTTCCTCTGGGATTCATGTGTGATACTGGGGCAATCCTTGTGTGTTTTTTTTGAGTCAGTTCATCAGTCCTCTGGACGGTTGGTGAAAAGGCCTTGATGTTCTTGGTAACCTTGGAAATTAACCAACAGTCCTATAGCAAATCTAGTGCTCAACTACATGGTGGTACTTCTCTTTGAAGTATCCCCCCGCTCAAAAAGCTTCAATGGATTCCCTTCATCTCCATTATACCCTCATCCATCTCTCCATTCTGGATTCCTTTTATTGCGCTCTACTCCTTCATCTCCCCCCCAATCCTGAAAATTCTTAAGCTTGCTTTACTTTTGTGCCTCTGATTTCCCTTTATCATTCTCCCATAGTGAGAGTTTGAGCTAATTCAGCCCCTTCTCTTTGTCAACCTATGTCTTAGCTGATCTCAATTTCTTGTACTTTTCAAGAAGTCGTCGAGCCTCATTTCTCTCCCCGCCGCCTTCTTGAGGGGGCATCATCTAAGTCTAGTCTCTCCTCTTCTTATCCGAGACTGGGGCAACCATGTTGCTAAAACATCTTCCTCGTGTTGTCTTCATTCAAACTTCTTTGAAATAGTGTTGTCTCAACACTATGTCAAAGAGGGGCAAAATGTAGACACCTAAATTTGATTACATTGCTTTGGTAATCCTATTTAGTTATCTCTAAAAACGAATTATTAATTAAATTTCTATTTAATTAATCCTTTGTCATCCCCTAGTTGATTAATTTAATTAATCATCTATAGTCCTAATTGATAAATCAAATAATCTATTATTTATCAATTAAATCCTATTCTTCTATCTAATTCCAAAAATCCCCATTTATTAAATAAATCTATTTGATAAATGAAATCCTCAAATTCAAAAACCCCTAACCTATCTCTAATCCTCCATTTAGCCTAATCCACCCCATCCACCCATGCTAACCAAGCTTAGCCACTAACTCACCCACCCTCATTAATGCCATCCACTTGCACATCTCTAACATCCCTAATCTAATCCTAAACCCAATCCTAATCCACCCCCTAATGTTGTCACATTCCTTAAACAAGTTTAAGACTTTCCTAATCCAAACCAAAGTCTCCCCTCAAAAAACCCAACCACTAAGTCATGAGTGCTCTTACAAAACATAAAAGACTCTTATAAGCCCACTCATGACTCTTACATCCATCTTACACACTCTTCCCTCTTCCACACTCATTCCTCTTACATCCCTCTTACATACTCAACCCCACTCATCATGACTTTAACCAACCCTTTACCCTACCCTCTCACACTCATCCTCCTTGTGACAAGTGTCACCTTCCCATTGGTGCTAAACAAGCACAATCCATGTGCTCCCCTTTGAGTGCATCTTAGCCCTCCTTAAGCCTTCATCCATCCTTGCATCTAAGCCCTCCATCTCTCTACCCCTTAGCCTATAAATTGAATCCCATCCCAAGCCATTTCATCAACAATCTTTGAGCTAAAGTTACCATGCTATTTTGAGAACCAAAGCCATCAACCATACCCTTATAATGCCAAATTGAGAGCTCACAAAGCTACCAATTTTCCATTACCCACCTCCATTGAAGCAGCTTTTGAGCATCTTGAGCATACATCCACAACAAAAGGACACATCTACAGAATCAAGAAAGCATGGAGTGCTCTTTCTTGTGAGGTTTGCACTTCTTGTTTGCTTTCTTTGTCTAAGCATAAATGTGAATTTAGTTTTTGGTTTGTGAATGTTTACTTTATTTTGTTAATGTTCTTTGCATACTGATTCTGGTTCTACACCCGCAAGCATCAAAACCCCACCACCTATCAAATCCCTCCAAATCCTATCCACATCGCCTCCAATAATTTCCCAAATCTCTCATAATGACCCCTATGCATCCATCTTCTACTCACCCATCTCCACTACTGAATCCCCCATCTATCCATCCGCTACCTTTGAAGAATCCATCCTTTCACCTCCTATCGCACCATCCACTCCAAACCAATCCTATCAAGATCCTACCCAAAAGCATGTTGACATCCCCCAAAGCATAAATGAAGATATCATCGTACCATGTCTTCCATCCATAGTGCAGTCACCATCTCCTCTATCTCCAAAACCTCAAGCCATATCTCCTCCACTACAAGATATCTTGTCATCCCACCAGCTACATCAAGATCCTCTCCTTCCATCTCCCCCGCTCCATGCTTCCATCTTACCACCTATCCAAGCTATTCCACCATCTATAATCTACCCTATTGGTTCACTTACATTCATCCACAGTGGCCCTCTCTTAGCAGAAGAATTAAGAACAATATCTCCCCATTGCAATACACCTAATAAATCACTTCTACCATTTTTTGCAAGCAAAAACTTTCCTCAATTTGTTCAAATGCTCAATCGATGGCATTATCAAGGTCAAGGTTTAGGACCACAAGAGCAAGGAATCAGAGAGCCTAGTATTGCACAAAAAAATCTAGGATTTCATGGTCTTGGATATGTATCCAAAGGCTCACCATCTAAAGGTGTTGGTACACGACAGCCCCAAACCAAGCCTATCTCCAAGCCCACCATGCCAGCCTCCCATCACTCCTTCAAGAAATCTTATGTCATCCCCCCTCCACCATATTTGCAACCCAAAACAACCTACCATATCCCCCCTTCATCCGTTAAATCCATTTTGGGTCCCTATGTCCCAAAATCTACCATCCTCCATCCTCCTATCAGCCATCATAAAAATCCTATTCCATCCATTTCTATGCAAGATCAACAAAGGCACATATCAGGGCACATCATCCATCATCATCCCCCTACATGCTCTTTCATATCCTCTCCATCTCACAAAGCTTCTCCTAACAATCTTCCCAAAGCTTACCACAGCAATGTGAATGCCAACTTCAAAATGCATAAAGCTAAAAATCCACATCCTAGGCAATCATATGTCTATTCTAAAAGACATACTCCAAAAAGGCAAAATCCAATCAAAGAATGCAAAACAATGCAAAAGCCTATGAAAAGAAAATCCAAAACCATGTGGATCCCCAAGAAAAAAGTTGAAACCCAATGCATAATGGCATCCACCATTGCTAATCCCCCATCTAGTGACTCATGTCCCCCATCTCCTAACTCCATCTTGGGTGCCTATATCCCCAAGCATGCTTCCACAAATCCTCCATCATGCCCGCATCTACCATCTATCCCCCATATGCTCTTTTCACACCCGTTCCAACATGTGCCAATGTTGCTCTTGTAAGCATCCCCATCTCATGCTCCTTTCCAGCATTTTCATCACTCCATCTCCTACCATCAATCCCATCTAATCTGATCTATTGCATAAATCACACATCCGGTGTACCAACAGCTAGCAACAAAATTGAACATTCCAACAGCCAGTGAAAAATCCCAAAAAAGCCAAAATAGATGAAGAAAGTCAAAATCATTCTAGCTAAGTCCAAAGTCAAAAAGTCAAAAAAGAAAAGAAAAATAAAGTGTCCACTGGTGAAAACTTGGCAATTCAAGCACCTTGGACAAGTACCATGATGAAAACTTGGCAAACAAGCATCATGCGTAATCTCGCCATCCCCAGCTTAGCCTATCACCCTCATGCTTTTGGTCATCTCTTGACATCCAACTCCATCTTCCAATCTTTCCACCTATCCTCCATCCTCCAGCTTCCATCTCACACCATCCACTAATCTTATGCAGCTTCAGCCAATCATCTCAGCTGTCATCCATCTCCCTAGCCCCTTTAGCTTTTTCCATCCTAGCTTCAATCCTATCACATCCATCATAAGACCTCCTTCCGCATGTTATCTTCTGATTGGGGGCACTATATTCCTTGGAGATCTTGTCTTGTCCATCCTCCCTTGTCATTGGTATCTAGCTCTAGGCTATCCTCATGCAAACCCAATGTCATCTCTTTATATCCATCATAATCCTCGCTATCTACCATCCTATCCAGCCATCTCATCCTACTCCTCTAGCTATCCTTGGTCACAAAATCTCTCATCATCATTGGATGCATCCTGCCAAATCCATATCTTCCGCTATCACCCCACCCTTAGCTTTCTCATCTTGCACAACATTGAACCATCCCGCTATCCTATCATCCTGAGCTTTTGCCTGCTTGTAACTATCTTGGTCTGTTATCTTGTACCATATCTTGATTAGCTCACTTGCAAATATCTTGGTCTATCAGCTTGTACATCCTCTTTAGCTTAGTACCATTGCATCTATCCAGCGTTCGTGTCAGTTCGTCCTTGATCAGCATCTTGCACCCATCGCACATCTTGGTTCGCTATTCCAATGCATCCTTTAGCTAGATTTCCTATCACCAAAGTATTATCTTTCTTAGTTCAGCTTGCCAGACGCATCACTCATCCAAATCCACCAGCTTCGATTCTCTCCGATAGGTCCTTACAGGATATAGCTTTCCTCATGTCTAATCTTGGTCCGTTAGTACCTTGTCCTACCCATCTCATTGGAAAATGGCTCTCTTTTGGATTTTCACTTTCTTTTGATTTGGGATCTTCCCTTTTGGGTCTTGAAGTATCTTTTCCAAGCAATCTCCTTGTTCCCTCCTCAAGGTTTCCACGATCTTCCATATCATGGTATGCTGCGAATGGGGCAATTAGAGCGTAAGGTCTTGATCAGGTCTTTCATTTGTTTTTCTTTTCTGCTTGTGGGTTCTCCAGTGTCGTTTCCACGCTGCTTCCTCTAGGATTCATGTGTGATGCTGGGGCAATCCTTGCGTTTTTGTTTTGAGTTATTTTGTCAGTACTTTGGACGGTTGGTGAAAAGGCCTTGATGTTCTTGGTAACCTTGGCAATTAACCAATAGTCCTATAGAAAATGTAGTGCTCAACTACATGGTGGTACTTCTCTTTGAAGTATCCCCCCGCTCAAAAAGCTTCAATGGTTTTCCTTCATCTCCATTATCCCCCATCCATATCCAGCATCCATCTCTCCTACCCCGGCTTATGCATCAGTATCTCTTTGAATCACTCATCACTCTTAGCTTTAGGGATCCACAATCCTAGTCTTAGGGATCCACCAATCCAAATCAATCCACCAAGCCTCATCTTTCGAGATCCACAATCCTAGTCCTAGGGATCTCTGAAACCCATCTTCCCCCAATCTGACTCTTTGAAATCCTGTTGCATCAGCTTTATAATCCCCTCATCCATCTCCCTATCCTAGATTCCTTTTTATAGTGCTCTGCTCCTTCATCCTCCACCTTCCCAAAAGTCTTAAGCTCATTTCCTCTTGTGCCCCTGATTTTCCTTTATCATCCTCTCATAGTGAAAGTTTGAGCTAATTCAACCCCTTCTCTTTGCCAAACCTGTGTCTTAGCTCATCTCAATTTCTTGTACTTTTCAAGAAGTCGTCGAGCCTCGCTTTCTCTCCTCGCTGCCTTCTTGAGGGGGCATCTCACAGTCCATTCTCTCCTCTTCTGCTCTAGCGTTGGGCATCTTATTTTCTTATCTTTGATGCCATGCCACTTGCGGCATCACATCAAAGAGGAGCAAAATGTAGACACCTAAAAACCTTTAGAAAATAAAATATTTTTATTTTCTGAAAAAGTCCTGATGACATCATCATTTATTAATTAATTATTTATTTAATTAATTTATTTATTTTTATGCCATTAAATCCCTTTATCTTAATTAAAAATATTTAATTAAGAAATCCCTCCCAAAAATGTTTAAATCTTATTTAAACATTATTTCCTTATTTATTAATTATTTAATTAATAAATTGACCAAAAATCCCAAAATAAATAAATAATTTATTTTTTTCCCAAAAGTTGGCCAATTTCCTTAAGACCAATAACCTTTTCCAAAATCTTCTAATCCTTCTTTAATTTCGATTAAAGGCTAATCTCATCATTTCCTACCCCTAATCCCAACTCAAAATATTTAATCAAGATTAAATATTAATCCTCATGTTTATTAAAAATGTTTTAATAAATATTTCCTCAACCCAAACCCTTGAAATAAATAAAACTTTATTTATTTCCTAAAAATCTAATTTATCCTCATCCTAAGAAGTTCTAGACTCTTCTAGAAAGTCTTCATCCTCATCCTAGGAAATTCTAGACTATTCTAGAAAGTCTTTATCCTCATCCAAAGTCTAGACTCTTCTAGAAGATGTCTTTAAAACTAATCCTAATCCCCTCCTAACCTTGTCACATTCCCTAAACATGGGTTAAAACTTACTAACCCAAGCCAAAGTTAACAAATATCTCCTCCTTCACCCACCCTCATTAAATGCCATCCAATTGCCTATCCCTAAGCTAATCCTAAACCATCCTAATCCATCCTCTAATAATTTGCACAAGCTAAACAAGCTTAAAACCTTCCTAATCAAGTCCAAGTCAAAATTGCTCTCATCACCCTCAAAATATCTCAACCATAAAACTTTATGAAGTCCACTAGGTCATAAATGACTCTTACAAGCCCTTGTATTGCTCTTACAAGTCATTATGAGGGTCTTTATGAAGATTTTATCCCTTGAGCCTCCTTTGTTGACTCATCCTTCCCCTTTCCTCCATCCTCTCACCATGTGACATGTGTCACTCCTTGATTGGCTATAAGGAAGCACAATCCATGTGCTCTCCTCTCATGCAATCTAAGCCCTCCATGAGCTTTTTCCCATCCTTGCATCTTAGCCCTCAATCCCTCAAGCCTCTTGCCTATAAATTGGATCCTTCCCCTTTGCAAAATAACACAATCCATGAAGTAAAGTTATAATGCTATTTTGAGAGCCAAATTCATACTAAAGCCATCTATCCACACCAAAAATCCACAATCATCCATTGAAGCCTTTGGAAGCATATTGAGCATACATCCTATCTATTTAGACAAAGCTACTCAACAAGAGAGCTTCTCATTGAGAGAGCTCATTAATGGTTCATATTCTCAATTGAGAGTTCATCTTAATCTATCTTGAAGTTTATGAATTTTGTTTAGTTTGTAGAAGCTTTATTTAAATTTGGTTTCTATTAGCATACTAACATTGCTCATATACACTATCTACACAAAGTAATTTTCAGGAATGCTCAGTAGACTCTAAAATTTTTTTTGTTGACCAACTAAGCTTGATAGATACTATCTAATAACTGATATGAAATTTTTGTAACATCAAAGACAACACACAATTAGACAATTGTATCCAACAATCTCCCTTTTTGGCATTGATGGAAACACAACATGTCATAGCAAAATGAAATTTGAAAACAAGACTTTCTCTAATAGAAATTTTTCTCCCTCTTAGATTTCATGCTACAAACTTCACTAATGCAGTAATCTCCCTCTGTGAAGGAATTACATAGCTTCTTTTTCAAACAACAAACTCTCCCTTTAAACAAATTCAAATTTCAAATTTCAGAATTTTAGAAAGATATGACAGTAAACTCTCCCTCTTTGACAACACATGCCAAAGACAACACATACCAAATGAGTATCAATGTACCTTGAGTACTGATTCATATGCAATGTTCCCATAACTATGCTACATCAACTGATAGATCTTCAACTTGGTTCCTATTGATGCATCACTAAAACTTTATTTTAGTGAGCTTCAGATTTGGGAATGACCCCTAACTTACCTCTTAGATACAAGAATGCATCCTTAGGTAATACCTTGGTGAATATGTCTGCAATCTATTCTCTTATATGGACATATTCTAATCTGATCTCTTTATCCTACACCAATTCTTTGGAAAAGGAGATATTTTATTGCAATGTGCATAGTTTTGGAGTGCATCACTAGATTTTTTGATATGTTAATTGCACTTGTGTTATCACAAAACATAACAACTAGTTCTTTTATCTCAACCTTCATGTCTTCCAATAACTGTTTAAACCAAACAATATAAGAACAATTCATTGATGCTGCAACATACTCTGCTTGTGTTGTAGATTGGGATGTGCAATTTTGTTTTTTTCTTGTCCAAGATGCCAACATCTTTCCAAGAAAGAATGCTCCACCACTTGTATTTTTCCTATCATCAATGTTTCTTGCCCAATCAGCATCAATAAACACTTTCAATTCTAGATTACCTCCAAGTTTATACCAAAATCCATAATCTTCAACGACTTTCAAGTATCTCAAGATCCTTTTGATTGCCATCATGTGATTTTCTCTAGGTTTTGCTGAAAATCTTGCCACTATACCAACTGCAAGAACAATATCAAGCCTTGTATGAACTACATACTGTAATTTTTCAATCATTGATCTATATAAGGTCTGATCTACCTCTTTTGAATCATCATCTTTGGTAAGCTTCAGTCCAATACACATGGGAGTTCCAACTAGTTTAGAATCTTCCATACCAAACTTTTTGAGTATCTCCTTGATATACTTAGACTGAGTGATATAGATACCATTCTTGCTCTGCTAAATCTAAAGACTAAATAAGAACTTAATCTCACCAAACATGGACATTTCAAATTCTTTGTTCATTTTCTCTGAAAATTCTTTACATTGATCATCATTCCCTATAAACAAAGTATCATCCACAAATATTTCTACCAAAAAAATCTTGTTATCTGGTCCTTCTTTAATGTACAAGCTATTGTTATCATTAGTTCTCTAGAAACCAATTTGAATAAGATAGTTATGCAATCTTTAATACCATACTCTAGGGGCTTGTTTCAAACCATACAATGATTTGTGTTATTTGTAGACCATGTCCTTCTTGTCTAGATCAACAAAACCTTCAGGTTGCTCAATGTAGACTTCATCATCTAGAATACCATTGAGAGATGTTGATTTAAAATCCATCTGATATACCTTAAATCCTTTATGTTCTGCATATGCAAGTAAGGTCCTGACACCTTCCAATCTTGCAATAGGAGAAAAAGTCTCTCCATTATCAATTCCTTCTTCTTGAGAGTAGCCTTTACATACCAATCTAGCTTTGTTTCTTGATACCTTACTATCTTCATTCAACTTATTCTTGAATACCCACTTTATTCCAATCACATTTTTATCTTTAAGCCTAGGTACAAGAGTCCAAGTTTTTTTCTTCTCTATTTGATCTATCTCTTCATTCATAGCCTCAATCCAAGTTTCATTTTCCAATGCATCTTTGACATTTCTAGGTTCAAAATCAAAAAGTAAACAAGTACCTTTTAGCTTACTTCTTGTCATAGTACCCTCTAATTTGTCTCCAATAATCTAATTTGGTGCATGGTGCCTTCTGACATACTTGGACAATATAGGCTCCTTTCCTTTTGAATGAATTGCATTATCATCCTCTGGAACTTCAAATTCAGGTTCTGGCTACTAAGACTCGGTAGGCATTGGTTTAGTAGCATCTGAATGTGACTTAGGTCCTTGTGACTCAATTTGAACTTCTTGCAACTCAGTGACTGATAAAGAATCAGGAGTAGAAGTCTCCTGATTGATAGATGTATCTTGCAATGTATCAAGTTCAATGAATATAAATCTCCTATAATGTTTTGGTTCCTTTTTGCTTTCTTTTTCAGTCCTTTCTACAAACTCATCAACTTTCACATGTGCACTTTCTATAATTTTGTGAGTGGACAAATTCAAACATCTATATGCCTTACACTTGCAAGAATATCCCAAAAATATGCCTTCATCACCCTTTACATCAAATTTGTGTTTTCTAGATTCTTTCAAAATGTAACATTTACTTCCAAATACTTTTAGGTAACTTACATTGGGTTTATAGCCATACCATAACTCATAGGGGGTTTTGAATGAGTCCTTCTTCAACTATACTCGATTCAAGGTACGAACTGTAGTGTTGATAGCTTCTTTCCAGTATTTGATAGCAATGTTCTTTTCAATCATTAGAGTCCTTACATAATCCATGATAGATCTATTCCTCCTTTCAACTATTCCATTATGCTTGGTAGTTCTGGGAGCTGATTACTATCTTTTGATTCCTCTTTCAATGCAAAAGTTATTGAATTCATGGGAGATGAATTCACCACCTCTATCTGATCTCAAACATTTCAGTCTTTTCCCTGTTTCCTTCTTTACTCTGGCCAAATACCACTTGAATTTCTCAAATGCTTTTGACTTCTCTCTTACATACATAATAGTCATCATTCTAGAGTAGTCATCAATAAAAAGAATGAAGAACTTTTCTCCAGTATAGCTCTCAATTCCAATAGGTCCACACAAATCAATATGCACAATTTTCAAAATATCTTCATATTATAATTTTTAAATTTAAAGCTAGTCTTCCCATCTTACCAACCTGACAATTCTTGCATAGACCAACATCAGGTTTCTTTATACTAGGAATGCCTCTTATTTTCCTGAATTTTCTTATCTTCACCATGTTATCAAAATTCACATGACATAACCTTCTATGCCATAACCAACTTGCTTCAACTTGAGCAATAAAACATGAGCACTCACCTAAATCAAGATAAAATAGGTTACCTTTTGTTTGTTTGCCTAATCCAATCATCTTTCCTTTTTCATCTAGCAGTATAGCCTTTCCATGCATGAATTCCACCTTGAATCCAATATTGATTAATTGTTCCACACTCAACATATTATGCTTTTGTCTGTAACCCAATAGGAATTATCACATACAAGTTCTTTGGTTAATGAGATTCGACTTCTTCCTTTTATGAAATAAGGTTCATTATCTCCAAACCTTACACTACCACCATCATAGTCTTCAAAATATTCAAACTTTATTTTTCACCGGTCATATGATGTGAACAACCACTATCTATGATCCATGTATCATTTTTTCTCACATGAGAGATAAGTTCCATCTTATCTTCCTCATCGTTATCAGATTCATCTTTCACAACAATGTAAACAATTTCATCTTCACTATCATCAAAATCCTTAGTGTCCTTAGCCATAAAACATGTTTTCTTACCTTTGTCCTTGAATGACTTGAAATCTTTCTTGCCATTGCACTTGTGACTTTTCTTCTCATCCTTGTTTTTCTTGTTTGGCATGTGGCTACAATATGACCAATTTCCTCACATGAAAAGCATATTAGGGGGAATTTACGTTTATATTTTTCTCTGCCTCTAGAATATTTTCTTGCTAGTAGAGCTTCAACAACTTCAAGATCATTGTTAGAACTTTCCTTTGATTCTTCTTCAATTTCTGACTAAGAGTCCTTTTCTTTCTTGCATTTTTCCTTAAGTGAAAGCTAGGCTTCAAATGTAGATTCAATATTCTTGGAAGCTGGAACATAATTTTCATGGTTATTTAGCTCAAATTTTGTCAACCTTCCTACTATGGCATCCAAATTTATCATATGATTTGCTTCACATCTTCTTTCTTGAATTATAGATACTTTAATTGCATAAATGGGAAGCAATGTTCTAAGACCTTCACTTACAACTGTTTCCTCCTTGATATCTCCTCCAAAAGCTTTGATTGCACTGACACTTGCTTTGACCCTTTCAACATATTTGGCAATATTTTCATCCTCTCTCATTCTCATCTGATCAAATTGTCCTCTTAGGCTTTTTGCTTTGGCTCCCTCACATTTTTCATCACCTCCATAGATATCTTTCAACTTGTTCCACATTTCAAAGGTAGTTTTGCAGTCCTTGATATCATCAAATTATTCATAGCTTAGAGAAGATGCAATGTCTATCATCATGGTGTTATGACTCTTCTTCTTAGCAATGTCATTAACAAATAATGTACCAAAAGGAGTTGTGTATTCTTCATCAAGATATTTCAATCCTGTATCTCCAATGGAAGCTAGATGGAGTCTCATGATACCCTACCATGCTGAAAAGTTATCCCTGTTAAGCCTCGAAATTTCCCTCTTGTAAGACATCCTAATCTTTAGCTTAGATCCTTGAAATCCTTCCTGCAAGCACCAAAAGCTATGATACCAATTGTTATTAATATAGATGGAGTTTAAAAAATTAGGGGGGCGGGGGGGGGGGGGGTGTGAATTAGTTACCACAAAATAAATCCACAGATCCCTTAGATGTCTTATAAAACTAGTTACTGTTGTCACTCAGTAAACATAATAGAAAAATGTTGTAACTTGGTAGATGTAGTGTATGTTAACTTTAAACAGATCTTAAACATTCACAGTGATTAACATGCAACCATAAAAGAAATAACATGAACACAAGAGACGCTAGATTTAACAGGGAAACCCAATATGGGAAAAACCACCAAGTAACTAGCTACTAATTTTCACTCTTCTGAAGTGAGCCCTATTAGTAGCCAACCCAGTTAAAGGTTACAAAACACACTATTATGTGTGACCTTGTTAGAGGATTTAATCACCCTGTTAGGAGTGGCCTTGCAAAAGGTCTTTACAACAGTTCAATGAAATTTTCACCTTGTTAGAGGATTTACAAATGGCTGTTAAACCAAATCTATTAAGAGATTTAGGAATCACTGCTATAATGGTGAGAAAGTAACAATGAAATGACCTAAATGAGATGCAATTGAATTATTGATATAGATCTCTTTTCTACTTCACTAGATCCTCTCTAATCAAATATTACTTTGCTGCTCCTCAAGGATATCTAACCATCCTTCAAAGTTTGTTCACACTTTTTTCTTCAAACAATCAATACACTTGCATGCTCACTCATTACTCTTTAGAAAATCTCAACTTGACCTTTCATATATACCTTTCAGATTAGCAAGTCGGCTCATTTATAACTTACAATCACAAATAATCATTACCTCAGTCGGCTAGTATCAATACTTGAAACAATTAAACTTTATTCCTCAAATTAATAAAATCCTTCATTGGCTGACCCTACTCTCTATTCCAAAAAATGATTTCCAGTGTTAACCAACTAAAGCTTGGTTAACACTGTGAACCCTGCAAAATTCTTTGGAGACTAAGTGAACTCGGTAAGCACTAACTTTCCTTCATTAACCATGTGAGCTTGGTTAACACTGACTTCTGTCACAATTTCCTTCGATGCCCGAGTGAACTCAGTAGACACTGTCTAGATAGAGTAATTTCCAAGAATGCTCGGTATTCTTTGAAATTTGCTTTGCTGACCAACTAGGCTTGGTAGATACTTTCTAATAACTAATATGACATTTGTGTAACATCAAAGACAACACACAATTAGAAAATTGTATCCAACATAAAATGCATTACTTATGTATGGGACCTAACATGTTCTATTTGAATGTGTTACCCATGTATGTGATTTACAATAGATTTTTGAATGCATTAACCATGTATTGGATTCAACATATATTTTTCAATGTGTTACCCATGTATGTGATTTAGCATATATTTTTTAATGCATTACTCATGTATGGAATTTAGCATATATTTTTTAATACATTGCTCATGTATGGTATTTAGCACGTATTTACATAAATGATATATAAAGGAGGGCATATATATTCCCCCTCCTTATCATGTCTATATAATAGATGCGATAAAGAAGAGAAATAGGATATGCATCTCACACAAAAAAGGAGATATCCTTCATGAAAAAATGTGTACTATGTTCACAACAAAGGGTATTAAGCCTTACAATCTAGAACATAGACAATGATGTATAGGATATATCAGTTATGGAAAAATGATCGTCAAAAGGAAGAAATCTTGAATATAAGGCATCTACCTAAGAGGAGTTCCTAAAAAAGTTAATATCTCCGAGTGAAAGATGAGGGGAGCAAAAATTCAACCATGTAGCTCCATGTTTCCAAAGGAGATTGGAATTCCTTATGAAGGATGAAAACTTTAACCCAAAGCAAGGGAAAATGTGTACAATGGGCATATATTTCCTTGATAAAGAAGAGGTAATATTATAGGACATAAACCTCTTACAAAAGAGAGAATCCATAGTCAAGACACAATTATTTACAAGGAAAGAACAATGTCATGTAATAAACATTGATTGAGAGTATAGGGTCAAAGATAGTCTTCTTGAGAGTGTGTCCACACAAAAGTACGATCTATTTCTGAAAGGACTCTAAGTTGGCACCTTGGTTCATTGGACCTTTTGAGATCTTGGAGAGGATAGGACCAATTTCCTACCACCTAGCTTGTCACACATCCACGATGTGTTCCATGCTTTTGTACTTCAAGGATGTGTGACAAGCTAGGTGGTAGTAAATTGGTCCTATCCTCTCCAAGATCTCAAAAGGTCCAATGAACCAAGGTGCCAACTTAGAGTCCTTTTCGAAATAGATCATACTTTTGTGTGGACACACTCTCAAGAAGACTATCTTTGACCCTATACTCTCAATCAATGTTTATTACATGACATTGTTCTTTCCTTGTAAATAATTGCGCCTTGACTACGGATTCTCTCTTTTGTAAGAGGTTCAAAATTATTTACAAGGAAAGAAAAATTTCACGTAATAAACATTGATTGAGAGTATAGGGTCAAAGATAGTCTTCTTAAGAGTGTGTCCACGCAAAAGTATGATCTTTTTCGAAAAGGACTCTAAGTTGACACCTTGGTTCATTGGACCTTTTGAGATCTTGGAGAGGATAGGACCAATTTCCTACCACCTAGCTTGTCACACATCCACGATGTGTTTCATGCTTTTGTACTTCAAGGATATATATATATATATATATATATATGTTGAGTCTCACGTTATAGATTGGGATGCCTTGAAAGTGGAGTCAAATAGGAAACTAGCCTTGGAGACCATTCATATTATAGCCTGATTGACCCCTGTGCTTTGAGACAAAGAGCTAGACTAGGTTAGGGTTGAGTGAGATTGTTATGATGAGTTCATGACTTCATGGGAGGATGTAACATAGATGAGATCCAAGCACCCATACATTTTTTATGAACTCTAGGAGGAAGTTCATGCCTAAAGGGGGAGGATGTGAGGCCCCACCCCAACCCATCATAGCTCAACTGATACATTTATTTTGATACATTACGATTTGATATTATGAGACATTATTCAAATCACTAGACATTGATCTGTATTATTTATTCCATGTGATGATTACTCTAGTATGCTTTACTTATTATTATTGACGACATTTTATATAGATGCATGCAATGAGATGGTTTATTTTGATCATTTTATTTGAATTCATGAATATATCATGTTATTTTAATTATGCAAATTATTTATTTTGAATCAATGTGTAGTAATAGAAAACATGACTGAAATGAAATTTGGAATGTTTTGAATCAAAATTGATCATACGAGTTAATTTTATATATATGTGATTTTTGCAAACTACTACTATTAGAATTGAGTGTGGAGGGAATTAACTATGATATTAATTAGAGAACCATTAACCAAACCTATGTGCAAACTCTGAAACTAAGGTTGAATTGATTTAAGAGATTTGAACCTCATTGTACGTAATTTAATTTGCAATCATAATTTGAATGTAAGTATTGGTGTAGGAGCACATCAACGGTAGGAAGTGTGGTGGTGATTGGAAGATATCATACAATATTATTAGTGCAAAAATTAATTACGATAAGAAGTCTGGATGTGATAGGAGGACAACATATTAAAATGTATAATTTAATATCATTATAAAATTTAAATTATGCCCACTTTTCATTGTAACCGATGGAATATGAAGATTCATATAACTAAAACAAGAAGAATCATTTTTTAATTACCTATGAACAATATATAATGGGCTGGAATTTTCAAAAAGGAGTACACCAGAGAATCGTTAAAATTGTAGTTTTATCAATTTTCTCCAACTGTCAACAACCATTTATTATTTGTAGTTTTTTTTCACTTTTCATTAAAAAAAATCATAGTTTAGTTTTAGATTACTTCTTCTATTTCTTGGTTTTGTCCTTGTGAAAGATATAGTTGTTATCTTTGTTATTGAGTTGTGCAACCAATTCAATCATGTATGTAAATATTTCAAAATATGTATTGATCTCTATTTTTTGTTTTTGGTTCAAAGTTTCTTACATATTGGATTTCATATGATTTGGAATCAAGTCTAAAATATATTGACAAGTAATAACATATTTTCTACAAAAGGGTTGTCTCTTCCTATCATTTTAGGACAAAACTATGTTACCACAGAATTGTTGAAAGAATATATGCTTACTTTAAGTTTGCTTCTATTGTGCATTTTTTTATAATAGAGAAACGAAGTAAAACATGTAGATTTGGATAAGAGCTCATTAAAATTTATATTAAGAAGTAGAGAAGATCCATTGTTGATTATGCAAGTTAAGTTTATATGTATGTGATTTTTTGAACTAATATTTGAATTGAATGTGCATAGAATTAACCATGGTATTAATCAGAGAACCATGAACCAAACTTATGTGCAAACCATGAAACCAAGGTTGAATCGATTGAAGAGATTTAAACCTCATTGTCGTGTAATTTAATTTGTAATCGTAATTTGAATGTAGGTATTAGGTTACTTCAATTTCTAGTTAGTGACATGTCAATTTTATTATATAATGTGATTTTATGGTGTCACTTGATACATTTAATGTATATGTGTAAAATGATCTGTCAACTAGGGTTTGGCAATGAGACCCTTAAACTAAAAATAAACTTAATTAGGAGCCTAAGCTAATCACATTATTTAGAGGTATCATGTGAAGTCCCACCAAATAGGAATTTGAATTCAAAATTTGAAGTTACTTTTAGAGACCAAAAAGTATTCCTATAAGCTTAATTTAGTGGAATTTAAGTGCCCATGTGGTAGGGGTATCAGTTAGGGACCTAATTATAACCATTAGAAGGCCCAGGTAACTTTAAGGACCCCCCAAACAACTTATTTTCCAAAAGTTGCAAAAATGGAGAGGTCTTATGTGCTTACCCAAACCCACACACTTTCCCAAACTTACATTAATGGTAGGACACAAATATGGTAACCAAGTAGATCAAACATTATATAACCAAAATTGAAGTATAATTATTTCCTTCACTATATGGTATACCTAAATTTCATAAATAGTTTAACAATGAACCTTATCAACCCTGCTATCAAATGTTTTTGTAGCAATGGCATGGTGAACTCATTAAACCATTTTAAGTATGTCTTCATAAATGTCAAGTGTATTTTAGTGAAATTTAATTGAATTTGATAATATATTTTAAGGCTAGAAAGTGTAATGGAAACTCTTAAACGCACTTAAACTTCATCTTCCAACTATCACCTTGATCGATAATGTAAATTTATACTTTGAACCTAGTCATGCAATCTCAAACTTGGAAACTTATAAACATTCTCTCTTTTGTTAACCTAACTACCTCCCATTAAATTTAGAGTGTGTGTGACTTGGTTATAACCTTCTTTGAAAAATATGTTGGTGTGTTTTTTTCCCTAATTTGTTTTGGGCATGATATGTCACTTAATCTCAAGTGAAGTAGATCCTTGGAAAGTAAGAGAGGAAAATAATTTAAAAGAAAGATGGCCCCATAAGAGTGAAGCAAGAAAGAAAAGGCTATGGTGGATTATATAACAAAATATTGAAAGATACAAATATGAGTTGTAAGCAAAAACTAGTGGTGCACAAACCACGAACATTATATATCTGACAAGAAGTATCATAGAATAATGCAACACATAGAAAAATCATAGGATATACAATTTAGAAAAACAAAAGATTCTAGGAAAGATATGACATGTGAAGTAAACTATAGATAATTATTAAATGAGAAGCATAAAAATCTAGGGCATGAAAAAAGACATTGTTAGGCAAAGACACCCAATCTTGTATGCAAAAATAAATACATACCCATATAGAAGAATGTACCATAAAGTAATACAAACTTATAGAGAAATGAGATAGGGAGATGAAAGGATGTTGTTATAACATCTAAAGAACATCCTCAAAATATAAACAACATTGTGAAGTAAGTAATTGACACCTACATATCTCATAGAGATGTAACATATGTTATAATAGATCCAAAGAGGATACAATCAAGTAAGAAAATTTAGATGCAAAGAAAGGAACGCACTAACTCCCTTAGTGGTTTATATATATACAAGATATGTATGGAAGAAAGAATATTACAATATAAAAGGAATACAACTTCCATGAGAGAAATGTTATTTCTAGAAATAGATAAGAAGGTAGAAAAGAGGTGATAACAATCCAATATCCCCATACAATATTTACCAAATAAATATATACATGAAGAAAAAGATCTTGAAAAGAAAGAAACAAATAAACCTTGTCCCCCACTTATGCAGGAGCATCCAGAGGTATAAGGGAAATCTTGTGTCATCCAAAAAAATGTACTTAGACTTAGTTTTTGTTTCATGTGTTTTCATTTCTGGATACCCATTTGGGTCAAATAAAGGTTCCAACTCTCATAGTTCCACTATTAGTGTTTTGGGTTAGAGTTTTTAATCACCTTGGGATACATGTAAAAGCTACAAAAATAGGAGTATGTAATTGAGCCCTAATTTTGGTGAACTAGAAGGTGTAAATTGGTCAAAAGACTTTCATTGTAATTTAGAGCATCCCATAAAAAGAATCAAGTCAAAAGGCCCCACAGTTTGAAAGTTATCGCAGTTTTTCAATTTTTTGAGACATCCTAAGAATGCTTCAAAGTTAGGTTAGGGGCATTAAATGACCTCTAATAGGCCCAAAAAAATGGTGGATAAGTGAAGCTATTCCATAGGGCTATAGAGCAGTTTGGGAGCTTTCCAGAAATGTAAACGGTTCATCAATCAGAGCTAAGGTTCAAAAGTTATGTCTCCTGAAAGTTCGGTTACCGTTTCTAGATTCTTCTAATCTTGTGCCGACTTCGAATGCAACTTTTAGAGCCTTCTATTTGGTCGGTGTATGCCAACTAGCACTTTCTAGAATGTATTCCTAATCCTTAACTCTCTGGGGTCTATTTAAGAACATTTTTGGCATTTTAAAAGGTAGTTAGGAGCGGATTTTGAAAGAAGGTACTAGGAAAAGAATTTATCTCCATATTTATGCTATTGTAAGCCCTTAGGGCATGTTTTGAAGTCTATTTTCTCTGTACCGAATGTATTAGCATATTTACACAATTAATAAAATTTTCCCTTTCCTATTGTGTCCATTCTGTGCTTGGGTTGTGCCCCCATCAAGTGGTATCAGAGTTGGTTTTCCTGAGTGTGTAGACAGAGCACCGACTGTGAGGCAATTTGCACCAAGACTGTGTGGTTGTGGGTTTGAGTTAAGAAGATGCCTCCACGAAGAGATCATGGTGGAAGGGCTGGAGATATTAATCTTGAGGAGGTTAGAGCCCTCCAAATGTAGGTACAAGCATTGTAGGAGGAGCTCCATAGAGGAACAAATGTTGCCATAGGCAATGAAAGTGAGGATGATAATGAAGAAGAAGAAATTAGACCAGAAGGGGAAGTTGACAGGGAAGTTTTGAATCAGGCGGAGGAAAGGCTTTTTACGGCCATTATTAAGTTTGGGAAAAGACCTACAATTGATGTGGGTGTATTTTCAAGAAATCTAAAACTAGATGAGTTGATCGACTGGATCAATGAACTAGAAGAGTACTTTGAGTATGAGGATATCAAGGATCTAGATAGGGTTAAGTTTTCAAAGGCCAAACTGAAATTCAGTGCCAAAATCTGGTGGCAAGAGGTTCAATTATAAAGAAACAAAAGAGGAAAGGAGAAGATCACAAGGTGGGATTGCATGGTGGACAAACTAAAAAAGCAGTTCATTCTTATTGACTACGAGCTTGATTTGTTTAAGAAGATGCATGGGTTAAAGCAAGCAGTAAAATCAGTCCAAGAATATACAGAGGAGTTTTACTGACTTCTAATTAGAGTAGGGTATGCAGAAGCAAATAAGGAGAAGGTTGCTCATTATATCAGTGGGTTGCAACCTAGCATCCAGGAGGAATTAAGTCTGGTAAGAATGACCAGTGTTGAAGAGGCATACTAGTTTGTCCTATGAGTTGAAGAGAAGCTAAATAAAAAGTTTGAAGGGAGACAAAGAGGGCACGGTCAAGGAGGAAGGGGTAGTGGTAGGTCATCTGGAGGCCGAAATGAAACCCAAAAGAAAAATAAAGATGTGGGTACTAGCAGGAACCAAAGGAATGAAGGTTTCAATTGCTCCCATGATCAAGACGTTGGAAATCAGAGAGGAAGAGGTAGAGGATGTGTACAAGAAAGAGGAGGCTTTCGAGGTACCTATTTCCATTGCAATGAAGAAGGTCATTGTGCCTTTGAATGCCCTTAAAAACAAGGAAGGACAGATAGGAGAGATGAGGGTCAAGCTAGGGTTTCTCATGTGGATGAGGATGCACAATCATCACATTCAGAGGATGCAAAAAGAGGAGAGACTTTAGTAAATGAAAGGGTCCTACTAAGTGGTGAGATTGAAATAGGATAAAGGAGGATTTTATTCCGTACCAGATACAAGTGTGAGGATAAATGTTGTGATGTGATTATTGATGGTGGTAGCACTGATAACTTGGTATCAGAGGAGATGGTCTCTAAGTTGAAGCTGAAGAGGGAGAAACATCCGCAGCCCTATCAGATTACTTGGGTGAAAGATGATCATAAGGTCCTGGTAAGTGAACAATGTTTAGTGAAATTCAAAATTGAGAGTTACCATGATGAAGTTCTCTGTGATGTTATTCCAATGGGTGTTTTCCATCTATTGTTGGGTAGACCATGGTAGTTTGATAGGCATGCAGTACATGATGGTCATGCAAACACATACTCTCTAACAAACGATGGAGTTTGCCACAAACTGAAACCAATGAAAAGGGAAGGCAAAAAGGTATGTAGCAGTGCTAGGATTTGTCTTGTTGATGGAAGGAAGTTTTTAGATGGCATGAAACATCAGCTCATATGTGTTATGCTTTGATTCCTAGGAAAGATAAAGAAGGTAGTAGTGAAATACCACTTGAAGTTTCAGATTTACTAGGTGAGTTTGGAGATATCATCTCTGATAATGTTCCAAATGGATTGCCATCGATAAGCCAAATCAGTCATTAGATAGATTTAATTACAAGAGCTAGTTTACCTAACAAGGCTGCTCACAGGATGACTCCTACTAAAACTAAGGAGCTAAACAGACAGGTGCAAGAGCTATTGAGAAAGGGTTTGATTCAGGAGAGCCTGAGTCCATGTGCAGTACCTACGGTACTAGCAGCAAAGAAGGATGGAGAGTGGAGGATGTGTACAAACTCTCAAGCTATAAATAGGATAACCATCAAGTATCGATTTCCTTTGCCAAGAATGGATGATCTTATGGACTACTTGAGTGGAGCTTAGTACTTCACAAAGATAGATCTCAAGAGTGGCTATCATCAGGTATGAATACAAGAAGGAGATGAGTGGAAAACAGCCTTCAAGACCAAGGAGGGTCTTTATGAGTGGTTAGTCATGCCCTTTGGATTGATGAATGCCCCAAGCACCTTCATGCGACTTATGAATGAGGTACTTAAGAAGTTCTTGGGAAAAAAATTTATTGTCTATTTGGATGATATTTTAATTTTTAGAAAGACTTTGGAAGAACATTTATTGCATATTCATAGTGTCCTTGAAAGGTTAAGGGAAGAGAAACTGTTAATTAACCTAAAGAAGTGTATCTTTGCAAAAAGGGAGTTAGTCTACATGGGGGTTTGTTATATCACTTGAAGGTCTCAAAATGGATCCAGAGAAGGTAAAAGCCATCTTGGGATGGCCTACTCCAAGGTTTGCTACTGAGGTAAGATCATTTCATGGTTTGGTTAGTTTTTACAGGAAGTTCATTCAGAATTTGAGTGGCATATGTGCACTCCTAACTAACACAATAAGAGGGGATAGAAAAGAGTTCAAATGGACTGCGGCAGCTGCAAGAAGTTTTGAATTGCTGAAGAAGAAGGTGAGAGAACAACCTGTGTTGGCACTTTCAAATTTTAGAAAGGTATTCCAGGTGGATTGTGATGCTAGTGGCAGTGCTATTGGGGTTGTATTAAGCCAAGAAGGTAAGCCTATTGCATATTTTAGTGAGAAATTGAATGATGGGAAAAAGAAGTATTATGTTTATGATCAAGAGTTCTATGCAATAGTTCAGGCCTTAAAGAAATGGAGGCATTATTTATTGCCAAAGGAATTTGTTTTATATACTGATCGCCAAGCACTACAGTACCTAAATAGCCAAGGTAAATTGAATTAGAGGCATATGAAGTGGGTAGAGTTCTTGCAGAGCTATACATTTGTGTTGAAGCATAGAAGTGGAAAATCTAATAGGGTTGCAGATGCATTAAGTAGGAGACAGATGTTGCTTACGGTAATGCAGGTTCAAGTATCTGTACCCTAAGGATCCTGATTTTGCTGAAGTGTGGAAACCTTGTAAAGAGCCTATTGTTGTAGATAGAACCAAGTGGCTAGACTATTTGATTCAAGATGGTATGTTGTTCAAGGGCAGTCAATTATGCATTCCAAGGAATTCCATGAGGGAAAATTTGATTAAGGAGAAACATAGTGGAGGGATCGCAAAACATTTTGGTCAAGATAAGACCATTGCCATTCTTAAAGAACATTATTTTTGGCCTCAGATTTCACAGGATGTGAAGAATTTTGTACAAAGTTGTTAGGTTTGTCAAGTGGCCAAGGGATTTAGTCACAATACTGGACTATATCAGCCATTGCCTGTTCCATCAAAGCCATGGGAGGACATAAGTATGGATTTTGTTCTGGGATTTTCGAGGACACAAAGGGGTAATGACTAAGTATTTGTGGTGGTTGATAGGTTCTCCAAAATAGCACATTTCATTCCATGCCACAAAACTCATGATGTTGTCCATATTGTAGACTTGTTTTTCAGAGAGGTGGTAAGACTACATGGTCTCCCAAGGAGTATAATTTCTAACAGAGATACTAAATTTGTGGGGTATTTCTAGAGGACATTGTGGAAGAAGTTGAGAATAGACTTGAAATTCAGTTCCACACATCACCCACAGACTAACGGCCAAATAGAAGTGGTAAACAGAAGTCTGGGCAATTTGCTGAGATGTTTAGTTGGGGATAAGCCCAAGGGGTGGGATTTGATTCTACAACAAGCAGAGTTTGCTTACAATAGCTCTATAAACAAGAGTACTGGTAGATCACCATTCCAAATTGTATATGGAAGTAGCCCAAGGACTGCACCAGAATTGAGGAAGATAGAGCAAGGGGAGAGGACAAGTGCTGAAGCTGAAAAATTTGCTAAACATATCAAGCATCTACATGAGGAGGTTCAGGCACACATTACGAACATGAACCAACAGTATAAAGCTAGGGCTGATCAAAGGAGAAGACATAAGGAATTCCAAGTAGGGGATCTAGTCATGGTACACTTACGAAAAGAAATATTTCCAGCTGGTACTTACAACAAGCTAAAAATGAAGAAATTTGGCCCCTGCAAAATTCTAAAGAAACATGACTCAAGAAATGCATATGAGGTGGAGTTGCCAGATGGTATTCACATTTCTCCTATTTTCAACATTGCAGACTTAACAGAGTATCATGATGATGGTGCAGATGAGGATCCGATGTTAGAGCCATGTCCAATTCCTACTTCTAAGAAGGAGATAGAAGACATTCTAGATCATCATGTGGGTAGGAGTACCAGACATAGGCAGTATGAAGAGTAGTTGGTTAAGTGGAAAGGATGGCCGATCAAGGACTCAACTTGGATATCAGCAGCTGAGGTTTCCCATTTGGGATTTCCTCTACCATTCATAAAGTGACAGGGTCACTTTTCAATCTACCCTGGGTGTCTGATGCAGGAGCATCCAGAGGTATAAGGGTAATCCTATGTCATCCAAAAAAATGTACTTAGACTTAGTTTCTGTTTCATGTGTTTTCATTTCTGGATACCCATTTGGGTCAAATAAAGGTTCCAACTCTCACAGTTCCACGATTAGTGTTCTAGGTTAGAGTTTTTAATCACCTTGGGATACGTGTAAAAGCCAAAAAAATAGGAGTATGTAATTGAGACATCACTTTGGTGAACTAGAAGGTTTAAATTGGTCAAAATATTTTCATTGTAATTTAGAGCATTCCATAAAAAGAATCAGGTCAAAAGGCCCCACGGTTTGAAAGTTATCACAGTTTTTTAGTTTCTGGAGACATCCTAAGAATGCTTCAAAGTTAGGTTAGGGGAATTAAAAGACCTTGAACAGGGCCAAAAAATGGGGGATGAGTGAAGTTGGTCCATAGGGCTATAGAGCACTTTGGGAGCTTTTCAAAAATGTAAACGGTTTGTCAATCGGAGCTACAGTTCAAAAGTTATGCCTCCCGAAAGTTTGGTTACCATTTCTAGATTCTTCTAATTTTGTGCCAACTTCAAATGTGACTTCTAGAGCCTTCTATTTGGTCAGTGGATGCCAACTAGCACTTCTATAATGTATTCCTAATCCTTAACCCTCCGCGGTCTATTTAAGAACATTTCTGGCATTGTAAAAGGCAGTTAGAAGTGGAGTTTGAGAGAAGGTACTGGGACAAAAAATTATCTCCAGATTTATGCTATTTTAAGCCCTTAGGGCATGTTTTGAAGTCTATTTTCTCTGTACTGAATGTATTAGCATATTTACACAGTTAATAAAATTTTCCCTCTCCTATTGTGTCCATTCTGTGCTTGGGTTGTGCCCCCATCACCTAGCTAAGAGATAAGGAAGAGAAACCTGTTGGGTGGTTCCAAATTCTCATTATTCCATGTAATGGGGAACTCTCCCAATAGGTGAAAAGAAAAGACTAAGTAAAATCATCAAGAAGTTGTAACACCTCCTATATATAAGGGATAGTTTGTAAAGAGGTGGATTCGCTTACATACAAATGGAAGTAGTCACAGTCATCAAGCATATTTTGAAAGAGCATATTTAATAGGAGTTTTGATTTTTTTCTTTTCAACAATGATTAATTGAACATACACTATCTTAGCTACATCTTGACGGGTATCAAGATAATAAAGATTAGGAGAAGGTAATAGAAGATAGAAAGGAGGTCTAACAGAATAATCCACTATTGATTAAAATTTTGAAAAGCCTATACCATGTTTATTCTCCTTATGCCTTTGATTGATAGATATGAATAGGATATTTAATATACAAATCCCTATGCCTTTGTAACCTTATATAGAAAAAAAAATCCCATAGTGTATGTATCTATAAAAGCTTCAATAGGAGGAGATTTGTTACGGTAATCAAGAGAAAAAGTAGTGTAAGGTGGAAAAATGGGAGGAATAAAATTAACCTTTGGATTCACCTTAATATCATCATCAATATGAGGAGGAGGCGAAGGTGCATAATAGAACTCTTTAACTTCCTTATAGTGAATTATGCTTTTAGCCTTGAACATGTGTTTGAGAAGTTCTAGGAGATGAACAAGGAGAATGAGGAGGAGGGCTAGAAGGGCTAGGAAAAGGATCATAAGAATTTGGAAGAGGATCATTTGCTAAGGCTTTCACATAATCCAAAGAAGAAATCAACCAATCGCATAAATACATAACCATATATTTGAAAGAAAGAAAAGGTGCCTTTTTAATATCATAATAGCATAAGCAAGGAAATCATGAAGAGACATAAACACTATGGAATATAAGAAAATCTCATAAACATCATAAGTGCTATAAAGAGATGGAAGGAAAAGGGTATCAAGAGATATAGTCATACACCCAAAAATATTCATATTAACAATGAAAAGTATAGGATAACACTAATAGCCAATATCAAAAGTAGAAATGTCAATAGTTAAGTTCACCAAAAGAAGGTGGACATTTAATACAAACAAGAGAGAGAGATCTAACTTCAAAATCAAGAAGAGGAAACTTTTTGGATTCACAAATTATGTATAGGGGGGAAATGAATCCACAACCCTAAGTACAAACAAAGGGTGAAGACCAAGATTTACCTCCTAATGTAGGCTCAATTTAACACAAGATAAAATTTCAATTCATAATGTAATGAAATAGGACAATTTTATTAGACTTATTTCTCTCTCACCTCTATAAAGAGAGGGTTTTATGTAGGTAGATATATAATGTGAAGTTCAAATGTAGAAAAATGAACACAAAATTTGATAACATGGGAACCGTCCAATGTGAAGGTAAAACTATGATGGGAATAACACCAACACAATCTTCACTACTATAGTAACAAAGTGCATGTTAGGGATACAATTTGATCACTTGTGATGATCTACCCTGTGAGGGATCTTCTCTGCTAAAAGTATACAATATTGTTAAGTCTACATTTACAAAATGATTATTGGGACCACCCTGTTAAGAGCTTCACCTCATACACTAATTAGAATGTAACAGTACATTGATCCTTTAGTCAACACTAAATTGTTGATAATGGATCTTCTCTTTCCAATATCTTATCAGCTCACTATGACTAATCCACAATAACTCTTCACTACACTACATGCTTTCCTTTAGTCCTTCACAACTCACTAATTCTCCTTAAACTTCACATACATTAATTCCTCTAACTTGCTTGCCATATATTCAACCTAGAAGCCCTAAATATATAGCCATCTTAAGAATCTTCTAGAATCAAATCCATGATTCTCATTCATCCTTTTTTCTTCTTAAGCTTTCCAATTTTTTGATTGGATCTTCATACTGAATAGGGATAAGTGATACAAAATTACATGCATAATCACCTCCTTGATCTTCACCTCAATCGTAGAAACATGTTTCATCCTTAGACAAATAGTTTACATAATATTTTGTGCCATTCCAAACTCATATACTCAAACTTCATAACTCGATACATATAACCTGCAATGCTCAATCATGCTTGATTCTTCCTTCTGATCCTTGACATATTTTACACTTGGTTTAAACTATTTTCTCTAAATTTATCAGCTCATGTGGTACTCAAATTATCACGTGTTTCCTTCTAGATAGCTCAAAACCACTAAATTCACAGTGGCTATTTGGTGCTATTGAAATTATGCACTTCTTCTTTTTTATAGCTCAAGCTTCATTATGGTGCAGTCATAGTGTTGACTAACCAAATTTACCTTATAAATGATTGAGTTTTTTGCACTAATAAACAATACCAAGATTTCCTTTAGGGTCAACAATTTCCCCATTTGGCACTAGTGGAAAAAAACTCTTATCATGTTAAAAAATTGGACATACCAAAATCCTCATTAAACATTTAGCTCTACCTTAGGGTGTTCTCCATATCTTTAGCTTGGTGTGTAACTTATATTTTCAAAATTCTTTTCAAAAATATTTTTTTTCAACATCAGATCAATAAACTTAGACTCCTTATTATTCTAATACAAGATATGTATATCCATTTATATCCATTCTACCTTGTGTTCATCATAGGCATTACATTTATATTTCCCCTTCACACTTGATCATAATCATTTCCCTCTTGTCTTTGTTACTTATGTGGAGTACTGATATTTAACTATGGATCAGGGAGTATACCAAATTCATCCAAAAATGGTTGATGTAATCTTAAGATAATAGCCATTGTTTTGTCCCAATTATTCTTGAGTGTTCCAAGAACTTGTCTCTCGATCTCTAATCAGGCTACTAGATCCACTATATTGTCAGCTATAGATAATTATTGATTTTTAATAAGGTCCTTAGAAATGTGTAGATGCCTTTGTATCACCTCCAAATGACATAATAAAAATGCTTTAATATATGTGACCTCTGATCTTATTCCGCACTCCTCTTGCAATAATTTGATTGTGTTCCCTACAAAAATATGATCTTGGAAAGTTTACTAAATTGGAACTTGGATCCATGTCCCAATTTTTACCACTCTTATGTAGATATACATCAATATTATCCATTGTCTCCCTTATTTATTTGGTCAAACCTAGGACATTACATAGCTTAGAAAATAATGTGTTTGGATTATGCACTAACTATTCCTAATTAGTAACAAGAGTGGAAAGTTCAACCTTTTAAAATACAATCTCAGTTGCTACCTTCTCCATCACTCTATTCTTAAACTTTATTTCTTACCATTCCATGATTTTTTCTTATGTGTCCATGTTAGGTTCATTAAGTTTCACAACAATATTAATTAGTTATTCTATTATGGAGGACTTTTAATCTAGGTTGTCCACATCACCAGTCTCAAGAAATATATTTTTAATATCATAGAATACATGTCTTTGTTGATGCTCTCTCCTCATCTCCTCTTTCTTGGAATTTCTATCTAGAAAATCACTAAATGTCCTCATTTTATAAAAACTTAGATTGGATGTGTCCCAATTAGGAATCAGAATCTCTTGATCAAGAGTGACTAGTTTACCCTTCATGGTCTATGGAGACTTCTTCATCTTTCTCTTTAATTTTCTTGCCTAAAATTTGGAGTGTTGCAACTAAGAAATGTTGTTTTTAGTCCTTGTGTAAGGACTTCCATATTTTTACTATTTTTCTCCTCTTTATTCTTCTCAGGCTTCTGAGGTTATACATCTTTCTTTTTCTCCTTAGGATTGTTCTCCTCATATTCACTCTTCTTTTCCTTGTCATCTACAATTTTGGGTTCACTGGTGGGGTTTTTTTATCTAGGCCCCTTTTCTCCCTCACTCAAAGGTCCTAAAGCAATTGGCCTTTCACCAATAGAAGAATGATCTACTTTTTCATCTTGGCTCTTTTCATTCTTCTCGCCATTTTTATTAACATTATTTTTCCCTCTTTTGCATCATCCTTATGTTCTTTTTTTGGGATGTTACCTCCTTAATTAGTTGGTTGACTTTGTTGCTTAACTTGGCTAACATATACATCACCTTGAGTAACATTTGGACTACATGAAACATTAGGAATAACATGTGTTGAATCTACCTGATGTGAGTTCTTTTGTGTATCAATCTTTGGATACTATTTCACTTGTACTATCATAGGATTTGGATTCAAAAAGATTTCATGAGTTGATTTGGATGGTGGATCTTCTCCTTCTTCTTTGGCACTGTCAACATATCACTCTTTCTTTTAGATTTAGCCATGAAAATTTCTTCATATGTCACATCTTTAGTTGGGCTTGCATATGGTTCATCTTCAATCACAACTATGTCAATTCTCCCTTCACTTTGTTGAGCCATATTGTGGATTGTGTCTATTGGATCATCATAGATATCCTCTATATTATCCAACTCTACTTTTTCAAGTTCATATTGCTCATCCTCATCTTTATTTTTTTCATATGGCATTAGTCCATAGATTTTCTTCCATATACCTTTACATTTTTCTACTACATTTTCAATTTTTCTTTTTAAAATGAAGAATTCTCTTCTTTTAGGAATATATTTGTTATTGTACTCACTCATATCTTTGGAGATTTGTTTCATACTTAGTTATGTCATAATATGGGCAAGTGTTCCTTCTTTGATTTGTCTCTCATTCTTTAGTGTATACTACCATATTTTATCTTATCATACAATTCATTAATTATCAAGTTACCTAACTCTAATGGTGTATACGTATGATCTCCTCTGATTCCAATTCCTCTTTTTTTCTTAAGAATCTTGATGACATGCATGTCTACTAGTGATATACCCAATATTGTTAACTATACTTCTTCCCACTCTTCTCATGAAGAAGATCAAACCTTAATATTTTCTCCTATCCAAGTGGAAATCTTACCCATGATTTTCAATACTTTAAGCATTGATTAAGTCAAGAACATTCAAATCTCAAAGCCATATCCTTTATAGGAGGTTTTAAGAATTTGAATCACAATGATCAACATGGTTTTAGTTTGTTATGCACTATTTTTCATCTTATTAATAGCAATGTTAAAACTATTAAAGATTGTTCTCAATACTTTAGTTTAACTCAACCCCCACTAGTGTTGAGACCTCTATTCATATTCCTACTTCATTACTTAGTGTATCTAGTTATGCTCCACTTCTTATGGCTACATTCTTTCCAAACATAAATCCTATACATATTGCTCTTGGAAGCAATCTAATCATATTATTCCTCCTCTTTCAAGTGTTCTATGTGTTTCCTAACCTTCATCCATTGCTAACTAAAAACATATCCCATTTTATACTTGAATGTTCATTCCATTTCATTTAATGGTCCAAATATTTCACACATATCTAATACCAACCTCTCTATCCAATCCACTATTAATAGCCTTTCTCAAATTGTTTTATCCTTGCAAAAACAAATTGCCTTCATGTCATAATCTATATTCAATATCTCCACTTGTAACATTTCTAGTCCTTTGTCCTTAGATATCATTCATGGAATTACCCATCAATACATAAAAATAATTCATTGGGATAATTACACTAGTAAATGGATCCTTTGAATCACATGAAAACCTTTAGAACATTGTGTAGTGATTTTTCTAATAATCTTAGATTCATGGATAATATATTTACTAAAATCTTTTGAGATAAAAGCTTGCAATTTTATTATTCTTTATTAATTTTATTCATTGATTCTTTTTAAAAAGTTACTAATTCTTTCATTGAAATTTCCAAAGTAATGTTGGTACCAAGATCTCTTTAACTAATTCGATACATTTTAAACTAGATGTTAAAGAAAAAATGAATAATTTCATTAGTATATTTAAGCATTTCCATGCTCAAATTTCTTCTATTGTTCCTTCTATTGATGTGTAATATAGTTTTGTTGCTAATTTATAAGAAGGCATTAGAGATGAGATAATGCTTTTTAAATTCTCTTCCTTTACTCAATTGTGTACATTGTTTAATAATCATCAACTTCAACTGTGTTAGTTTGAGAGCACCACTTCGATGGCTCTGGTTGATAAAAGTGATACCACCCTAGCCTTTTTGAGAGTTTCAAAAGCATAAGGGATTCATTAAGATCAATAAATATTGATATGAAACTAGTAGAAGCATCCAAATATGTGGATCCTTTATCATTTATTTTTAATTCATCTTGTAATTTTATACCTTTTTCTCAATATTTTCATAATGCAATGTTGAAGTTGATTAATGTTAATTTTTTAAAACTTCCTCTCCTTAAACCAATCGATCCTTCAAAATAAACCAAAAAAAATCTTTTCTCCCAAATTTGTTTTATAATATGATCATCAACACAGACATGATACTAACACATATTGCAATTTGAAACTATTGTTTAAGTCCTCATTAACTCTAATGCTATGTATAGTGAGGTTATTAATTATCTTGGAAACAATTTTTCTTCCCCTTTGAACTGAAACTTGTAAATTTATACCAATCCTTGACCTTCCTACTAATACCATTAAGTTTACCCACCATTTGTCTTCTTCCTCCACAACTATTATTGATCCTCATACTATGATTAACTATGACACCAGTTGTGTCAAGGTTAATAATGTTATCAAGCTGACTGATCAATACAGACCTAAAAACAAACTAACACCTAATCATTGTAATAAATTTTATTCAAAGGATAATATTAATGCATTTGATGGTATTCTTTACATTTTTGTGGATATTTATAGTTGTATTAAAGCCTTTTCTTTTTGCATGATCTACAATAATTAAAACCATATTGGACTAGATGTCTCTCTCTCTCTCTCTCTCTCTCTCTCTCTCTCTCTCTCTCTCTCTCTCTCTCTCTCTCTCTCTCTCTCTCTCTCTCTCTCTCTCTCTCTCTCACTCACACACACACACACACACACACACACACACACACACACACACACATTTCATCTTTTACCATTATTTTTAATTTTATTAGGACCTAAGTCACTTATAGATATGGTTTTTCCTCATTTCCCTGACCTTGACATAACTTTTACTTTGCATCAATGTACTTTAATGTGAGCATCAGATTGTCTGTTACTATTAGTAATGTGGAGGATAAATGTATTATCCTAATAAGTTAGAACCTATAATTAGATTCTCTATTAGGCCCCACTTTTTTAAAAATCAGGTTTCTTATGCTTAATCTAGTAACCTGGCTACTTTTCTTCTAATTTGAATGGGTGAATTCCTATGATATTTTAGCAAAAATTCCATATTTATAGTTTACCCATTTTACTTTTAATCCCCAAAATTTTGTGAGAGGTATAAAAGTTTCTTCTCTCTCCCATGATTTCACATCCAACTATTTAATATCAAGTTTCAATCATTCTTCAAGCGTCCTAGAAAATGTTGAAGGAAATATTCCCCATTGTAGTAAGCTTCTCTCTTACAAGAGAAATGTAGAAGAGTTCACAATCAAGAAAAGAAGATCCTTTTTTCCATCTTTGTGAAATTCATTGATCCATTCTCCAAGGAAATATTTTTATCAAGAATAAAACATTGAAGGTCTTGGAGTGAGATTCATAGACACTTGAATTGTTAAAATGCATAGATGATTACTTCCTATATTCCAAAATTTAAAAAATACATTCAAGCCACATAAAATAATATTTTTAAATATGTTCCATCTCAATATCTATTTATGAAGGTATATTCATTTACAAGGTACAACTAATATTTACTTTTAGAAAATTTATATTTCTCTTTCTTGCAATTTTATTTGTAATACAAGTTTGATACATAAATAAGAGTTTGACCAAGGAAACCCCCTTCCAACCAAATTATTTCTCATTTTTATGTCTAGGAATAGATGGAAAGTCTAGCATTACCGATTGAGAAGGTACATGATTTAACGAATACTCTTTGAAAGCTTTAGAAAAAAGTATAAGGTAATAAGATAAAAAGACAACTTATACCTCAAAACTATTAACCCTAGTTGATAATGTTGTTATTGTATGTAAAAGAGTCATATCCATTATTATGTTGTCATTTATGTCAAGCCTTAGTTGATTATCTATTGTGCTAATTCAGTAGAGTACAAGATCATTTGATTAATGAAGAGGATTTGATTGATGAAAATGATTTGAAGAAAGTATGATGATGAAATATTTGATAAGTGTTGGTATTCAATGGGTATTCAAATAAGTTGGGCTATGAAAATATAGTGTTAATTTTATTGCTTTACAATCATGTAATGTTGTGTTGAAGTACATTTACTCACCGAGATACATAGGTTACACTGATAAACTAGGTTAAAGATGGGATATTGTATTAACCAAGTGATTATAATTGTGACTAAGTGCCTAGCACAGAAAAGTTAAAAGTTTAGAGTTAATCAAGTAATGTATTTCCTAAGTAAAGTTGAGATGTTCACCAATTGAAGAACAAAAAAAAAAGATTAATCTAAGGATGACTTTTGATTTTAAAAATTAATGTTCAATAAGATTAAAGGATAAAGTCAAAGTTAGTTATGAGATCTACAACAAGAGAAATGTACTGAAAATATGATGAATGAGATATTTGAGAAAGATAAAGATGTGTAAAAAGTTCAAGGAAGATCTATTTTCTAAGTGACTAAATTTATTTAATCTGAGATCTACAATCGTGATTAAGCAAAAAAATTAGGAAGAATCTAGAAGCCAAAAGTTTACTATTTAAAAAGGTGAATGAGACTATTTTTTGTTGCTAATGTTTTGATTGTGAGAGTGTTGAAGTTAAAGAAGAAGGAAGAAATACAAGGTGAACCAAAAAATGTAGAAGTGAAAAGATAAAGTAGGGGAAGTGTAAAGTGAAATAGAAAATGTGTGAATTAGCTTGTAGAGAGATCAAAAGGAGAAAATTGAGCGATGCAGAGATTTAAACAAGCAAGGTAATGTTAAACCTAGAAGATCATTTGACTATTACTTTCTTACCATTGTAGCATATAAAACATCTTAATCTAGTGGACCTAACAAGTCTTTGAAATCCTATATGGTAACTCTGATTAGTGATGTTTTTAAGTTCTTTAGAGCAAGCCACTCTTTAGTAATGACAAGGAGTGATAAGGTTTAGATGATCTTTAGTTAAAATCCTCTAACTATGTCACATTAAAAATGTGCATATAAACCTTTAACAAGGTTGGCTCCTAATAGAGCTCACTTCAAAAAAGTGAAACTTTTTGGTTAACGATTCCCATGTATTTTTTCCCTTTATAGGGTTTATATGTTAAACAACCATGTCAAATCTATAAATTCTTATGTTTATTTTCTTCTTTTTTTAAAGTTAAAACTTGGTATAAGTTAATTTATTACTCTGATACTTGGTAAAGTAAGAAATAATGAGATAAAAGTTTAAAGTAAAATTGGTGTAAGTTTGATTTGAGAAGCTAAATGTGATTACTAATTTAATTTTGTGAAAGTTTATGAAGTTTGAATTGGTACTAAATTATTTTAAAGGCATGTAGGATAAATAGATATAAATGATTCACCCCCCTCTTAGTTATCTAAGTGTTTGTATGAGAGATAAGTGCTTAAAGAAATAAGTTTGAAGGGACTTGAGCTAAATATCCAAAAATGGATAAGAGAGAGGTACCAAAGCTAAACAAGGAGAACTTATCCTCATGAAAAAATAGAATGATGTTATATATATTTGGAATTGGAAATAATACTTTACATTGGCTAGCAAATGCATATGTTTCTCCTACCCTCCTATGACTATGGAAGAGATAACGCCAAAAAAAAGAGCATAATAATTTGATGATTGAGATTTCATTTTCCCTTAATGATGTTGAGTTAGATGATATCAAGAATTGTAATAATGTTAAAGAAATATGGGACAATTTGGCACTTGTAAATGGTGGAGATGATAATGTACTACGAGCAAGAGCAAAAAGTCTGAGAGGCAAATATGATGACATGAAAATGAAACAAGGTAAAAATTTTGTGTAGTATATGAACCAAATCAAAGAAGTTAAGAGTGCAATTAAAGCTACTAGAGGATTCATTAGTGATACTGAAGGTATAAGTAAGGTTCTTAGAACTCTCTTATCTATCTATACTATTATATTTTATACAATTTAGGAAGTCGGAGCTATGCCTAACAATGTTCTTACTCTTGATGGTTTAGTTGCTCATTTGATTGCATTTTAATTGAGTAATTTTGATAATAGTGTGTCTATACTTAGGAATGCATTCAAGACTTCACTAACCATTGGTAGTTAAAAGAAATAGAAGAGAAATAAACACAATAGTGAGTCAAAATCAAATATGATATGGATGAAACTGAAGCATTACTTGCAAAGAGGTAACCGAGAGGCAAAGGTAAATTACCTCTAATATGTTTTGAGTATAATGAAGTGGGTCATATTACTGCAAGATGTCTTAAAAAGAGAAAGAATGACATAAATGATAATTAGGATCATAAACATAGAAGGAACAAAGATTACAAGGACAAAGGGAAGAAATCATGCTACATTCTTGAGGAAGAGCATACCAAGTTAGATATTGAAGATGAGAAAGATGGAGTAGAAGTGGTGTATGTTGTTGTAAAAGAAGGCCCTAATAAGGACATGTATGAGGATGATAAAGATCTTATTTCACTTATTATTAAGAATGATACATGGATCATTGATAGTGGGTGCTCATATTATGTGATTGAAGACATAAGTAAGTTTGTCAAAGTTGAAGAATGTGATGGTGGAACTATTAAATTAGGCAATGATATTCCATGTCAATGAAAGGTAGAGGTTCATTGATTTTGAATGAAAAATTATGATGTGATGATGCATATTGGGTGTAAGGACTAAAATATAATATGTTGAGTGTTGCTCAATTGAATAATATAAGTCACAAGATGGAATTTCAAAGTAGGAAAGTTAAGATCTATGATGATGATGGTAGTTTGATTAGAACTATGAGAAAACTAAAGGTAATCTATTTTATTTGGATCCTACAATTGATACATGCTTGTTTGCAAAAGTTGAAGATATGTAGTTGTGGCACAAAATGCTATGTCATGTCAATTTTGAAAATATGGTCAAAGTCAGTAGAAAGAGAAGAATTAGAGGTTTATTGAATTTTTCATAAACCTAAGAATGCTATGTGCAAACAATGTCAGCTCAGTTGACCAAGTCAATTTTTTCAATTTAGACACATACTTCTAATGACATTTTGGAATTAGTGAATACTGATTTGTGTGGACCAATGAGAGTAGAAAGTCATTATGGTGATAGATATTTCATACTATTTTTTGATGATTATTCTAGGATCGTAACAATTATGTTCTTGAAGTTGAAGTCACATGCTTTTGATATTTTCAAATGGTATAAAGCTAGAATTGAAAAAGAGACTGGTAAATAATTGAAATATTTGAGATCTGATGGAGGTGGTGAGTTAATGTGGATTCACTAACATTTCATTGGTTGATAGTGTGTCTTCCTCTATTTCTCTCTAGAAATTAACTCTCTCTCATGCCCAAGGGTGGGAGAATGAAAAATCACCAGCAAGATTGGGAAGTGTTTTTTGTTTCTATCCTCTTTTAGCTTCCCCTTAAATTTTAGAGGTATAACTCCCTCCTAGTTTATATGAATTGAAATTTTGTTAGGGGTCCTACTACTAACCGAGGTTATGCTCTTAATCAGATAGTACGGGATGCTAAAATTGGATTTTCCACAACCACAAAAAACCCAAGAATGATTAAAGATATATAGTTACACTACCCACATGAATTTAAAGATAACAGAACCACACCACCTTTTAAGAACATCAACTACTCTACTCCTGCTCCTAATGTAGCTACAACTACAAGATGCAATGTAGGCTACTTCTAGATGAAAATACAAAGGAAATATGAATGCTTTTAAACCCAAGTGGCTCTTTGACCGGTTGAAACCACCATCCAATGACCATGCAAGCAGATATTTCCTAGTTTAATTACACTCAAATTACCAAACACACAAATGCAATGCAAGATTCAATAGGGGAGAAGAAAGTGAAAGAAACTAGAGTAGCCATCTAATTACAAGAACTATCTACCTTAACAACTATTAAGATGCAATAATTCTCAATTTCAAACATTAATAAAATTCTCCATTCCACATAATCTCTCAAATCTCACTCTATAACCACTGTTACAGGGGAAAAATTTGCACAAAATTTGTTAATCCTTGATTAATATCAAAATTTCACATATATAGGCCCTTGATCTTTGGCTCATTTTACAAAATGATTGCATTTCAAAAGAAGGTGAAGAGATAGAGTTAAAGATAGAAAATGAAATAAAAAATGTCATCTGTTACAGAGTTACAATATCTAATTAGAGGTAGCAGGGGTTATTGAGCTTCCACCATCCTAGGACTTGATGGCATCCCAACTGGGCTTATGTCATTTCATCATTACAATATCATTCACCAATTCATTTCAACTTGGAAGTGACATGTTGTTTGATCTTACTAGCTAATAGTTGTGCTCACTTGCCAATCCTTCCATGGTGTCCATATATTTTTGCAACTTCTCTGACATCTTAGCTAATGCTCCATCAATCATAATTAGAGTTTCTAGGTCTAATAACTAGATTGTGTTAGGACAGGCCAACTCATCAATGAGTTTATAATATGTGTTCCTCACAATATTAGCATTTACCACCTATCTGTCATTGATGATGTGTGTCTATGTGTGTAGTTCCTTTAGGTACGCATATAAAAGATATTCCACCTTCTTTAATCCTTCATGAACTTTCTTCTATTGTTTCATGACCCTTTTCATTCTTTCTATTTTGAATTGTAAAGACATCATCCAGTGGGAAATAGACTCATTTCCATCTTTAAAAATGTCAACATTGATGGCATTTTCCTTCTTCATATTTATAACTTCATATACTAAGGTTGTTGAACCCTTATATTTTTCTATGTTTGTCCTTAATGAAGCTATGTTATTGTCGATAATGTCTTTCAACTCATCCACCCTGACACATAGAGAGGCTATCTTATCAATCAGGGGCAATTCCCTTGCCTTCATGTCTTCAATCCAATCCTTCCCAATTTTCCCAAAATGTCTCTCTTCTTGCAACTTAGTTAGCAATGAATTACTCTCTACTGCTAAAGGATCAAATATTTGGGAATCAAAGGATTCCCCTACTATGATGGATAAAGGGGTGAACATCTTCCTTATGTAATCCAATAGTTCCTTATTCATTGCTTTGAGTTGTGCCTTAGTCATTTTGAGCTCATTAAGCTCATCGTTGATCTCCTTGTTGAAGAATTCCCACAGGTATCTCTTCATGGAATGTTGGGTAAGGCCCATGTTGCACTATTGTATGGAAAAGCCTAATGATGCAAGCTCCACCAAAATTCCTTCCTTTTGCACTTAAGCAACCTCTAGGACATATTTTCCTACCACTACATCTTTACCAACTACTACTAGCATCAGATTCTTCTTCATCTTCTTTGTGGTTGGGGACTTCTTGATTGTTTGAAAGATGAGATCCTTTTGTGGAATACTCCCTCCACCCTCTTCCTCCTTCTCTCCAAAGCGATCTCCAACCATGACTCTAATTGTAGAACATTTAGAGAAGACTAAAGTTTCATGGAGTTCAACAATTTCCTTGCCACTAGGGGGTCTCTATTTTTTTGCTAGAAAAAGTAAAGACAATAGTCTTATAAGAGGAAACTACTATCAGGATGTTACCTTGGTTTGATGGAGCTTGAGGTATCTATTGTGGTGGGGCTCCTTCAACATATCCTCTATCACCATCGCATCAATCCAAGTTAATCATAGAGAATAAAAATCCTTTCCCTTTCAAACTCTCAAAATTTTCCTTCTCCCCTTACGTCGCACCCTCGTCTCCATCTTTCTCTAATTCTTTGGTAGAACCTATAACTAGAGTACGCCCACCTCCTCAAGTAGGAGAGACTTGAAAATTCTTCTTTGGCTATTCACCATCTCTATCATGTCCTCCAATTGTCTAGGAAGGTCTCACTGATGTACTTGTGGTTGTCGAGCTTGCAAGAGTAGATTGTGTAGGCTAAGAACTCAACAGTGAACCACATGTCCTCTTTCTCTGGGCATGGATCCATTCAACCAACTTGTATGTTCTTTTGATAACCCATATTGTCAACACCTCCAAATTACTAATTGTTGGAGTAAGAGGAGGGGCAAAATCAATTGGTGTGTCTTTCACCTTATTTAGATAGGTGGAATATTGCATGAACTTCCCATCATCATCAATTCCTTCCATGTCAATATTCACACCATAAAGCCTAACTTTCTCAACTATTATTCGAGAAAATAACCTATCACAGCTCTCCAATTCATCAGCATAGTTAGCCCAAAAATCTTCTAATGTTGGAGCATGATGGTATAAGGGGCCTAATTGTAGTTTTTTCTTAATGTAATTAATAGGATTAAACTACAACATAATTACCTCATATGATGTGGGCTTGTACTTATCTTCAAAATTCTTCACCACATTCTTTGCATTCGATCTTGAAGTGTAGGAGAAAGCTCCAACAATGATCGGGGATAGAATCTTTTCTTTCTTGATCACTAAACAAAGCTCATTGACTTCAAGGATCTGCCTACAAATCTCCACCAACACTATCCAATCATCCAAATATCTAGGAAACTTTCATGGAAGTCCATCAATACCTGCTACCCTTAGGTAGGAGAAGGCTAGAAAATTAATGAAAAAGATCCCAAATTGTAATACTGCCAACATGGCCTATTGAGAGAAATGGTGCTCATGGAACCCCTACAACAACCTACAAATTTTTATTGTGAATGTGCCATTTTCTTTAACAAAATTTGCATAGATCCTATGCAACTGGAGACATGGAATAAAAATTGTGTACCAAGGTGGTGTCATCAAGTCATGGATATGCAGTAGTCCCAACCATAGCTATATATTTTCCAAGGCATAGAGCAAATATGAAGACATAAAGAACCTCTATTTAACCTTGGCACTTTGGAGTGAACTAGAAAGATTATCACTAAGAATATGACCCCAGTCTATACATTCTCCCTATATACAAATAATTTTCACCATGTAGAGGAAGTGCTCCACAAAGTTTAGATAATCAGCATTGGCTTTCAAATGATGTAGGAGTGCCATTATATCAATTATCTCTCAATTCATATTAGTGTCATATAATGTCTTTAGAATATTGCTCTTTTCGCATTGGGGAGTCTAGAAACAAGTAGTCATTTTGTCTCGCCTCTACACGATCTTCTTCTCATTAAACATAGAAATTGGGTTCCAAAAGTTCATGTGATTATAAACATCCCTCATTGGTAGCTTGAAACTATCGTGCAATGTATTTTGATTGAGGGTTATCAACACTCCATTTCCAGACATTTTTATCTGCTTGGTAGCTCGATCAAAATGAGTTATGCACTTATAAATCAGCTTTAGTTCTTGCTTAGCAACAAGAAAATTGGTCATCTCAACCAAACCACTTTCCTTCAATTACTGCATAATAGGCTAAATTGGGTTTGTGTTTAGTCTCTACTACAAATCAGCCAGATCATAAACCTTAATGAAGTATCACTCTAATTTTTCAGTGTGCAATCAATTTTGTTGAGACTATCATAACCCATAAACCTCGTAGCCATGTCTTTTATAGAACTCTAAGAAACTAACTTATAGATTTTTAAAATGGTCATTAAGGAGAAGAAATGATTAACCTTTTTCAGGTGAATCTTACTTTATAAATCTCATCTTTTATCATTGGATGAATATCTATGTAATCAAATTTTCATTAAATTATGGCACACTTGTAGCTCTCAATGATCAGATTTACATTAATTCCTTGTTTAATGAGCAAAAAATGATGTCATCCACATCATTACATACAACTTCTAACAAAAAATATCAAATCATTTATAAATTCATTGACTGGGAATGGAGCATTAGAATCATATATTTTCAACATAAAATTTGGCTAAGGCGTGGAAATATTGTCAGGATTTAGATTTTTGACTCCTCAAGAAGATAACTACACGTCTGTCCTAGGAGAAATTCTCCTTCCTCTTTTCTAAAAAATCTCAGAACTTAAGCAATTCTTGCCTTTTAGATATCTTCTAACAATGATTCTCCTTGAACAACACTCAAGAATTTACCTTTGAGCATCTCCAAAAAGTGGAACTCCACTTACAAACTTCATGGACTTAGTCATTTTTCCACTTTTTGATAATCTGAAACCTACATTTGATATTTCTTTAGGACTTAGCCACTAGAGGAACTTCCTTCACATTTTGAGAACACTTCACCTCCGGGAAGGGGAGAAGTGGAGTAGGTTAATTTTAGAACTCTGAATTCCTTCAAAGAACATTGAGACTTGGGAAAATATTCTCATCAAGAGAAAACCTAGACACTTCTAAGGGGGAACAACACTTAGAAAACTCAAAAACCTGAAAGTGCATTGAACTAAGGTATTTTCTACTTAAGGTGAGCAAATGCAACACCAGTGCACTGAGATCCCAAAAAATCAATGAAGGGAAACAAGGGACTCCTGATGACAACCAACTCCTAGCCAAACATGACCTAGGACTTAGACAAATTTTAGCATGGGTTAGGAAACTAAAGGAAAAATATTGAAAAAGGGATGAACAAAAATGGGGCAACAATTTTGTGTTGGGAATGGTATTAAGAGACAATTGTCAACACCAAGGACACCACAATAGAATGGGATTTGCTAAAAGGAGGAACAAATCAATTGTTGAATGTGCAAGAACATTGCTGATTGAAAAAGGAATTGCTCATATGTTTTGGAGAGAGTCCATTAGCACCACAGTCTATACTCTCAATTGAGTTCAACTAAAGAAATGAAAAAATAGGACATCTTATGAACTTTGGTATGGTCATATACCTAATGTGAGTTATTTTAAGATATTTGGAAGTAGATGTTACATACATAAAGATGCAAGGAATCATAAATTTGATTCAAAAGATGATGAAGGTATTTTCTTTGGTTATTCTTCTAAGAGAAAGGCCTATAAATATTTGAACAAGTCTATTAAAACAATGATTAAAACTGCAAATGTAAGAATTGATGAGTTTGTAGACAAGAATGATGAGCTTTGGTTAAAATCTTCTAACCAAATCACTCTAAAAATGTGTATGTAAACCTTAAACAAGGTTGGCTCCTATAGAGCTCACTTCAAAAGAGTGAAATTTCTTACTAATTTCTAAGTGCTTTTTCCCTTTACAAGGTTTCCACATTAAACATATGTGTCAAATGTGTGAATGCTTCTATGTTGCAAAGTTTTTTCTCATGTTATTTGTTTAATGCTATGATTTGATATAAGCTAAGTTATTACTCTGATACTTGCTAAAGTAAGGAATTGTGAGATAACATTTTGAAGTAAAGTTGGTATAAGTTTAATGAAGTTGTGATAACATGTTGTGAAATTTTATGAAGTTTTAGTTGGTACTAAAAAAAATTTAAAGGCCTATAGTATTATTGGATATAACTTATTTAACCCTGGCCCTCTCATCTATCTAACAAAAAAAACTTCAAAATTAAATTCCATGCCTGTGTTTTAGTTTGTATTTTATTTATGTTCTTTATACAGTTTCCTTCTATGTGTTAATGCTAAAAATCATCATTTACATCATTTAGCTCCCTATCTTGCATTGACCATCCATATTCTCTCAAATATATTTATTCTTGCTTTATTATTGGCAAAGGATCATTGACCCATTTGATGCTAATTATGTCCCATTTGAGCCTATTGGGTCATCTTTCTTGTGATTGTGCAATTTGGAAAAATGTGGATCTCACACATATTCCTTCTATTAGATATTCTTTAGAACAACTAGGGGGATGAATCAGTTATTCAAGGTCTAGATGTCCCAATAAAACTTTTTCACATAGTGTAGTGAACCCATTTAATTATTCATGCATCCAAGCTAACTATTCAAACTTGCAAGTTATTGATAAATCAAAGTAATAAAACATGAAAGATCAACACACATAACACAATGATTTAACATGGAAACCCCATTTGGGAAAAATCACTAGTAACATGCTACTCCTGTCTCACTCTTTCGAAGTGATACCCTGTGAAAGACCAACCCTGTTAAAGGTTACAACACACACTGTTAAGTGTGACCCGATTAAGGAATTTCAATCACCCTATTAGAAGTGAGCCTGGTTAAAGGACTTTAGGTCCTTCACTTGGAATGCCACCCTGTTGAAGGATTTTCTAATGAATATTAAGCCAACCTTAGTCCAAAGAATTTTCCCTAACTGATACAATTGCTAGAGAGTAACAATAAGGGCTTTTGATCTAATACAACTTACAACTTATCTTGTAGATTTTAGATCTCAATTCTATGCTCAATTCTACTTGGCTTTCAGTCCCTGCAACTGTGACAACTTTTTCACTCTTCAAGCTTCTGTCTCCTTAAGCCTTCTTGCTTGTTGTGCCAATGTAGTCACTCTTGTGGTCACTTGACGAAGCAGAGTCTTTGTACTCTATGCTTCCTTCTCAATGTCTTCTCCTTGATACCACATACCCCAACTAACGACTTTGCTTCATGACCTATAGTTCCTTAAGTAGGAAATTAGAATACTTTTCATGCTTTATTTTCCCTTGTCCAAATTAGGGTTTGAATAGATTAGGTAAGATACAATGTATCTACCCCTTTTATTGTTTTTTTCTAGAAACTTCATGTAAAATCCACTTGAAATCGCTTTAAAATGGTTAACCTTAAATTTTGTACCACTAGCTCATCATCATTATCTTCCACTTGGTTCACAGAATTCAAGATAACAAACTTATCAGCTCAAATTTGGTGAATCTTTCACTTTTCAAATAATGCAACAACTCGGCATTGTTATTCTTCTGATGCTCAACACATACTATATTGCTTGGCACCTACTGTGTTTTCACTCAGCATCAACTACATTTTATTGATGCTCAGAATCTATTACATTTTGCTTAGCACTAACTAAGTTACTCAGCACGCTAGAATTCACTTTTACTTAGCACCCACTGATATTATGCTCGGCATGAACTAACTTTGCTTGGCACCCACTATCAATCTTGTTCAAGCTTTGCAGACAGTCTTGTTATAACTTGTTCTTCTAAAGTTTCTAAGTGTAGCCAACTTTTTTATCTTCAAGCATATTATCAATACATTACCTCATCAGTGTCTTCACTGATCCTTTGTACTTCATTACATAATCATAATTCAACCTTTCCTTTAGGTGTTGTTGTTACATCTTATTGATAAAATCCTCTTCATTAATCAGCTAAGTGATAGTACTTGGATCTTATAAGAAATTGTCTCTCCAACAAATAGTAGGTTTGACATTAGTGACAAAACAATGATTGAAACATCCTTCCTCAACAATCTCCCTCTTTGGCATTGATGGCAAACCAAACTGATCAACCAAGTCACCTAAAGCATTTTGTGTAATCAAAGCTGACTAGGTTAAAATAGTAAGGTAAATGCCAAAAAGAAATTTTGTATTCAAAATTTCTCCTTTTATCAGCAAATTCCAACTTTTTATGACTCCCTTTGAATTGTTTTTCTAATAATTTTTTCTTTCAAAGTCTTTGAGGGTAATCATCTCCCTTGCTAATACACTATCTTCTTTCTCCTTCTTTGTTTGTACTCCGTCTTTGATCTATCATCCTGGTTGATTTCTATTGTCTTGTGCTATTTCTCCCTTTATCTTCTTTTATGTTGTTTCTCCCTCTTTTCTTTCTTTGACTTTGCAGATTTGATCAGTTTCTACACAACAATGCCAAAGACATATTAAACATCTCATCATGTACATATAGAATTTGTAGTAGCTTCCAATTTCTCCCTCTATCACCTTGCTTGTGACTGTTTTGGAGTTTCATCACTTTGATTACTTCAGGAAAAACCTGAAGTATGAATCTCTACATCAATTTATGTCATTTAGGAATCAGCCTATTTGATGTAGGGCAATTCTGCTATTTCTCAAACAGCCTTAGATAGGGGTATTACCCCTAACTTACCTCTAAGATATTCAAATGCATCTTTAGGTAATGGTTTTGTGAAGATGTCAGCAATTTTTTCTTTTGAATTGACATACTCCATCTTCACATCTTTGTCTTCCACTAGCTCTCTTACATAATGATACTTAATTGCAATATGCTTTGTTTTGGCATGCATTATTGGATTCTTTGATATGTTGATGACACTGGTATTGTCACAATAAAGTATCACAGGTTCTATTATCTCTTATCTCATTCCTTTGAGTAGATGCTTGATCCATACAATATTAGTACAATTTATGGCAGTAGCAACATATTCAACTTTAGTTGTGGATTGTGAGTTACAACTTTGCTTTTTGCTAATCCAAGTAACTAGTCTTCTAACTAAAAAGAGTGCTCCTCCACTGGTGCTTTTCCTGTCATCTTTATTTCCTCCCTAATAAGCATCAGTGTAGGCTCTTAATTTGAATTTTTCATTCTTCTTATAGTATAAGCTAAAGTCCATTGTTCCTTTTAAGTACCTCAATATTCTATTTACTTCCATAAGATGATTTTTCCTTGGTTTTGTAGAAAATCTTGCAACTATTCCAACAAACAATGCAATATCAGGTCTATTATGTACAACATATTGTAACTTATCAATCATTGACCTATATAGTGTCTGATTCACTTTAGTTGATTCATCATTCTTTGATAACTTATGTCATGTTATCATGGGTGTACTCATAGGTTTTGAATCTTCCAGTCCAAATTTTTTTAGTATCTCTTTGATGTATTTTGACTGGGTAAAAAATATGCCATACTTCGATTGACAAACTTGTAGACCAACAAAGAATTTGATTTCTCTAAACATTGACATCTCAAACTCATGCTTCGTCTGATTAGCAAAATCTTTGCATAGAGCATTATTTCCTCCAAATATTATGTCATCAACAAAGATTTTAGATAAAATTATGTCTTTACCTTTTTCTGTTTTGATGTATGGATTGATGTTATCATCAATTCTCTCAAATCTAATCTTCACAAGATACTTGTGAAGCCTTTCATACCATGCTCTTGGCACTTGTTTCAAGCCATAAATTTCTTTGTGCAACTTACATACCATATCCTTGTTGTTGTCATCCACAAATCCTTCTGGTTGTTCTATGTAGACTTCTTCTTCTAATATACCATTAAAAAATGCAAACTTAACATCCATCTCATAGACTTTGTAACCTTTGTAGGCAACATATGCAAGTAGTGTTCTTACTCCTTCCATCCTTGCAACAAGGGAAAATGTTTCTCCATAATCTATTCCTTCTTCTTGGGCATATCCTTTACAAACTAGTCTGGTTTTTTTCTTGTGATCTCACCATTTTCATCTAGCTTGTTTCTAAAAATCCACTTTGTACCAATCACATTTTTTTTGGCTGGTCTTGGAACTAAGCTCCAAGTTGTTCTTCTCTATCTATTCGATTTCTTCCTCCATAACTTTGCACCAATCATCATCTTCTAATGCATCTCTTACTATTTTGGGTTCTATTTGACTCAGCAAGTATGATGCATTCCTTAGACTGTTCCTTGTCATTGGTTTGGCATCCTTATTTTCAATGATTTGTTCAGCAGGGTGATGTCTTCTAATACACTTGGATAGCCTTGGTTCAGTCCTTGTTTCCACATTTGGTCTTTCAACTTCAGAGTCACTATGTATATTTCTTTTTGGTAACTCAGCATCTTTATCATGTGTACTAACTTCAAAATCTGAATGTGCATTTTCCTCATTCAGCAACTCAGCATCTAAATGCAACTCGACATTCACTAGCTGTGACTCAACAGTTACTGAAACTTGTTGGATGTCCATTTGGTTGGCAGCTTCTTCTTCAGTAGGCATTCCCTTGTAGAAGTATACAAATGATTTATATTATTTTGGTCTTTTGATGGGTTCATCATCATGAACTTGTGTGTATTCATCAAAATTTACCATTGCACTTTCCACAATTTTGTTAGTGTTGGTATTTAAACACTTATATGCTTTACTTCTTATGGAGTAACCTAGGAATACACCTTCATCACTTTTTGCATCAAATTTACCATTTCTAGTATCCTTAAGATTATAGCATTTGCTACCAAATACTTTGAAATATTTTACATTGGGTGAGTGACCATACCATAATTCAAAAGGTCTTGCATTTGTACTTTTCTTGATTTGTACTCGATTCAGGGTATAGACAACTATACTTATAGCTTCTCTTTAGTACTTTAGAGTAATATTATTCTCCATCATGAGTGTTTTGGCACAGTCCATTACTGATCTATTTCTTCTTTTAGCAATTCCATTATGTGGAGGGGTTCTTGGTGTAGAAGTTTGTCTTTTGATTCCTTTATCATTACAGAACATCTCAAATTCCCTTGATGTCAACTCTCCTCCTCTATCTGATCTTAAACATTTTAGACTCTTTCATGTTTCTTTTTCAACCCTTTCCAAGTACCACTTAAACATTTGAAAGGCATCAAATTTTTGCTTTAAAAACATGACAGTCATCATCCTAGAGTAGTCATCTACAAACAACATTATATATATGTCTCCTTTGTAACTCCGTACTTCTATAGGTCCACACAAGTCAGTATGAACAATCTCTAACACTTCTTTAGAGGTATAGGTTTTGCTTTTAAAACTTGACTTAGTCATCTTGCCTAGCTGACATTGTTTGCACATTACGTTGTCAGGCTTTTTCAGTTTAGGCAAACCTCTAACTTTCTTCATATTTCTGATATTGACCATGTTATCAAAGTTGACATGACACAGCCTTGTATGCCATAACCATACATCATCAAATTTTACAATAAAAAAGGAAACATCCTCTATATCTAGGTAAAATAGATTGTTTCTAGTTTGGTCTCCTTTTCCTATTAGATTTTCATTTGTGTCATATATCTTGGCAATTTTATTTTCAAACTCTACATTGCAACCTACATTACTTAGTTGTGACACACTCAAAAAAATTTAATTCAATCCTTCGACATAGTATGCATTATCACATGAAATATTCTCTATAAACTTAATGGAACCTTTTCCTTTTATTAGACATGGAGCATCATTTCCAAATCTAACACTATTTCCATCATATTGAGTTAAAGTGACAAACTTGCTTTTGTCTCCTGTCATGTGATATGACCATCCATGATCAATGATCCATTTGTCATTCCTATTTACATAGGTTACAAGTGCAGTTGCATTATCTTCATTAGACTCATCCTTAATTGCAACATAGACTACCTCATCATCATTTTCATCTGAATCATCTTCTTCTGCAATGTAGCACTTTTTGCCTTTGTCTTTGTACTCTTTGATATCTTCATTTCTTCTGCCTTTGTATTTGTCATTTCCTTTGTAGTTTCTCTTTTCTGGACACCTAGCAAAAAATATGTCCAACTTCATTGCAATTAAAATAAATTATAGGCGGTTTACCTTTGAACTTACCTTTGCCTCTATGAAATCTTCTAGCCAGCAGTGCTTCCAAATGTTCAACATCTTATTCATCTTTATTGTTGTCACTAGATGCATATTTTATCTTTCTTTTCTTCTTCTTTGGTTTTGCCTCTTCAGAATCTTTAAACAATAGCTTGGCCTTGAAAGCAGATTCAAGACTTTCTGGCTTGTAATTGTCAAAGTTGGATAACTCAAATGCAATAAGTCTTCCTACCAGACCTTCAAGAGTTAGTTTGTTTCAAAGAATACATCTCTATTCATGGATTGTTGAGACTCTAATAGCATAGATTGGTAGTAATGTTCTTAAGACTTTTTTTAAAACAATATCATCATCTAAATGACTAGTGGCACTTCTTATTGCACTAATAACTTCTTTAATTCTAGCAACATATTGAGTAACATTTTCACCTTCTTCCATTCTCATGTCATCAAATTTACCTTTGAGACTCTCTACCTTGGCTCTTTGGAGATTTTGATCTCCTCCATAGATAGTTGACAAGGCATCCCACATATTGAATGCAGTGTCACATCCCTTGATATCAGATAATTCTATGTAGTTGAGTGCTAAGGCAATCTCCAACATTGTTTGATTGTGCTCTTTCTTCTTCTTCATATCTTCAGCAGTAGGAACTCCAATTGGATCAACATGTTCCACTGAAATTGAGGATTGTTCATGATCTCATATTCCTCCAAGATGCAACTTCATTATACTTTTCCATGCAGGGAAGTTATCTCTATTGAGCTTGGGTGCTTCTCTCTTGGACATCTTGATCTTTATGCTTATAGTACCTTCAAACTAGTTCAATCAACAAATGGCTCTAATACCAATTGTTAGATATTCTTTAGAATAATTGAGTGGGGGGTGATGAATCATTTATTCAAGGTCTAGATGTCCCAATAAAACTTTTTCACTCAGCTTAGTGAACCCATTTAACTATTCATGCATCCAAGCTAACTATTCAAACTTGCAAGTTACTGATAAATCAACATGCAACAATAAAACATGAAAGATCAACAAACATAACACAATGATTTAACTTGGAAACCCAATTTGGGAAAAACCACCAGTGACATGCTACTCCTTTCTCACTCTTCTAAAGTGATGCCCTATGAAAGACCAACCCTGTTAAAGGTTACAACACACACTGTTAAGTGTGACCCAGTTAAGGGATTTCTATAGCATTGTTAGAAGTGAGCCTGGTTAAAGGACTTTAGGTCATTCACTTGGAATGCCACCCTATTAAAGGATTTTCTAATGACTGTTAAGTCAACCTTAGTCCAAAGGATTTTCTCTAAGTGATACAATTGCTAGAGAGCAACAATAAGGGCTTTTGATCTGATACAACTTACAACTTATCTTACAGATTTTAGATCTCAATTATGTTTTTCAATTTTGCTTGGCTTTTAGTCTTTGTAGCTCTAATAGCTTGTTCACTCTTCAAGATTTTGTCTCATTAATCCCTCTTGGTTGTTGTGCCAATGCAGTTACTCTTGTGGTCACTTGACGAAGCAAAGTAGTTGTACTCTATTCTTCCTTCTCAATGTCTTCTCCTTGATAACACACACCCCAACTAACCTCTTTGCTTCATGACCTATAGTTCCTTAAGTAGGAAATTAGAATACTTTTCCCACTCTATTTTACCTTGTCCAAATGAGGGTTTGAATGGATTAGGTAAGATACAATGTATCTACCCCTTTTCTTGTTTCTTCTAGAAACTTCATGTAAAATCCACTTGAAATCACTTTAAAATGGTTAACCTCAAATTTTGTACCACTAGATCATCATCCTTATCTTCCACCTAGTTCACAGAATTCAAGATAACAAACTTATCAGCTCATGTTTGGAAAATCTTTGACTTTTTAAATAATGCAGCAGCTCGACACTGTTATTCTTCTGATGCTTGACACATACTGTGTTGCTTGGCACCTACTGTGTTTTCACTCAGCATCAACTACATTTTATTGATGCTTGGAACCTATTACATTTTTCTCAGCACCCACTATCAATCTTGTTCAAGCTTTGCAGACAATCTTGTTATAACTTGTTAGTCTAAAATTTCTAAGTGTAGCCAACCTTTGTATCTTTAGCTATATTATCAATACATTATTTCATTAGTGTCTTAACTGATCCTTTGTACTTTATTACATGATCATAACTCAACCTTTCCCTTAGGTGTTTTTGTTACATCTTATTGATTAAATCCTCTTCATTAATCAACTAAGTGATAGTATTTGGATCTTATAAGCAATTGTCTCTCCAGCACATAACAGGTTTGTCATCAGTGACAAAACAATGATTGAAATATTCTTCCTCAACAATCTCCCTTTCTTATCAATGATCTTTTCAATCAGATTTCAACACCTTCATCATCTTGTGTGTCCAATCCTTTTAATTATTACAACAATAAAACTAGATTTCAAATATCAAGACTCAATCAAACAAATGATAGAAGAGTTGGAGAAATTCGATGAAGAAAGATAACTTGTGAAACATCACTAGTAAAATTATAATAATTTCTTAAAGGAAAGGCTTGAAATGCAAAGATATAGAATCTGAATTGATAACACAAATAAGAGAGACAAAATTATATGATCAAATGATTGATTAAATATTAATTAAATTTTATGAATTCCCAATCAATATATTCATATATGTACAATGCAAACATGCCTGAATATATGAAGTGCATGATAACTATGAGATATGAAAGTGATAACTTATTAATCACACTAGATTTAATCACATGTCCACCAAATTTGGTTCATCCTCCATGTACAAAAAATTATTTGCAACACATACAATAATGAGGGGTGATAATATAATAAGAACACTAAACGTGGATCTCACACACAAAGAGGTATGAGATGAAAACTAACTCCACCTCAAGTGAATTTCTCCAACAACATGTTTCATAATGAAATGAAAAATCATATGTGTCTACATGAAAAATTATTGGACAAATCAAAAACATCTTCCTTATGGATTTGTGACATGGTTTAACAATCTCATGTATTTTCTACAATTCTAGTGGTTGCATCAGACATTAATAGGTTGATATTTTAGTGCAATGACAACTACCATTCTAACAAGTGGTATTAGAGCTTGGTGATTAAATCCTCTTGGGCAACAATTGAGGGGTGGGGGGGGATGGGTGGGATTACACTAATTTTCAATTTCTCCCTTCAGGATTTGTGAGATGGTTTAACAGCCTCTTGTGCTTTCTACAAGTCTAGTGGTTGTATTGATAATTAACATGTAGATCTTTTGGTGCAACAAAAATCACCACTCAAACACAAATAGTACACAATTTCATTATCCTACGTAAACTTAATTAAAGTGCAACTAATGGTTATTTAATTACATTGAAAACCCCCTCTTAGGAGAATGCACTTAAGCCCACAAGGATAGATGAAAATGCATGATGGGTCATGGCTACTAGGCTATGTTAGGAACCCATGCACAATATGAAAATGAAAAAGCAATGCAATCTTTCATAAAGTGTAGAAAGAGGGAAAACCTCATGGATAAAACCCTCCCTCAAAAATAGAGATGAAAAATAAACAAGATGCATGAATGGAAGAAGTAATAATACCCCTTGTCCCATAATGACATAAGTTATGCATGCACAATAAATTATACCCCCATAATAAGGAAGTATAGATGCAAGAATGCTTCCCATTGTGGATAGGAAGAAGGAGGGGAAATCCAAATGAAGTGTCTAAAGTGTGATTATGTTTATCTCTGCCCTTGGTTGATGAAGAGGCCACAAACCAATGAGAATCAAGCCCAATAGAAGAAGGTGACAAACAAGGAGCCAATGGTAACTAATTATGATCAACTTCCAAAGACAAAGATGTCTCCATAAACTATGAAGTAGGAAGAGAAGAAAAGTATCCCCCTCTCAATGTAGAATGTAAGCACATGATAGATGCTTCTGAATTAATGTAGAAGTTGCACCAAGAAGACTAAATGATTGTATTCCTTTTAAGAAGAAATAGTATCATAGGTGTATCCATGAATCCTCCTCAATCTCTTATAAGAATCTTTAAAATCAATGATCCCTCAAAAACCTAAATATCCAACACTAGAGTATGATCACCCTGAACCATGCAATGTGACATCCCAAGTTTGGGAATCATGAAAGCTGATCTCCAAAGACTCAAATTTATTCTTTGAAGTGAAAGAGATGTCCTCCATATATTGTATCAAAGGGTCCACAATCATGGAAAAAAAAAAGAAGGATCAAGTAGAGAATGGAGATGAGGCTCAAAGTGTTCTCTCATAACAACTAAAGAAGGATCATCCTCAAAAAAAAAAAAAAAAAGATGAATGTCATCAATAATGTCTCTCACATCCTTAATGTAGGGCCTCAAAAATAAACCTACAACATCTACTAAGAATTCATCCCATAGAAACTAATCTAGAAGACAAGGCTACTACACTAAATCGCAAAAAATATCTAGCTATATTAAATCACAACCAGGATTGTAGAAGTACATGAATCATTAGGAGAAACAATAGAAGTGATCTCAGATGAAGAATTTAGAGCTACAATTAGAGGTTATAGACCTTTTGGGAGTGGAGGAACATGCAGATCTTCATACATCACCCAAAGAAAGATCCAAAGATCAAGAATTATTTCTATTTTTTCTTCATTAACTGAAAGGATAAAATCTACATCCATTTTCCAATACATAACATTGAGATCTTTTTCTCCAAGAGTTCCTATCAGAAGGAAGATTAAAATATTATTGGTCATACAAAGAAGGCAATAGATTATGCTCACTAAGATAAATGATAACTAAACTACTCATTTCTTATAGCTTCCTTTCATCAATTTAATTAATCTATACATGATGCACTTCTCACATGAAATAATGAGATCAACAAATCAATGCACCCCCACCAAATTTTTCTATAAAGAAATTGACACTTCATATTTACTGTGTATGATTTCCACTTGCCAAACAAGAAAAAGTGGAGTTTAGATTTCAATGATTACAGCTATAACTATGAAGCTATGACAGACTCAAATAAATAAACTAAAAAAGGGTTTAACGGGTTAGTTCTTCTCAATTGATGTTGTTGAAATAGAATAAATGTGCTACTATTCTACAATTAATGATTGAAACAAAAGATCTAAAACTAAATATACAATCTAGATTATGTGGTGAAGTTAGATTGATGTGGTGCATGTGACTTATAGAACATTATTCCTAACATGTGACCTAATCCTTCAACTATGGATTTGTATTAAACTTATATCTTCAATACTTACTTTTGTGGAAAGCATATTGGATCATGTGATTTAGTCAACAAAGATTGTTGGCTTCATAGATGGTCATCAAATCCCTTTACTAATGTAGAATATTATATGATACGTCGACCAATCGAAGCAATGTTGTTAAGGAAAAGGCAAAAGCCAAGAAAAAGTTAAAGCAATATTGAAGCAACATTGAGCTAGAAGAGGTTAAAGTCAAAGCATTGAACTAGAAAAAAATGTGGGAGTGTATATCCCTTCACTTTAAGGGTTATGCACATATTTTCCACCTCCCTTTGCCTACTACAAAAATAAGTTCTCGGGAACTGATGAGAAATATGAAGGAAATAATAAGGAATTGTTGAGGTTCCTAACTAAAGACTGGTCCAATGTCCTTTAACAAGTTAGTTGCAAATCCGAGGAAGTTCACCAAGGATAAATACTCTTTAGTTTTTTATGTTAATATTTTTCACGGCTCTAGATGGCCCTGCATTAAGGTTTTTCTTAGTTTAGATGATATTTATGGCCCTGGGTGGCCTTATGCTAAGACTTTAGTTAGTTTAGAATGTTGGACTATACGTGTAGAGGCAAAACTTTCATTTTATGTTATGTTGGTGATAGTTTTTATGCTAGTATGTTATGTAATGATATTTGTTGTAATTGTTGATGGTACTGACTTTATGCCCTTTGAATTGTTGTTATTGTAACAACACCCTAATTATATTATTTATTAATATTAAAAATATATATTAAAAATTTTAACACGTAGATACTTTCTAATAAATAATTTCCTAACAATTAAAAAGAAATTTAATAATAATTAATAATCTAGAAATATTGATACAGATAATATAGAAAACAAAAGAAATATGAAATTAGTGAATTAGATCGTTTATACAATCTTCTTTTTCTATAACCAAAATAATGAATAAATTAATTTAAAATAAGAAATAAGAACATCCACATCATTGTGTATGCCAAACATTAAGTCGAGCACCACAACAATACTATTTTTTAATTCATTTAAACGAAAAAACAGGATGCCATCTTTTAGTTTGTTTTATTTGAGAGCAATGGCCAGAAACGTTGAAATAGGAGGACAAAATCTAGACGAGAGGACGAATAATGTCAACGTAAACATAAATAAATAAGTAAAGCTATCGTATACCTCTTTGTTAGCCACGTGGCAGCTATTGGTTGATGGGTACCCACCCATATTGTTTTTAGTATTATCTGGTTTGGATAAGCATTCTATCACACCATGCTCACGAAAGAGGTACTATAAATCGATTATGTAAAGAACCCAAATGGATTTCTTAATTCAATGAAAGGGAAAGTTATTGTTTTTTTAAAGGGTTAGCATATGTTTATCTCTTTGACATATATAACTAGAATGTTTAAATATTTGCATTGTTTTGATTATTTTTATTTAAAATATATGTGTTCTATAATTGTAATGAAAATGAATATCTTTCTTATAATTTATGTAAAATAAATAATTCAATAAATACATATTTAGGATTTTAATGTGGGGGAGAAAATAATAAGTGTAGAATTAGTTCTATAGATTTTCAAGATATATGTCATAGAAGATGTTCACAATTAATTTGTTGAAAATCTTAAAATTAAGAACTTTCCTATATGAACGTTTTAGAAATCTATAAAATAATTATATCTCAATCCATTTTACATGTGTTCCTACAAAATTGATCAATATGTGTGTAAAACTAATATAATGCATACAATTAAAGGCAAGAGCCTACAACACAACAGTAAATTGTGAGCCTCTTATGTGGGAGGTCTTGGGTTCGAGTCTACTCAAGTTTAATTAATTAATAATAATAATAATAATTAATCAAAACACATAATATTAATTAACCTTGGCTTTAGCCTCCCTAGATCATCTGCAAATCCATTTTGAATGTCCTTAAATAAAACATCATACTACACAACATTAGGGCTTAGTTGACTCATAATAGCTAGTGAAAGACTTTGGAATTTTAAAAGTTCGATGTCCGTACCTATAGGTACAAAAATGATATGTAAATACTATGCCTATGGATCTCATCTAGGATGACAAACAAAATATCCCACGTTTGGCATTGATTCTTAAGAAATAAACAAATAAGAATAAATATTCATCAACTATTTCTTTTTGAGGTCGTGTGGTATGTTCTTTCCTAACATCATTGATTTGATTGACATTGGGACACTATGTCATTCCTTTTATAACATAAACCATGATGCCATAAACAAAAAATATTATATTTTTCAGTATCATGGTTAATAAAAAAAGATTTCCAACAAGTTATAATGACATAAAATACTTTACCAAAAGAGAGATCTAATGATGACATCTAATAACATAAACCATATGAGTGCTCCCCTTGACAATAAATGAGTATAAGAATAAATATTCATCAACTATTTCCTTTTGAGGTCATGTGGTATGTTGTTTTCTAATTTCATTGATTTGATTGACATTGGGGCATGATGCCATTTTTTTTTTAATTTTGAGAATAGGTTGTATGCTTTTACCAATTTTTTTGTATATATGGTTTTACTTCATGAAAGAGGATCAACAGAGGGTCACTGATGATAAAATAAATAATATTATATTTCACACACACAGAGAATTTCAATGTTAGGGAGAAAGTAATAAGTGTAGAATTAGATCTATAGAATTTAAAGATATTGATTGTAGAGTATGTTGTAAAAGATGCTCAAAATTTGTTTGTTGATAATCTTATAAAAATTAAGAGATTTCATATATGAACACTTTAGAAATCTCTAGAATAAGTATACCTCGATCTACTTTACATATGTGCCTACAAAATTGATCTATATGCATGAAAAATTACTATAATGCATACAACTAAATTTGGAATTGTGAAAATGAAATAAAAGTAAGAAAATACTATAGAAGATTCACCTCATCTTGTTGCATTTGTGTTCAAAGTGGGTGGTATGTATATGCACCCTTAGGTAATTTTTTATGCAATGTTTGATTCTCCTTTGGTTAAATCCCTAAGGATACCAATTTAACAATAATGAACCGAGATTGAGAACAATGAACAAATAAGTAGTATGCATGAAATGTAATGCAATTATGAGATTCTACTATAATTAAATGATGCTTTCATTTGGATTTTTATTAATTACTCTTCTATCTACTAAGTTGTTTGCAAATCTATAATGAATTTCCTTAAATAGAACATCATATCACACAAATCCATTAGGGCTTAGTTGACTCATAATAGCTAGTGAGAGATGTTGGCATGGTTTGGGTTCAACTTTTGAATTTTAAAAGTTTGGCGTTCATATACGTACTTACAAAATGATATATAAATTATACACCTATGGATATCATATAGGATAAAAAATAAAATATCTCAAGATTCTTAATGATTATAAAGAAAGACCAATGATGCAACCATTTTAGGATAAGATCATGAGTTGAATTTCACCAAAAACATAAGGGAAAGGGGCATGGATATGCACTCTTAACCATTGCAATAACAAGGATAAAAATAAAATTATTTCTGCGCATTTAATTCATAAAAAAAATATTATGTATTTCACCATCATGATTATTTAAAAATGTTACCAACAAGTTATAATGATATAAAAATACCAAAAGAGAAATCTAACGATAACATCTAATAGTATAAACCATATAATTTTTATCCTTGAAAAAAAATGAGTATAATAATAATCATCCATCAACTATTTCCTTTTGTGGTCATGTGGTACTTCATTTCCTAACAAAATTGATTTGATTGGTATATGGACATGATGTCATTCTTTTTATATTTTTGAGGAAAAGTTGTACACGTTTACCAAGTTATTTTTTAATATAATTTTACTTCAAGAAAAAGTATCAATGAAATGTCACTAGCGATAAAATTAACTATATCATCATATCATGCTACAAAGTGTATTGATGTGGCTTATTTCATAATTATCACATCTAGAAGATCATCTAACCTATTAAAGTACCTTTTACTATGTCAAAATAATCTAAAGAAGTGATACTCCTTAGCCTTCTAAATTATGTGTAACATCAATTAACTCCTTTAATTAGCATGTGGCTAATTATTATTTTATATTAGTTGTATTCCCCCTTATAAAACTACAACCCAAGCACATAAAATTCACCAAAAGAGATCATCAACACACAAATAACAAGTTTTTTGACCAAAATATAGGAGGGACTATCAAGAAACAGAGCTCCAATGACTTTCATGTCTTTAAGAGCTTCACTTAGTATGTTTGGGTCGTTGAAGCTTCATTGTTCCCTAGAGCTTCATCAACTTCTCGAGCTTCATCATCTAATGTTAGGACTTCTCTTGGTAGAGGATTAAGAGATCTAGAGAGTTGTTTGTCTTCAGTCAGGTTTTTTTCTCCTATTGGGGCTTTTCAATTCACTAGGTTTTCATCATCTAATGGGTCTTTGCATCGTATTGGGGTGTCAACATGTTCTTTTTTTAAGGCTTCCTCTAGACTAAATTCTACATCTGGTGTTCTTGAGGGTGGTTATGTTGGTACTACATCATTTGTTGGGGTTTCCTTGTCTATTAAGGCGTCACCGTCTTCTACAAGGTTTTTTGGTGCTAACTCTAGATCTCTTCGTGGTGGTTCTTTGTCTGTTAGGGTGTTACCTTGTGTTGGGGTTCTGTCATCTACTAGGGTGTGTCTATTTGCAAGGGTTATTCCAGTTTGCACTCCTATTTCCCTTAATCTTTCTTCAAAGGTTGAGAAATAAGTAGTGAACAACACTTCATTTTTTTCTTCTTGTGTTGTTATTTGTAGATTTAGAGGTTTGTGGGTGAGTCTTCCTTAGTTTCATGAGTGGACTTTCCAAAATTGGAACCAGTCTTATTAGGTATGATTCACATCTTTATAATGATAAAGGTGTTAGTTTGTGGTGACTAATTAGGGAATTATTGTACATACTCCATAATTCCTCGGTAGGGTTTGGGTTTGGGTTGGGTCAGGCCCCGAGTGGAGGTTTGGGAGTGGTAGCCCCCAAGAAAAAAATTGGGGTTATTTTATCATCATTTTGGGACGACATGTAACTAGTTTTAACCCTAAAGAGGCAAAAATACTTGTATAAAATAGCTTAGCGTTAGGGATTTCATAATATGTGATGAGATAATAGCTTCTTGTGTAGTATTGAGTTGTAAGGGATTACGGATTGTAACCAGGTTGTAATCATTGGATAATAAAATATTAGACTTGGTGTTGGTGGACGTAGCACAGGGATTGGGTGAACCACATTAAATCTTTGTGTCTTATGTTCTCTTTTGTGCAATTTATTATTTTCTAATATTGGTTATATTTGCATGTAATTTTTATTTATGTCTCTTTAAATCCTAACAAGTGGTATTAGGCCTAGTTGTTTCAGTTAACCTCTACAGGAAAGTCTCGCGGTTGAGTTGGAGTCTCATGGTTGAGTGGGAGTGATGGAAGGTGAGGGTAAGCTTAAAGTTGAAAAGTTTAATGGGTAGAACTTTTAGTTATGGAAGATGCAAATGGAGGATTGTCTTTATCAAAAGGATTTATGGCAGCCATTACAAGAAAAAGCGAAGAAACAAACCATTATGATAGATGAGGACTGGGAGATTCTAGACCGAAAGACACTTTGAAGTATTCATTTATGCCTAGCATAATCGGTGGCATTTAATATTAAAAAATTAAAGATGATGGAAGAGTTGATGAAAACCCTAGCAAAATTATATGAAAAGCCCTCCACTTCAAACAAGGTATTTCTCATGAAGTGTTTATTTAATATGAAGATGTCAGAAGGTGGATATGTTGCAAATCACTTAAATGAGTTTAATGTGGTTACTAGTCGAGTATCTTTTATGAATGTTAATTTTGACGAAAAAATTAGGGCTCTCTTGATTTCATATTATTTTCTTAAAAGTTGGAATGACTTGGACATGGATGTGAGTAATTTTGTTTCTGGTTCTAATACCCTAAAATTTGATGATGTGATTGGTGTTATTCTGAGTGAGGAAACTCTTAGAAAAAGCTCAGGTGGGTCTACATCAGGAAGCGTTTGAATGCACAAACCAGAGGTAGAACGACTGAGAGAGGAAACAATTCTAGAAATCGTAGGAAATCAAGAGTAAAATCAAAGGGGAAGAAGTCTGACTCAAGAGAACCAAAAGATTGTTGGTACTATGAAAAAACATGGCACAAGAAGAAATATTGTTGGACTCGAAAGAACAATGAAGGAGACATACAAGTAGGGAACAAGGAGGAAAATGTGGTTAGTAATAGATCCAAAGAGGATGTTTTGCTTCTTTCTTTAGAAAGTGTTGATGATCATGGATTTTAGATTCAAGGGCTTCATTTCATGCTTCTCCCCATAGAGGTTATTTTGTAGATTATGTCCAAGGGGATTTTGGCTTTGTTTATTTGGAGGATAATGAACCCTGTCAGATTGATGGAAAGGGAAAAAAATAAGATTAAATTGTAGAATGAGAATCATTGGCTACTAAAAGAAGACAGACATGTTCCAAGGCTAAGTAGGGATTTAATTTCAATAGGGCAACTAGGTGATGAGGGTTGTGTAGTTACTTTTAATGATAAAAATTGGAAGGTTTCAAAAGGTTCCCTTTTGGTAGAAAAAGGTGTGAAAGTAAGCACCTTATATCTTTGTACAGGTCATATTGTTCCTTCTACTTTAATTATTTTAGAGAAAAATGAATGTTCAAGAATAGTTGTTGTAGTTGAGTAGGGAGATCAAATAGTTGTTGTAGATTCTGATATAACGCTATGGCACAAAAAACTTAGGCACATGAGTGAGAAAGGTATGAAATTACTTCATTCAAAGAATTTTTTACTAGGTCTGAAATGTGTCAATATGAATTTCTATGAAATTTGTGTGTATGGAAAATAAAGAGAGTGAGTTTTGTGAAGAGTGGGAAGGAAAAGAAAAATGAGAAATTAGAGCTTGTGCATATAGATGTATGTGGACCAACTCAAGTATCTTACATTGGTGGCTCTCATTATTATGCTATATTCATTGATGATGCAACTAGAAAAGTATAGGTTTATTTCCTTAGATAAATATGATGTATTTCAATTTTTTAAGAAATGGAAATGCTTGGTTGAAAATGAGACTGGTAAAAGAATAAAATGTCTTAGATCTGATAATGGTTGTGAGTAATTTAATTATGAATTTGAATACTAATTATCCACCGATGGTATTCACAGACATAAAACTATTCCAAGGACTCCATAAGAAAATAGAGTGGTTGAACGCATGATTGGGACAATAATGGAGTGTGGAAAGAGCATGAGGTTGCATGTTGAGCTGCCCTTAAACAAGTGGGTGGAAGCTATCAATACTGTTGTATATTTGATTAATAGAGGTCCCTCTACTCATTTGGGTTATGGTATTCTAGAGGAAGCATGGACTAGTCAGAAGGTGAGTTATTCTTTTCTCAAAACATTTGGTTGTGAATCTTTTGCACATATAGATTCTGAAAATAGAACTAAGTTGGAAGATAAGTCAAAGAAATGTATATTTGTTGGATATGGAATTGATGAAATTTTTTATAGGCTTTGGTACTTTGAAAATCATAAAATTGTAAGAAGCAAGGATATCATATTCAATGAGAAAGTGTTGTACAAATAGTTATCGCAGCAGCATGAGAAGAAAGAAAATGATTATGTAGTGTTGGATCATACTCAAAAGGATGATGTTCTATTAGTCCCTCATGCTCTACAACAATTGCAACAACAAATACCATGCACCCCAGTGAATGTTAGATGATCAGCAAGGTTAAGTAGACCTCTAGACATATTTTATCCCTCTTTATATTCTATTTAATTAACATATGCTAGTGAACCCAAATGTTATGATAAAGCTATGCAGGTGGATACAAGGATTCAGTGGAGTCAGCAATGACAGAAGAAATGGACTCCTTGATGAAAAATAAGACTTGGGATTTATGTAATTTTCTTGCATGAAAAAATGGCTTTACAAAATAAATTGGTTTACAAGATGAAAGAAGACGGTGGCGGTAAGAAAAGATTTAAGGTCAAGTTAGTTGTAAAAGGTTTTGTACAAAAAAAGGGCGTTGATTTTAATGAGATATTTTTTCCTGTTGTTAAAATGACTTCTATTTGCACTCTTTTAAGTATTGTGGCTACTGAAGATTTGCACTTGGATCAACTTGATGTTAAAATAATTTTTCTTCATGGTGATTTGCAGGAAGAGATGTTTATGGTACAACCACAGGGATGTTAGGTCAAATATATGGAGAATTTAATGTGTTGATTGAAGAAAATGTTATATGGCTTGAAGCAAGCACCTCCGAAATGGTATCTAAAATTTGACATCTTTATGCATGAGTATTGTTGCACTTAGTGTCATTTAGACCATTGTGTTTATTTCAAGAGGTTGGATGATGATAGATACATTATTTTATGTTTATATGTTGATTATATGTTTGTAGCTGGGTTTAGCATGGATCGCATTAAGGGGTTGAAATGATAGTTAGCACATTCATTTTCTATGAAGGATTTGGGGGCAACAAAACAAATCCTTAGTATGAAGATTTGCAGAGATAGGAAATATAGAAAATTGACGTTATCTCAGGTTGATTATATTGAGAAGGTATTGCAACATCTCTCTATGGAGAATGATAAAATTGTTAGCACACGTTTACTTGGTCATTTAAAATTTACTAAGGAGATGTGTCCCAAGAAATAGGAAGAGGAGGACAAAATCTCTAAGGTACCCTATGCTTCAATTATAGGAAGTTTGATGTATGTCATGGTATGTACTAGGCTAGATATTGCACATGTAGTGGGAGTTATTAGTAGGTATATGCATCATCCTAGAATTGAGCATTGGAATGCAGTTAAATGGATTATCAAATATTTGAGAGAAACATCCAGTAAATGTTTACATTTTGGGGGCTCTACTACTGATTTACAAGGCTACATTGACTCAAATTTGGCAATGGATATTGATACCAAGTGGAGTACTACAAGTTATGTATTTACTACTAGTGGGGAAGTAGTAAGTTGGAATTCTCAATTACAGAAGGTGAATGATTTATCCACTACTGAGGTAGAGTATGTTGATGCTACAGAGGCAGCTAAGGAGATGATATGGCTTAATTCTTCTTGGAAGAATTGGGACACCCACATAGGGATAATTATATATTTACTGATAATCAAAGTGTCATTCATTTACCAAGAATTCTACTCTTCATTCGGAGAAAAAATACATTCAGTTGTGATACCATTTCATTCGGTCATTTTTGGATGATGGACAGTTAAATATGGACAAAATACATCCATATGATAATCCAACAAATATGTTTACCAAGGGGAAGTTGAACTTCTCTTCATCTTTGGTTGGTCTTCTCAACTAAATAGAATAAAGGTACAAATGAGTCCAAGGTAGTTTGATCCAGTGGGAGCCTCATGGAGTAGTGGCATTGCTATAGGATTAGTCTCCAAGTGGGAGATTTTTGTCTAGTGTGGAGCCTAATCAATCCCCAAGTCAGAGATTGTTAGTTTGTGGTGACTAATTAGGGAAGTGTTGTACATACTCTATAATTCCTTGATGAAGTTCAAGGTTGGGTCGAGCCTTGAACAAGGGTTTGGGGGCGATAACCTCCAACACCACCATGGTTGATAGGCCACAGTTGTCGGAGGTTCAAGGATGTAACGCTTGAGAAAAAAATTGGGGCTATTTTATCAGCATTTTGGGCTAACATGGTGTAACTAATTTTAACGCTAAAGTGACAAAAATACTTGTATAAAATAGCTTAGGATTAAGGATTTTATAATGTGTGATGAGATAATAGCTTCTTGTGGTAGTATTGAGCTGTAATGGATTACAGATTGTAATCATGTTGCAACCACTAGATAATAAAATATTCGACTCATTGTTGGTGGACATAGCCTAGGGAATGGGTGAACCACGTTAAATATTTGTGTCTTGTGTTCTCTTCTGTGTGATTTATTATTTTCTAATATTGGTTATATTTGCATGTAATTGTTATTTACATCTCTTTAAATCCTAACAGAAGGCCTACTTCATTGCAAAATTTGAGATTGTGGAAGATGGAACTAAGATATTATATGATCACTTCTCATATGGGATGATAAATGTATATTGATGATTAAACCCTCTGTATTGCATAAAAATGTAACCGAGAGAATAAACACTAAGCAACTAACGCACATTCCTACATGTTCATGCAAACCTCAAATATGAAATATCACATGTAAATAAAGATGACATACAATCAAAAGAGCTTAAACCATTCAAAATAGCACTAATGTAAACCTCATAAAATCACCAAGTGGTTGATGATTTCATTGTTGTGGGATGTGGTTGCTCACAAATCCTGTAGCATAACAATGGGTTAGATAGTGCTTCTTTTAAAATGAGGAGAGGGCTCTCCTTTTATAGGAAAATGAGATGAAATGGATAGTTGATAGGATCTCTCAAGATCAATGAGGTGTCCATGAGGTGGAGGCCAAGTGGATTCCATGTGGATTAGGGTTTTGACCATTCAAAGGGGAAAGATGCTCACACATGTGTGAGCAACCTTTGATGTGATAGGTCAATGACATGTGTAAGAGGTGTGAGAAGCATGGTTTCTCACACATGTGTGAGACACCTTAACTCTCATGTGAAGGGGGACACATATGTAAGAGGTGTGGAAAGCATGAGGGGTGTGGGAAGTGTGGTTTTTCTACACACATGTGTGAGGATTCCTCACACGTGTGAGAACACACTTAGGATTAAAAGGGGATTAGAAAAGTGATTAGGAAAAAGTAAGTAGGATTAGGTAGTGGGTAGGCTTAGAAAGATGGGTTAGGTTAGGAAAGTGAGGTTAGGTGAGGGTTAAAGTTAGAAGCCATGTGCTCAAATAGGATTAAATTTAATATTTAATTCCAAGTGGTATTAGAAGGGGATTAATTAAGTAAACGAAGTAGTCTACTTAATTAAAGACAATGGGCTAGGATGCAAGTGGAATAGGCTAGGATTTAAATAAACCTTAGTTTATTTAAATCAAGAAAAGGCGAATATAATTAAATAAATGTAAATTTATTTAATTAAAGGTAGGGTAATTAAATAAATAATAAATATCTATTTAATTGGTCAGGATAAGGGTATTTGGACAATTTTAGGTGTCTACATTTTGCCCCTCTTTGATATAGCATTGGTAATGTTATATCAAAGAAAAATATATATAGTGGATAGAAGGATAAGACTAGTAGCATGATGCCCCATTCATGGAAGGATGAGGAAGGATGACGAGGGTGGAAGGGTATGCCCTCTCGAGAGGACATGTGGGTTAGGAGAACACAGATGTTCTCTCGAAATGGAATGGAGGATGGAAGGGAATGGAAAATGAAAAGAGTGATAAAGTTATGTTGCAATGGTGTGAACAACCTAAGTTTGATATTGTATTCAACACTATGCACCAAGATATGAGGAACCAAGATGACAATGTGTCAAGTACGTGATAAAAAGGGGTCTAATACAACCAGATGCCCTAGGAAATCATGATATGGAAGACCATGATTTCTTGGGACAATAGGATGCAAAGACCATGATAAATGTAGAAAATACTAATACAGAAAAGTAACAAGCAATCATGTACAATAAACCAAAAGCAAACCAAAATTTTCCCCTAGTCAAGCTGAAAACCAATTAATGGATTGATTGATGATGATTGATTAAGGATGACAAAGCTAACGATAATGCACATCCGAGGATTGCGAAGGATACATCCCATGATAATGTTTGAATATGGTCAATGGTTTATCAACTTATTGGGTCAAATTGATGAATTGATTAAGGATTGATGTACAAGATTGCAAGATTAGATTGACTAGATTAGTATTGATTGTATAGTGAGATTTTTTTTTTTGATGTTTTTGATTTTATGGAGAGTTGGATAGATATATGAAATTGAAATGAAAGTAGAAGAATGAACATGAATGAGATTGGAAGAATGATGTTGATAGGATGAAGAATGATGAGAGTAGAATTGATTTGATGTGAAAGGATTAGAAGAAGGGAAAATTGATTGAGATAGAGGATAGATGAAGTTGATTGAAGTGGATTGGAAGACTTGTATTGAATTTATTGTGAAAGGAGGCATGATGTAATAGATGGAGACCAATGACAAGGGAGAAGCAAGGAATGGTAAATGGATGGGAAGAGTGGAGACATTTGAATGGAGGAATAGGATGGAGGACCAAAGGATATGGTATCAAACAATGCAGAGTCAAGGACTATGTTTCGAAGGAGTCCAAATGCCCCATACCGAGGATAGGAAAATGGAAGAAAACATAGTGGGAAAGGATGCATGAAAATGGAAAGATAGGATGAAGGCTAGCGTATGGAGGAAGAGAAGGCATGTGCCCTTCCAAAGCATGTATGAACATTGTGTTGTTGTGCCTCTAGTAGTGATCATGAGCATGGGTATGAAAGTTGGATGAAGAAGGGATATGGGAGGGAGGGTATGGAAAAGGGGTAATGATATGTATAAAATGTGGGATATGAAGTGGATGAAATGGAAGGGATAACCAAGATCAAGGACATATGAAAGGGGGATGAAAGTATGTAGGAGTATGGATGGAAAATGGATGAACATGAAAAGGACTATGGGATGCAACATATGGATAACATGTCAAGATCAAATATATGAAAGGATTATGGAAGTATGTAGGATAATGGATGGACATGGAAAGTGCATGTGGATGGATGAAAGGAAAGTGAAAGTAAAGATCAAAGAGGGAAAAGGATAATGAATGGTAGATGGAAGTATGGCAGATATGTAAGGTAGTGTGGTATGGTTGGAGCTTGCCCCCAGTGTAGAGTGCAAGTGGAAGAGAAAAAGTGAATGGATGGATAAGTGGAAGTGCAAGACATTGGAGAGAAAGGGAGGACTCAAGCATCTAGATACGTGGATGGGATCCTTTGATATATATATATATATATATATATTTATTTATTTATTTATTTATTTTATTTATTTTATTTATTTTATTTATTTTATTTATTTTATTTCTTTTTTCTTTGTTATTTTCAAGGAATTTTTACTATTTTCTCATAGATGTTGGTAGGGTAGTGAAAAGAAGGATGAAGCGGATTGAGGAATGGAGGACAATGACCTATGCAAAAGTTTGGATTAAGGGGGTTGAGTGGGTGAGAGGAAGACATGATTGATGGATGCTAGGTTGGAAGACTTGTGAGTGAGTGGATGAAGGAGGCAGAAAGATCATCATTGACACACACCTTGAAGGGTGATGGAAAGGTAGAAATTGTGGAGGATATGTAAGTTTGGATTTTGGGATATAGGGACCCAAAATGGATGAAGGAGACGATGGATGTAGGATGTTGGTTTGGGTATATAAGGACCCAAAATGGATTTGGAAAATGGAAGCTTGGATGAATTATGCATGAGGTAAGCCTTTGGATTAGCAAAATTAGATGTCATTTGGAATCTTTCTTTGAGATTCATTGCTACATTAAGTAGCTTTGGAATCCACATAAATTTTGCATTTTTTATTTTCAGCCTTTGTGGCCTTTTAGTTCTATTTTGGATCATATTGTTCTTTTCTTGTACATGTCTTTTAGAGGGGACATGTTGATCCTCGAATTTTTGTGGATTTTTGGCTTTCTTTTATTTTTCTTTGCCATCAAAATTGCTTCCATTGTCTATGGTATGGGTGCATGAAGATAAATGGGGTGGAGAGTGTATGGATGGTGAATGCTATAAGGAATTCAAGAATGATTGCCTTTGTTGATCTTTACTAGGACTATGAGGGGATGAAGTGGAAAACATGGATATGGTGGATGGATGTATCTAACGACCCAAAATGGATGGAAGGGATGAAGGGTTTGGCTGTGGAACATAAGGACCTCAAATGGATGGTAATGAGGAAAGAAGCGGACTATGGATATAAGGTCCCAAAATAAACTTGGAATATGGATGATGGGAACATTTAGGTTTGGATGGAGGAAGTTTAGGTTTGGAAGGAGTGGAAGGTATACCAACATCCTGAGACATTATTTCTTCAATGGGATACTTATTATTTTCAGTTACAGAAGATGTGAGTCCATGTGTATGGGGTTCATTAGTGGATTGGATAGGTGGGATAGGATCATGTGGCAGATTAAACTCACAAGGGGGATTATGAGGGATAATAGGATCTTGAGATGGAGGGGGGTCATGAAAGGCAAATAAAAGGGGTACTTTGATCTTGACTTAAAAGAGGATCATGTAGCGAAATGAGTGGATTATGAGATGGAATAGGATCATGAGATGGAGTGATTTGATCTTGAAATGGAGGAGTATTAGTGGATGGAGTGGAAGGAATTTCTTCACAAAGGGGAGGATCTATATTCTGTATTCTTGCCAGCTTAGAGTAGTCAGTCGTTTGTCAGTAGGAACAGCTGACAGCAATCAAATGTACCACCTATGGGTAGAGGATCTGGCAAGAATACAGAATGCTTTTCATGTGGACAGATTGGTCATTATGCAGCTCAGTGTCCACAGCGAGCACCTCAGTTTTCAGGACCTAGGCCTACAGCTTCAGAGCCTACAGTTGGTGATGCAGGTAGAGCTCATAGAGTATTTGTAGCAGTTGATCACCGTCAGGCGGATCATCAGGGTATAGTGGTTGAGACCATAGGTGCTATTCGAGGTATATCTCTTTCAGTATTATTTGATTCAAGAGCTATAGACTCATTTATTTCACCATCTATAGTTTCTAAGTGTAAGCTGGATGCGGTGAAGCAAGATCATGGTTGGCAAGTGGAACTAGCCTCACGTATCAAAGTCTCCACGAACTCTGTAGTTCATAAATGTGGGCTTAGCTTAGGAAGCTTTATATCTGTAGTGGATCTTCGAGTCATACCCCTTGGTTCCTATGATGTGGTTTTGGGCATGGATTGGCTTGGAACTCATAAAGCCAGTATAGATTGCAGGAAGAAGGTTATTATGTGCCAAGATGACCAAGGGAATGATGTGAAGATAGTTGGGATACCAAGGCCTATATCTCTGCGGATGATTTCTGCTATGCAAATGAAGCGAAGTTTCCGTAAGGGATGTCAAATATTTGTTGTTATGGTAAATGATCTTGATGAGGAAGATCCTGTGAGGAAGACTTTAGATCACCCGATTTTGCAAGAATATGCAGATGTTTTTCCAAGTGAGATTCCAGGCATGCCTCCAAAGAGGGATATTGACTTTAGCATTGATCTAGTTCCTGGAGCGAAGCCTATCTCTAAAGCTCCTTATCGCATGACTACACAGGAATTGGGAGAGGTACGTCTTCAGTTAGAGGAACTTCTGGCCAAAGGGAGCATTCGACCTAGTGTATCACCATGGGGAGCTCCAGTGCTCTTTGTGAAGAATAAAGACGGTTCCTTGCACCTTTGTATCGACTATAGACAGTTGAACAAGGTGACTATTAAGAACAGGTATCCTTTGCCTAGGATTGATGACTTATTCGATCAGATCAAGGGGGCTACAGTTTTCTCCAAGATTGACCTTAAGTCAGGATACCACCAGCTTCGCATTAAGGAAGCTGATATTCACAAGACCGCTTTTCGAACTCACTATGGGCATTATGAGTTCACAGTAGTACCTTTTGGGTTGACTAATGCTCCATCAGTGTTCATGAGTTTGATGAATGGTGTATTTCGATCATATCTTGACAGGTTTGTACTTGTGTTTCTTGATGATATATTGATATACTCTAAGAATCAGAAGGAGCTTGAGGAACACCTACGGTTGGTATTAAAGTGTTTGAGAGACAACCAGCTTTATGCTAATGCAGCCAAGTGCGAATTCTTCAAATCGGAGATTCCATATTTAGGGCATGTCATCTCAGGTGATGGTATTTCAGTGGATCCTGCAAAGATTCAGGCGATAATAGATTGGTCGACACCGACTAACGTGTCAGAGATTTGTAGTTTCATAGGCCTAGCAGGATATTATCGCAGATTTGTCCAGAACTTCTCTAGGATAGCACATCCTATCACTTCTCTTCAGAGGAAAGGAAAGAAGTTTGTTTGGACAGAGAAATGTGAGGAAGCATTTCAGAAGCTCAAAGAACTTCTGACTAGTGCATCGATTTTAGCAGTACCTGATCCAGAGGGAGATTTCATGGTGTGTACAGATGCTTCTCTTGAAGGGATTAGGGCAGTGTTGATGCAGAATGGACGGGTGATAGCATATGAATCATGCAAGCTCAAGGATCATGAGTTAAATTATCCTACACATGATCTTGAGTTAGCAGCAGTAGTTCATGCTTTGACAAGATGGAGACATTTCTTATTGGGGCATAGATTCGAGTTACACAGCGATCATCGCAGTCTTCAGTATATTTTTACTCAGCCTAATTTGAATGCTCGCCAGAGACGATGGATGGATTTTCTATGCGAGTATGATTTTGAGGTTAAGTACATTCAAGGTAAGGAGAATGTGTTGGCGGATGCTTTGAGTCGCAGGAGACATGTGGTAACATCTATGACTCTTAGTGTCGATTTGAGGAGTCGGATTCTTCAGGAACTTCCTACGGATTCATGGTATCAGGAAGTGTGTAGAGAGATAGATTCAGGAAGACCCTTGGAAGGGAAGTTTGCAGGTTACGTTCGAGAATCAGATGGTCTTTTGAGACATTTGGGGAGGATTTATGTGCCATTACTGGATGAGCTTCGCACCTTGATTCTAGCAGAAGCCCATCGTACACCATACTCAGTACATCTAGGTGTCAAGAAGATGCATGCTGATTTGAGACATTTGTTCTTTTGGTCTGGGATGAAGCGAGATATTGCTGATTTTGTGGCTAGGTGTCTTGAGTGTCAGAGAGTCAAGGCAGAACATCAGCACCCGGCTGGACTTTTGCAGCCAAATCTCATTCCTTCTTGGAAGTGGGATATCATTTCCATGGATTTCATTGTAGGATTACCTATGACTGTTCGTCATCATGATGCTATCATGGTCACCATTGATCAGTTGACTAAGGTGGCACATTTTTCACCTATCAGGTCTTCCTACACAGCAGCTTCTGTAGCTAATGTCTTCATGCGTGACATTGTGAGATTACATGGTATTCCTAGAAAGATCATTTCTGACAGGGATCCTGTATTCACATTTGCATTCTGGACATCGTTGCAGCATGAGCTTGGAGCGCAGTTAAACTTCAATTTGGCATATCATCCAGAGACTGATGGTCAGACTGAGAGGGTGAATCAGGTTTTGGAGGATATGTTACGGATGTATGTGATGGATAGGCAGACATATTGGGAGGACTATCTCTATCTAGTGGAGTTTGCTTACAACAATGGGTATCACAGTTCTATTGGCATGGCACCTTTTCAGGCATTATATGGTCATCTTTGTCGTACACCATTGAGTTGGGACAATCTTGAGGATCGCATTCTGTTGGGTCCTGAGATGCTTCGTGATATGGAGCAACAGGTAGTGCGAATCCGCGAGCATTTGACTACGACACACGATAGACAGAAGAAGTATGTTGATGCTCATAGGACTGATAAGCAGTTTGCAGTGGGAGATAAGGTTTTCTTGAGAGTGCATCCGCGAAAGAGTCTAATCCGTTACGGAAAGGGTTCTAAGCTAGCGCCTCATTTTGTGGGACCATTTGAGATTCTAGAGAGGATTGGCCTGGTTGCTTACCGCCTTGCTCTACCACCCAGCCTAGCTCGCATTCATGATGTTTTCCATGTTTCAATGCTTAGACAGTATATTCCTGATATTGTGCATGTTCTTGATTGGAATGCATTGCAGGTAGAGGACGGGCAGCTGGCTTTGGAGCCGGTTTGTATTCTGGAGCAGTGGGAGATGACCCTCAGGGGTCGAACCATCGAGCAGGTAAGGGTCCAATGGGACCCTACTGATGATTCTTCAGCTACTTGGGAGGATGCAGCTAGATTACGGAAGTTATATCCCTACTTGTTTGTAGGCTTCCAGGAGTAAGCCTAATCCAAGGGGGGGTGGATGTAGTGCCTACCCTCGTTCACATCTTTTCTAGACTCATTGTTGCTATTACTATCAGATATTATGTTATGGATTCATTTGTTATATGATGAGATCATTTAGACTTTACATTTCATGTATGTATGATGATCATTATATTGTTTTTAGTTATTGTTGATGATTAGTTAGATGGTTATTATTTCATGTGTTTTACTATGGATACTTACCCCATACTTGCATGTGTATGGTGTGCATGTTTTCTTATTGTATGGCGTTTCTGATGTGGTTAAGGAAGGGAGTCGTAGTCACCTGCTTAGTCGGGATCTACATGATGCACCACTTCCTGCCATTGCCTGTTTAGCTTAGCACTATATATATTGTATGTACACGCATGGTTTTTCTATAGGTTGCAAGTACCGGGTATCGACTTCCCTGAATTGCCAAGATGAGCGTACCCTATTATACTATCTCAATGATAAGAGAAGGGAGATAAGTTCTCAAGTCCAAATCCCAAACCCTAAAACCATTTGTCCTAGTGAGTTGGGACAAGTATCAGAGCTGAGCACCCACTGAATGTGTCGGATGACATATTTCGTGATTTTTAATCCTTTAGACTGGTTTTGTATGAATTGACCTATGATGGGTTTTCATATTTTGTTGTGAAGGTCTGTGGTGAATTTTCTGTTAATTAAATCTTAACAAATAGATTTAATTAATAAAATTAATTATTTGAGAAGATTAAATATCATGATTTTGATATTTTGATTATAATTAATTCAAGGAGAATTAATTGGGAGAAAAGAATTAAATAAAAAAGAAAATTAGAAAATTAAAATAAATAATAATTATAAAATACTAATAAATTAATAAACAAATAATAATAATAAAAGTTATAAAAATTAAAATAAAAGTTATTAAATTAAAATGGGAGTTATAAATATTTAAATGGAAATTAGTTAAAAATAATTGGAATTATAAACTTGCTTGGAAATTAATGCAGTTCTCCATTTTTCATGTGTCAACAACACGGGGGTTAGTGCATCAATTGAGCACATGGTGTCTACAACCATAGGGCTTATCAAAAAGGTTGGAAAAAGGCCCATGCTTAGTTGGCGACATCTTCCAGCTGGTTCTAGAAGCATTCTAGGGTTTTCCTGAGAGCTCTTTATATTCAGGCATTCCTTAGAAGCTTGGACATAGCATGGATAGTGTGGATAGCGTGGAGAACAATTGAAGCATTGGAGGATTCGAGAATTCTAAAAAGGGGAGCTTGCTCAGCGGGTTATCTAAGGAAGAGCGAGTTAGCATCAGAATCCGGGTAGATGCTTGTGTTTTCACTTATGCTACTTCTGCATCTTGTTTTTCCCCTGTCTTCTTCGTGTCTTCCATATGCCTTCATTATGCATTTTGGGCAATTAAAATTTATTTGAGGATACTATATGTTTAGATCTAAAATGACACGGGCTATGGTTACAATTCATGAACAAACTCATTAGAATTAGTTATTAGAAAATTTTGAAGAAAACAAGTTTCATGGAGAGATTTTGAGAATGAAAGCTTGTATTCATAAATTCTCATTTTTACATATATACTGTGATTCTGTATATTATATATATATATATATATATTCATGTGTGATGAAAGTCGAATATCATAAACGTTTTAGAAAAAACATTAAACATTATTTACAAACCAAATCTCACCGCGCGCAGCGGAAACATTTTTAAAAAAACATTTAAATGATTTCGGCAGAGCCGTATCACCCCGCGGGTACGCAGAGGGCCTGCCATCGCAAGGACTGCGATGACAGGGGTACTCTGTACCTATTGTCGAGCAGACCTGCGATAGCAGGTACCTTGTACCGCGCGGCCTCAAAGACTTGTTTAAGCATTTCGATTTTTATAAAAACATTTCATGAAATCGATTATTAATAATTTGATTTTTATATATATTTTGGTTTTTATTATTATTATTATTATTATTATTATATATATATATATATATATATATATATATATATATATATATATATATATATATATATATATATATATATATATATATATATATATATATATATATATATATATATATATATATATATATATATAAGTATATATGTATATATGTAATTATTTTATCAATAAAAGATGAGAGTTGGTAGAGATTTTAATAATTAATTTAATTACACATTAGTTTTAATTAAGATTCATTATTAGCATATACATAATTGAAGTTTTGACTATTGGGAATGTTATTTCTCAAACAAAGTTTTTTATAAATAAAATATTATTGGATCAATTAGAAAATTGAATCTAATGGAGGAATTTTTATCTATCAAGTAAATACATGGGTTAGGTAAAACGTGAAATTTCTCCATTTGAAATTAAATTTGGGAAAACGTAAACTGAGACATTTGAAACTTAGCAAAACCAAAACATGTGTTTACATTGTGTATAATGTTTTGAGTTTTGGGTTGACTAGTGTTGACCGGTTATAGGACGTCTACCAGAGGCTTGGGGGTTATGTGATTGTGATGTCATGATGATGTTTTATTTCTCGATCTTTATAAACCCAACCATGATTATGTGATGGAATGCTCTATGTACTGGTTGTAAATACTGATTGTTATAGTTGAGATTCTTATGTTTGAGACCCTTGACTTAACCATTATTTTTGGTCATCGATCAGTTACCCTTGGATATATTCTAGTCGCCATGATGGGACTAATATGTGGATTTAATCTTGATGATGTCATGTTGTGACATGTATGACTCAACCATTTTGGAGTCTTCGATCAGTATGTTTGAGATATTCTTGGTTGTTTGTTGAGAACCAATGGATATGATGATCTATTTTGAGATATATTCTGGTTATTAAGAACCAATAGATACTTTGATTATCAGTAATACTTCAGTTGCCAATAGAGAGTTGTTGTAGTCATGATTTTCTATGGATATTGCTCATGGAGATTTGATGCTTTTATGCATATTTGATGATTTTATCATGGATATTTGTTGATTCTTATTATGGATATTTGATGATTTTGTGGACTTTCTTTATGATTATGATACCATGAGCATTAGGGTAGGATATCTGCATGTAGTTTCGGGAAGTGGCTTGCAATGGGGGTCGGGGCCCTAAGAGGCTGCCAGGATAACTCATTGTAAGTTGGATTAATAAGTGATAACATTCACACTTAATACTAACTGAATGAACCTAAAAAGATAAGAGTTTTGGTTCTCGCCCATGCCTTGAGTGCTTGTATAGGCTAGGATGGGAGTAGAGAGAACGCATGGTTGCGACCTTGCATTCCATAGTATGCCTTGTCAGTATGAAAGGATACTAGTGGCCGCATGAGATCTGTATGGACCAGTGGAGTTTAGCTAACTGCCAAGGTAACTTGTACGAGATAAATGCGATGACACTTTCCTGCTTGCATAGTAGGTTCCTACATGTCACTGTGTGCCTCTAGGAAGTAGATGTCTGTTCTAGTGATTGGAACCCTTGAGTTAGTATACTTTTAGGATTCCTGGACTTTAGAGATTTGTGCTATGTGGTTTTGATAGCCTGTTTGGGACTTGGGATTATCTCCCCAGCACGGTGGGAGTGGACCACTTAGGTACCACGCGGTCGGGTGGTAGTGTATTTTCCACTCTTATCATTTGAGATTCATTAAGACATCGTGGTTGATGCGTCCTTCGTGATGGTGGATATGTATCCTTTCATTGATGATTAGCATATGTTAGATGATGTTATCTTATGCTTGTATATGCATGTTAGATTACTTTCTACATATGATGTTGTATTTATTAGGAGTGACATTCCTACTATGTTAATACCGAAGATCTCTTCGGTGATTTGGGATGTTACGCACAGAGGAATGGCTAGGGCCCACGATGGTCTAATGATGCTATTAACGGTTGGGAGGAACCGTGCACTTAGTTTATTTTGTTGATCTTTATGATGGATGTATATGACTTTTATGATGATGTATCATGTGTATCATGTGATTATCTTTACTTTGATGTATCATGGATTAGAATAGGATGATGTACCTTATTCTACATATGTATATTCTTTTAAGCCTTCATACCTTGTGACATGTACAGTGGATGAATGAGCAGTTGGAAATGTAATAATTGAACATTGGACTTATCATTATTTATGCATGTGGATGTTGTACTAGATGGATTCATGTAAGTACTCACGTTAAGGGATCTTAAAGAATGTAACCTATTGTGCATATCATGTTTACTCTTTAGATGGACATTACTATTGCTTCCGTTATTGCGAATAAGTTATATGTGGTATTTACTTTCATGGAAAAAAAAAAAAGTTACCAAACTTAGTGGAAATTCTAGGTTAATTCTTTGGATCCCTTGGCGGGGCATTACATCTATTGTAGGATCAATATAGTTGATGAGACTAGGCATTGTAATCTTTGAAATCTTGAGTTTTTATATTTTAAAGTAATAAAACTCAATTGTTTCTATTCTTGCAAATTCTATGCAATTTTTTTTAATATGCTATGCATGAATCTTGAGAGGAGTAATCTTTGTCTAGTGTAAATGAGCATGAGTTTGGGGTGTCTTAGAGGAATTCTCCCTTATTTTTCTCTTAGTCCTAACCTTGAAGTTTGAATGATACTACATTTTTAATTGCGTATCAAAGGACAAAATAGTCTTGAGCACATCCTCTACCCAAAAATTAGTCCTACAAGTAGTACTCTACAATGAAAAAAAGCACTTCATTTCCAACCTTAAAATAATTAGTACTACTTCTAGAAAGTACCAAATTGTGTCATAGAGAACTGATTTAAACATTTGGTACATAGTACAAATCACCATTTGTGAATGTGTATGTATGGCACACAATATTCTAAAGTTTCCCATCATTTCCTATTTATAAAGTTGAATGACTATGCCTTGGATTTTAGTTGTATGTTTATCACCTTGAATAAACAATCTAGTCAAACACTTGATCGAGTTTGAGAACATATTTCAATTTCTAAAAGAATTATGTTTTTCAGTCTAAGCTTTATTGTATCATTACATAACCTATTTCTTTAATATAATAATGATATTAAAAAGGGAATATTTAGCTATTTATCTAAGTAGGATTGTTAAAATGAAAACCAACCGCAAACACTTTTGAACACCAATACCCTTTATTTTCTAAGGCGTCATTTTTGCATCATTGTTGCGTAAATAATCTTCATTATTACACCAAACTTTAAGTCCATGTACTAAAACTCTTTCAATAATTTAAAACTAATATATATTTGCTAAGACCGTGATTAACACAAGCTTTTAAATAAGTCATAGGTATATCTTTTCTAATATATGTGTAGATAAAAATAGATTTTTATATCAACACATACACTTGATATATCACAAACATTCACATCACTTCCACTCTAAATAACATTTTTTTACAAGATATATTTAAGTGAATTTACAATACAGAAAAAATTATGTTAAACCTCCTCCTATCATCCATTTTGGCTTCTACCACTTCATTTCTATCGAATCAAAACAAAATAAATTTGTTGAAACCCTCTTTTGTAGACTAATATTAATTCAACACCAACTCTCAAATCAATTTATGTAATAAAATCCAGTATAAACTTAATTAAAAGATAAATGCACTCTACTAATTTAAAACAACAAAGTCGTTCCTCAAGTTTGTTTTTATTAATTAAAATGAAGTATGCACCGACCTCATCGCTTGGAAATGGATTTTCAATTCAATTGAAACCATGAATAAAATATGACCTTTTCTTGCAACTTTGTTGAGGTATAAGTAGGGCTCATATTTAATAGGTTTAGCATATGCGTAAATGCAACTGTAAAGAAATAACACATGTTCCTATCATTTATAATGCAAGTATCAAAGAAACCCCCATCTTCACATGGAAATGGGGAAAGAGAAAGAGTCATGCACTCATGAATTGGGTGGTTACAAAAAAATTTGCCACTTTGAAAATGTTAAGAGACTTATCTAGATATCTTATGGGAAGTTGAAAGGTTACCTATTATCTATGTGTTAGTTTTCTTAATATCAAGGTTTTGTTCATCAAGAGGGGATGAGATTTTGAAGAGGGACAAGAATGCTATAAAAGGCAAGCTTGGACTAGAGGTTCTATTGTACGATCAATATAGCTATTGAGGCTAGGCATTGTAATCTTTAAAATTTTGAGTGTTGATATATTAAAGTAATAAAACTCAATTGTTTCTATTCTTGCAAATTGTATGCAATTTTCTTTAATATGTTATGCATGAATCTTGAGTGGAATAATCGTTATCTAATGTAAATAAGCATGAGTTTGGGGTGTCTTAGAGTTCTCCCTCATTTTTCTCTTAGTCCAAACCTTCAAGTTTAATTAATACCACATTTGTAATTGTGTATCAATTAGGACAAAATAGTCTCGAGCACATCCTCTACCCAAAAATTAGTCCTACAAGTAGTACTCTACATTTAAAAAAGAACTTCATTTCCAACCTCTAAATAATTAGTACTTCTTAGAAAGTACCAAATTATATCATAGAGAACTGATTTAAACATTTAAGATATAGTACAAATCACCAATCATGAATGTGTATGTGGCACACAATATTCTAAAGTTGTCTGTCATTTCCTATTTATAAAGTTGAATGACTATGCCTTGGATTTTAGTTGTATGTTTGTCACCTTCAAAAAGAAATCTAGTCAAACACTTATCAAGTTTGAGAACATACTTCAATTTCCAAAATAATTATGTTTTGAAGTCTAAACTTTATTTTATCATGGCATAGCCTATTTCTTTAATAGAATAATGATATTAAAAAGGGAATGTTTAGTTATTCTTATAGTCAATTTTGTGTTAGTATAGTATTTATAGTAAATATGACAAAATAATTATCTTTATTTTTTTCATACAAATGAGTATATAAACATCTCTTTTGAATTAAATGTGATTTTGTATAGTAATATCTTAATTCATCAATGTTGCATGTCTTTCATCAATAAGATACTAGCATGTATGATTCTATCTATCAAAGTAAATATACACATGATTTCTTGTACGCCAACAAAACTACAAATAGCAACATTCTTCATTTTTTAACTCATTTTTTAGTTGAAATAAATATTTCCTTTGTTAACCTTAATGTGTGTCTGTGTGTGTCTGTGTGTGCGCGCGCGCATGTGTGCACGCGTGCGTCTTGTGTCTATGTGTGTCTGCTTGTGCGTGTGTGTGTACACGCGTTTGTGTGCATATTTGTTTGCGTATGAGAGAATGACACTATTAATTAGAATACAGAAAAAACAATTATGTGAAACCTCCTCTTATCACCCATTTCGGCTTCATTCTCTGCTGTCTATCAAATCAAAAAATAAATTTGTTTAGACCCTCATTTGTCTACTACTATTAATTCAACACCAACTCACAAATCAGTTAACGTAATAAAATCCAGTATAAATTTAATTAAAAGATTATACTAATTAAAAACAGTAAAGTCGTTCCTTAAGTTTATTTTAATTAATTAAAATGAAGCATGGACCGACCTCATCGCTTGGAAATTGATTTTCAATTCAATTGAAACCATGAATAAAACACGACCTTTTCTTGTAACTTTGGCGAGGTAAAAGTAGGGCCCACATTTAATAGGTGTAAGTAAGAAAAAGCCTTTTGTAATCTAATGTTCCCAAACTTCCTATGTAATATTGCAATCAAATGCTACGCAGTAAAGAAGAAGAATGGGAAACACAATAGTCTTTGATCCCTTCCCTTTGGTTGTACAATAATAAAAAGTAAATGCCATCTATGTCGAATTTGAGTATTTTGTCCATATTAATGATCCATCACTAAATTCGCTTACATAAGCAGACAAAGAGATTCGACCAAACACATTTAAGAATATGTCAAATGTCGGAAAGTACGACATATCATAATCGCATTCTTTATAATTTTATCATTGTCAGACACCACAGTTTTTTTCAATTAACTCTTTCGGTGAGTCCACTAAACTCAATGCTACTTTAGGTTCACCTGTTTTAGGGAGTACGTAAACATTACATGTTGCATTTGTCTTTTCTTTTTCCAATTTTGGCGGAATAAATATTTTTATATTAAATCAAGGAAATTTTGAAATTGGTCTATCCACTAATAATAGTTGACAAATACCTACATGTTTATGTTCTAAATTAAATGTTAAAATTTGGAAAATAATTTTATTTAGAAAATGATTTGAAATGTTCAAATCTCGTTTAAATATCATTTTTGCAATTTGAAAATCTTTTTTAAAATATATATCTTTTACATACTTTTTACTGTTATCATAGCTAATGTTATAGAATACATTAATCGGTGGACGGATCAAGTAAGTTTGATTATTATATGTTACCATTTGTAAATTGAATCTAGTTTGTATATAATGAATAGTTCGTGAAGAGTGACAAAGTTTAATTTAGGCCATGAATGAAGGAAAATACTCACAAATGTTTGTCCTCTTGGATCAAAAATTAAAATTTTATTGGAAAAACTTTTTCTTAATTTTTAATTCAATTGACATTAACGTTGTTCAAAAAGAGCTATTCATAGAAGATTTATTTTAAAACGCCCCAGTTTTCAGGAGGGATTATATTTAAATGTGTGAAAATGTAGTATAAGTGATAATTTATAAGAAATAATATGTTTTATTTGTAATAAAGTTAAAAGACAAAATATGAGCAATTTGCTATTTCTTTAGTTATCTATAATTTTTTATTTGTCATTCACTTGTACTATTCTACACTAATATATCAAACTTAATTCATATAGAAGACATTAGTTTGCTCCACTTTTTTTGGATGTAAAACTACACAATTATACTATTCTACACTTATATATCAAACAAAATTCATACAGAAGACACTAGTTTGCTCCACATTTTTGGATGTAAAACTACAAAATTATATTTCATTCATTAATATTTTTAGCATATCTACGAATGTAACATAAAAAAATTATATTTCATTCATTAACATTTTTAGCATTTCTATGAATGTAACATAAAATGTAATAATATGAGATTGAACAGGATAAGAATTTGGCCTATAACTTCTTGGTACTTGTTTCATTTACGTGTTTTTACTTTAAGCATTTAAAGATTTCAATTTTACACTAACATGAACCAAATTAAAAAACATTGACAAGCTGCTAGGTCTTTGAATTCAACCAGACTCTTCTAATGAATTTATAACTGAATCCCCACTTAGACTGTTCTCCTTAATTGGTTTATAAGATTTCTGGTGGATTACTTTATAGAAAACAAAATTTAGTCTGTTTATATAGTTAATAGGATTAATTGTTCAGCTAAATCTTCTTTACCATACAGCTAGAAACCTAAGTCCATCTTGCGTTTTGATTTTTTTCCTTGAAATTGTCTCCTAAAGAAGGACCAATTTTTTCAATGGACCTAAGAAGAAAACTTTTAAGAAACAAGCAATCATATTATTTGATTATATTTGGAACCAAGAGAAATTATAATTACAGCAATCGAATTCTCTGCATGTTAAAACCTGCTACAGAGGCATGTTTAAGGAGAATCTGTTCGGTGACTGTCGTATGAAGAACCTTTTTTTGTTAGATATTTTACAATGCCCAATTTTGAAATGTAAAAGAAAAGTCCATTAAATTGGCCATGCTACCATTAGACACTTACAACATTCCACCGAGCACCTTTTGAATATGATCAGGAAAACTCAGAAACTCAAAAAAAACCGTACCTATAAGTTAACTCAAAATCATAGGAAGTCTTTGAATATAGATAGCTGCAGATGACAGGAATCATGGATGGCGATGCCAGGGAATCATGTGTAACACATCCCACAGATCTAAATATTTGATTTTGCCAATACTTGTCCTGAACTTGCTTAATGGATACAATCTTGTGTAGCATATAGTCTCTGCTTTCAATTTTTTACTTCAGAGCTTCTCTAACATACCAGAATAAGTATTCATATATTCAATCAAGATTTTGTTACTTCCTTTTCCGCTATCTGCTTACTCTTAGGCCACATACAACATTTCCCTTAAATATACACACTCTACTGTAAAAAGCATTCCATGCCTGCTTGTCCTACAACTGATATTAGTATAACACTAAAGATATAGTTTCCTCCATCCCCACCTTCATGTGTTCTGTGCATCATGAAAGTTACACGCTGTATGCAGCATTTCTCTTAAATATCCATCCCCACGCAAAACATCAATTAATGACTGCTAGTGCTTAACCTTCAATTCCCAAGCACTGTGGCTCACATTCCATATGTAGCTTGCCCCACCATTTTTCCACAATTCTCTATATGACAGTTCTGCTTGCATCTTTTAAAATGTTTAAGGCCATAAAATAATTCCATGTAACAGGATTTTTCTGTTGTAGACATACATCCATCCTAAACATTATAGTCTAATTTGTACATTTGTCATTTCCCGCTTCTTTACGACCATATTGAATAACCATTGGCTTTCCTTTTAATTGGAAACCATTTACTAATTGTAGAGCTTGTGCGGCTGTATCAGTATCTGCATGAAATATTAAAACTCAAAGATTCAATTATAAATGCTGAAAAATATAGTAACTAACATAGCATTAGAAATTAAGACAAACCATATACAGCGATGTTCCACATAATTCAGAAACAAAGACTTGAGAAACTCATAATAAAGTATTTAGAATTTTAGAGTAATACCCTGATCGACAGATTGCAGCTATGAGAAAGAATCTCCAGAACAATTAACCTGTTGACACTTTCTTGTTATTCCCTAGTTTTTACAATGAAATATATTGTATATCAATAGTTGATGAAGTTACAGAATCCCTTCCAAGTGTATCATGTGGGAGCAGACTACAAGGGCTCAAAAACAGGGTAGTTCAAGGAAATAAGAACTGTTCAAAATAAACAGTTGAGAAATTCAGAAGTAGAGATATAGAGTAAGCTTAACTAAGCACAAAATGAAGCAACAGAAAACTAAAATGGTCTTGGCAGATATTTCAAAGACAGGTGCAATGTCTCTTACCAGTGGCTGGACTAGCATATATACTGCCCTCTGGGGCAACGGAAGTAATTCAAAAGAGGCCAAAAAAGAGATGCCAACCATTGGTGAAGACTCTTCTTCCATTCTTTCATTTCTTAGATCCTTGGGTGGTGGTGTTGGTATTGGGCCCAGAGTTATTGATTTTCATCTAATTTAGATTCATGTATTGCACAACACAGGAGAAAATCTCCAAACTATCCCAAACTATAGCTGACTTTTGTGAAGCTTTCATAAAAACAACTTTCGCCCCCAGTAAAACCTGGTCTGTCTAAAAAATTGTTGACAATTTTCAACAGTTCTTTTGCAACTACAAGCAGGAGCTCATTGGGACATGCATAGCAAGCACAACTAGCTGCAAGTTTGCAGGGAGTCGGGAAGCAGTGCACTTGAGTCAAATGCAAGCAGTTTTTTTTGTAACACTTCTGCAAACACATTCTATAACTTCATGCCATTTAAACAGTATTAACCTATGTTAATTAGGGCTATGTTTCCTGGTAAAACTAAGTGTTCCCAGAAACAGGAACACCCCAGGGAAGGGTAGGAGATACCCCTTACTGCCCCCAAAATGCTGAATAAATCGATAAACAGTGTAGAAACTGGGGCTCTCAGCTGTCCCTGAGACAATCAGGGATGTCTCAAACATCTCCTGACCAGGCTTGGAATTTGACTGTCACCCCTCCCTGTCATGTGTATTTTTTATGATGATTTGGTCATGTTAATACCTTTCATTCTACGTTTTAAGATAAATATTGATTTCCATTTTTAATATAAATTAGTAATAATAAATTTCATCTATCAAAGTTTCTAAAATAATATAAAATTCTAGAAAATAATCATAAATTAGCAATATATGTCAACCTTAAGAAAGATTCTAATTTTATATTCTGCATGCTCATAAATTTATTTACTTAAGTATCATATTGCCTATTATTCTATTGCGCCCCCAAACAGATTATTGCCTATTATTTTATTGATGGTTTTATAAAAAATAAGCTTGCCAATCAATACAGTTGAACAAATTTTCAGCCTGTCATATATGACTCAAAGGTGGAAAAACAGCCAATATGGCCATCAAATTCTGGGCCTGCTCCTGACTATCGTGGGGACGGCTGGAAGCCTCAGTTTTAGCAATTGAGTTTCCTTTTTTATTTGAAATGATGACTTTGTTGTAAAAGATTTTGGATAAAGTGAAGCTCCTTTCTGCAGACCTGATTTGTATCATTTGAGACTAGAATTTGTAAAAATTTGTCTTAGGGCAAAATTCACCCAAGAACTATGAACTCAAACACAAGCACAACTGTAGACCAGAAAGAGTATGATCAGAATATCGATATGTATTCGATTCAATATGCATAAAAGTACACTAGGAGTGGCTTTATATAAAGGCCTCTGAGATGCATCTAGAATGCCCAAGAATCTGCTACATGATAAGTCATACAACCAGGCACATCTTCACCAGATATGGGTTATTCTCCATTAAGCACGGAAGTAAGTGCGATGATGAGTGAATAAGCCTACAAGGGTGTAATACAAAAATTTATGTTGTAGACAACATGTGCTAAAAAGGGAGTGTGAATAACTATGTTATTTACATGACAACTCAGTGAATGATGCAAACTCCAGTGTTGTAGACACCATGTGCTGAATTAGAGTTGCGTACGTCTATGTTGTCAACTTGACAACTCATAAAGATACACAAACTCCTAAGTGTCACAAAATAAATAATAAAATAACGCATTAACCTAAGTAAACTTAAGTAAAGTGTAATTAGTAAATACGTATTTACATCAACACCCCCCCTTAACTGCAACCTAGGGGAATGTCCTTAAGCTTACGAAAACTAGAATGAAATGCATAATGGGTCCCGACTACTAGGCCATGTTAGGTACTCATGTACATAATGAAATGCAATCTCTCATAAAGCGGAGAAAGAGGGAAAACCTCATGGGAAAAACCCTCCCCCAAAAAGAGAGATGAAAAGACTAGATGCATGGATGGATGGAATAATCAAGAACCCCCCATTACGACATACATCAAGTATATACAATAGTAAAGAATGAGAAGAACAAGACCTCATAAGAGGAAAAAGTCCCCCACATAAGAAAGAACAGGAAGAGAGACAAGGTAGTCCCCCCCCCCCCTAATGAAGAATGCCGACCAATGATTGCTGCTCCAAGGAAGAAGCTCGTCCAAGAGTGTTGAATGATGTTCCCCCCCTTTGGAAGAAACAATGACAAAGGTACAATCCTGAAGATGTATGGTGGCCCTGAAACCTACTCAAGTGTCGGTAGAACTTATTCCAAAACTGTCTCCCTAACTGATAAAGAGACCTCCAATTGTTGTTCATAAGGATCCACAATCACGCCAACCTATGAAGATTGATCATGCAGAGAATGGACATGAGGGTTAGAGTGAGCCCTCACAACAACTATAGAAGGATCATCTTCATCAGAGAAGATGTAAATCATCAAGGCTGTCTCCCAAGTCTGCGGTGTGTGACTCCACGAACAAACCTGCAATGTTTGCCATGTAGTCATCAACTAAAGCTGGAGCTAGAAGACTAGTTGTACCCTGTTGTGTTGGACCTATCACTGTGGCAATGTATGCATGTGGACTATACTGATGATGTGACCTTTCGCTGCAACTGTCGATAGAACCCCATTGAAGCACTATCCCTGGTGTCACTATCAGTTTCCACAATGTATGAAGTGTGGAGAGGATTAGAGGAGAGGATAAGCTAGGTGAACTTTCCCCAAAGTGTACATCCTTCTCCACAAAGATCTCGTGAGTCTCTGGATCCATAAGTCTGTATGCCTTAGCACCGTCTTCATACCCAATGAAAATACAAGGCCTAGATGGTGGTGCCTTGCATCCCCTAGAAGATAGGTTTGCCCATGCTGGACAACCGAAGACTCTGAAGTGACTCACAACTAGTTTTCTGCCACACCATGCCTCAAAAGGTGTCTTTCCATCTAAGGCATTATGAGACCTGTTAAGTATGTGAGTGGCACTGCTAATGGCTTCAACTTCAAGTGTTGGATCAAGAGATTTGGCTTTAATCATGCAACTTGCCACGGTCTTAAGAGTCCTAATCCTCAATGCTGCAACATCTGTCTTGTGCGGACTAAATGCTGGTGGATTCTAAAGATCAATACCCTCAAGTTTGCAAAAGCCTTTAAGTCTTCTATCCACATATCTGCTTTCGTTGTCCCTCCGTGGAACCTTGATGGTTTTCCTTGATTTTGTGTTCAACATGAATCTTAAAGACTTGAAGCTTATCAACCACTTCATTCTTATGATGAAGGAAGTAGACCCATGTAAAGCGTGAAAAGTCATCAATGAAAGTAAGGATGTAGCGGCCTTGGTTGACTAAAGTCACTGCAAAAGGACCTGCTAATACCATGTGAACCAACTGGAGAACAACTGGCACTCTTGAAGACTTCCCTTTATCATACTTCTCTTCGAGATGCATAACCACTGAACATAATAAACACTAACCCTTAGAAAAGTTGATGTTAGGTAGACCTTTGACCATGTGTTTCGAGCAAAGTTGTTGACGATAGCGGAAGGCAAGATGACCAAACCGCTCATGCCATAATGTGGTTTGTGAATTAGAGTGAGTTAACAAGACATGAGAAGGAGACTTAGGCACAAAGTGGGAGAAGGTATAAAGCCTCTTGTCATGATTGACTTTCCCCACGACAACCAATGGATCATCTCTTAGACTTTGCACCATCACTGAATCTAGAAGGAACTCAACTTTATGACCATCTCCAAGGTGAATGATTTGGTAAACTGAGAGGAGATTGGAGCTAAGGTTTGGAACATAGAGAACGTCTTTGAATTCCCCATTTTCCATTTCCACATATCCTTTCCCTTCAACTTCCATTTTAGTATCATTTCCCACAAAGATGTGCGGTACCTATGACTGCTTCAATGAAGAGAAGTCTCCCTTTGAAGAACCCATATGATAGGAGGCACCTAAGTCAAGAATCCATTCTGAAGAAGAACTTGTATTTGCCATAAGTGTCATCCCTTTTCCATTTGAAATGGGTGGAGTTGAATCCTTGGAAGTACCTGGCACTTGAATTTTGTTCTTTTTGAGTAGGTTTTCCAACTCATTGATTATTTTAGTCTTGCAATGATGCTCATCATGATTTCGCTTTTTGCAATATGCACAAAAAAGTTTGTCCTTTTCATTACTTCCCTTCTTGTTGGAAGAAGAATTGCCTTGCTGTGAGAAGGATTGTTGTGTCTCATATTGTGATTTCTGCTTCCACTGCTTTTTCTTGTTGTTGCTAGAACCTTTCCTTCCTTGACTTGATTGGTGCTCATCACTAGCCACCAATGCTTTGGTCTTTGATGTCATGAGAAGTCCCAAATCTATCAAGTGAGATTGTTCAACAATCAACATCTTTGCAAATGCATCAAATGTAGGCTTCTAGTAAGCACTTCCAATGGTCAACCTGTGAGTATTATAACTCGAAACAAAGGAAGTATACTCCGAAGGTAGCCTCTTCAGGATGTGATGAATCAACTTGTCATCCTTCATGGGATTTCCACAATCTTTAAGTAGTGCCCTATACTCATTGGCTTTGTTGATGTAATCTTGAATTGTGTCAAAGTTCTTTGGATCCAAGAGAAGTAGATAGTCCTCAATCTGAAAACCCTTTTCCTCATCCACCTTACCATACAATGATTCAAGTTTGTCCCAAGCAGGTTTGGATTCCACGAAACTGGCAATGTGGAAGAAGAGATCTCTATGTACACAACTCCTGATAATTCCTAAAGCCCGATTGTCTATAATTTTCCAACCAATGAATTCTTTAGCATCAGTGGGTTTTCGAATTGTACCATCAACATAAAGATTTAGACCTTTTGCCATTCATCTACTCCATACAATATCTTTCCATGTAGAATCATTGCATTAAGTTAGAAGTGGACATTTAAGTGAACCCATGATGCAGAAAAGTAAAAGAGCACAAAAGAGAGACACAATACACAATCCACACCCCCCCTTCCACTCAATCAAAAGAAACCCCCAAAAAAGATGCTTTTGGCACTTTATAAGTAGTGCGTGTACAATGTGCCACTTGTCAAAATGTACAAAGTGGACTTCTGATTTTCCTTTCTACAACTGCCTTTTGAGGCCCAAATCTGTCACTAAGGTAGCTTAGATGTACAACAATTCTGAAAGGTAATCAAAGCATTGCAATGCAAAAAAAGCCCTAATTCTAAAAGTGAGATTTTTGTCCACACAAACTTAGAATTTGACTGCAGATCTGGAAAGTACACGAAGAATAACGCACTTTCGGAAAAAAAAAACCTATTTTCATGTCCAGATGAGCTTGTACAGAGCGTCTGAAGTTTCAAAATGCAGGATTGAACAGGTACAGTTGCCAAAAGATGCAATTTTTAAAAATTTCTAAAAAATCTTTGCACCAAAACTAGAAAAGAACACCACCACTGAAAAGTTCAAGATATTCTACCCAAAATCAAAAAAATCACGCCTGATTTGGAGTCCGAATGACTGAGATATGGCCTCCTAAAGTCGGACAACAAAATCAAAAATCAATCTGGAGAGTGGTTGCATCAGCAAAAGACAGGGTTAAATTTGATAGTCATACGGCTATCACAGCAGTTCAAATTTTCCTTGGGATTATGGTCAGATGGCCGTCAAATTTAGGCCAATAAACTTGATGTCAACAACTCCAAGCTCGTGGATGACGTCAGTATGACTCATGATAACATCAACTGTACATGCAAGTACAGATCGAATGGTACGGACAAGTACGACAAAAATGGCATTTCTTGCGGCTACCGAATGTGTTGTACGATTTGCTGATGTGTTCAACTGAGTCAGAGCGTCATGGCGGTTGACTGTGCAGTCTATGGCAGAATGACGTGGGTTTTGGCGGGTCATCCGCATGGCAGTAAATATTTGGCTGCATGGCGCAGGGACTGGGACGTGTGTTAGGTGGACATGTTCTCTTTCTGCCTGTGCAGTGTACACCGGATTAATTAGGCGTTATCGGCGGGCCGGGAAGTTCTAGATCGCCAGATCAGAGGAAAGCTGCCAAATCCACCGACAATGTAAATGCAATGCCAGAAACTAACAACGATCGCCGAGTTTAGAATCTGTGGGTGCCGGTTATAAAAATTGGTCGCTGGCAAATGGGACTTAAAATCCCACATTGACCATGTGAAAGCCCTGCAACAAGTTTAAATGGTAAACCTCATGAGCATAAAATAAACCAAGCGAGTGTTGGTTGGAGGTTCCACCGGATTCTGAATGCTGATCACCCAGAAATATAAGGTCTTGTTGGTGAATGTGCAATTTGGTACGGTATGAATGCCGGATTTATGTGCAAGCCAATCAGCAGAAGTGACTGCTAGAGAATATGAAATATGCCACTGAAAAATAAAGAATATTCCCTGCGTAGGGCTAGGGTGTAACTGCCCAGTACTTGTGCAAAAAAATTTCTTTGCTGCCCAAAGTTCAAAAAATTTCGAAAAAAAAGCTATCCTAAAAAACGCAGAGAATTTAACAGATCTGAATTGAATGAAATTACAGATCTAAAACATCATACCCGAGTTGCAAATTGGGGCCTTCAAGTGCCGATTTGCAAAAAAAATTTGCCTCACGATCGAATTTGGCTTAGGATAGCTGAATTTATAGCCGATTTGCACCGAATCGACGTTTCGGACGCAATGGCGAGGCTCGTTTAGACTCTAGACGCTCCCAATTTCTGTGGTACTCCGGATCTGGGCCAAGGTGCTGAAGCAACAATGGTCTTGAACAGCTATGTGAAGAGAAATTCTCCAAGCTTTAATACCATGTAAGAATTTGTCTTACATCAAAATTCACCCAAAAACTAAGAACTCAAACACAAGCACAACTGTAGACCAGAAAGAGTATGATCAAAACATTGATATGTATTTGATTCAATATGCATAAAAGTACACTAGAAGTGCCTGTATATAAAGGCCTCTGAGATGCATCTAGAATGCCTAAGAATCTGCTACATGATATGTCATAAAACCAGGCACATGTCCACCAGATATGGGTTATTCTCCATTAAGCACGAAAGTAAGTGCAATGATGAGAGGATAAGCCTACAAGGGTGTAACACGCAAATTTATGTTGTAGACAACATGTGCTAAAAAAGAAGTGCGAATAACTGTGTTATCTAAATGACAACTCAGTGAATGATGAAAACTCCAGTGTTGTAGACACCATGTGCTGAATTAGAGTTGCGTACTTCTGTGTTGTCAACATGACAACTCATAAAGGTACACAAACTCCTAAGTGTCTCACAAAATAATGCATTAACCGAAGCAAACTTAAGTAAAGTGTAAATATTAAATACGTATTTACAACAACTGAATTCTTCAATTTTTTTTTTTTTTTGTCAACATGGTTTTCAGTGATAGAAATCAGACACTAGGAGGTTGCCATGGCATCAAAGAAACCTCAAAATATGTAAATAAACTGTCCAGTCTGCTCACAACTTTATGGCAACGCTTTGGACACACAAAACACGCTAAAAAAATCCTCCAGACACAACTTCTGTCTAGAGGATTTCTATGTGTGTTTTAGACCCAATAGAGTGGTATTTTTGTGTTGAAAATACTGTCATACAGTTCTGAGCAGATTGAAGGATCTACTAACCTATTTGGAAGTGTCTTTTATGCCACTACAGCCTCCTACAGATCTGATTCCAATCACAGAAGACCGTGTTTATAGAAAACACTGAAGAATTATAATCTCAAATGATACAAACCATGTCTGAAGAAAGAATATTCATTTCATACAAGGGCACCATTTCAAAATCAAAAAGGAAATAGCGGTTGATGAAACTAGGGATGGCCAGCAGTTTCCAGATATTCTTTCAGGGCTTTAGGGACTGCAACAGGATTGTCATCAAAGTGATTCATCTCCAAGTGTCTGTATCCCAACAGCTTGCGCGGACACATCATCAAATAGTGGTAGACTCACTTTGATCTTCCTGAATTCTTCTTAGACATAAGAGCTCAGCCTCTTGAATTCCTCTATAGGAGGATTTTCCTTGTCTTTGTTCTCTTTAGTGGACATTAGACTGTACAGTAGGTTGCCCTCTTTCATTTTGTGGGGCATTTGTCACAGCACGTTGTCCTCTTTCACTTTGTGAAACACCTGGCTGTCAATACTCAGGTGTCTCTGAGAGGACTCGGAATACTGCTTGAATTAGGATGCGGAGGTCTTGAAAAAATGTTCGAAGGAATGGATCGTGACCTCTGTAATTCCTCTGATAAGTCTTTGGAGCGGAATTTCCAGTTGTTTTCTGGTATGCTTGAACTTCATTCATTCCTTCCACCATGACATTATGTAGAGTGGAGGGAAAACATAACCATCCCTTCCTAAAGGGTTATTTAGGGACACAGGAGGAGGTTGATATCCTAGTGGAACTTGAATTTTGGCATCTTCACAGAACCATTTGCTGATGCAGGCAGAAATTTCTAATTAGTTTGCACTGACATATAATCTAGAGACTAAGGAGGACACTAGAAATTATCAAAGACCAATGCCTGATTGTACCTAGGTGCAGGTGCTAGCTCAAACCCCCTAGGTGGAGGGTTTTGATGTGTTGCAGTGTTTCTTACTTCTCTTTTAAATATATCATCAGCCCTTTGGAATTCTTGACATTGTAGCTTAGAGTGCTGATTCATCTCATGTACCCTACACCTGGACAACACTGTTCCTACAAGGAAAATTTTATTGACAGGTCAACTTTTGGAAGTTGGTGAGTTATCTAATGGTGAAGGTACACCACCAAGACAATGCTGCTTCTATCAGGAAAACATTATCGGTACGTCATCTTTCAGAAGTTGGTGGGTTTATCTAATGGTGAAGATACACCACTAAGGTTTAAATTTGTGTTCCATGATCTTCTCTGGTATCTTTGATTACTGGTACAGCACCCAAAATTGTTCTCTTGATGACCTTGATTGCTGTTTCGGTAGCTGGGACTATTATCTTGATATCCCTGACCATGCTCTTGATGATTTTCATGATGCACTAGAGGATTCCTTGATGTCCTCGATTGTTACCCCAATGTGACTGAAAATTTCTTTGTTAATTCTGCAATTGATTGTTTTGATTTTTGAGGTAAGTAACCTTAGTGGACAACTTCTTTACCTTTCCTATCAAATATTGCATCTTGTCTCTTTCCTTTTGAGTCCTTATTCAAGATGTTGTGTTCTGGAGATAAACAAGTTGCACTGGCATATCTTGGCAGAAGTAGGAACAGGATTGATAGCAGTAGCATAGTTCAACATTCCTTGATTCAACATGCTAGTGATTGTAGACTAACCCTCTGCGTACGCTTGTATCAAATTGGCAGGAATCATGTGTCTTTTGAACAAACATGGAAGTAAAGCAATCCAAAGCTGCATCATAAATAGGTAAGGATCACACAATCTTGAATAAGCTCTCTGAGATCTGTTGTTGAAAGCACCAACATCTTGTCTCTTCAGCCCAATGAATTGCCTATGCAATTCAGTTGGGGTGATTGGCAGTCTAAGGTTTCCTATTAATGCATCATTCAATTCTTGCCAAGCTTGGATTGAATTAGCAGGCAGATAGATGTACCAGAAAATGCTTCTTCACCCAGTGAGGGAACAATCTACGAGCAACATCTTCTTCTTGAACATTTTCGTTTTGGAGAGCGCCTTTGAAAATATTAATATGCTCATCTGTTGTGTGATTCACATCATTAACAAGAACTCGGAACATAAATGTTTGGGAATATTTGACATATTATGGTAAGTGGTAAATATTGCAAGAGGTGATTCATAATGTGAACACCACTATTGTGCCATTACTACAACTTGGTGTTGAACGATTGTAAGTGCAGTTAGAAGTTACTTGCGCGGGTGCTCAAATTGTTACTTGTCGAATTTGTGTAGCTCCCTGCACTCAACGTTGTGGTGGTTGAAACTGGAATATTCTAGTGGATCTACTAAATGAATTTTGACATGTCAATGCTTCTCTCTTGCCACAACTAGGCTTTGGATCAAACATTAAATCTTGTATTTCTTTCACTTTCATGTGTATCTTAGGATTCTATGATGTACTTCAGATGAGAATGAATTGAAACATTCAAATAAATGAATTCTTTCTTAATTTTGTCTCAAATGTGCACAAGGCTATTGATTCCTTTGAATGATCAATGATCTTTGAATAGCTGCTTCAATCCTCTAAGATTTCTCTTCTTCTTCCAACACAAATCTTTCTCACATACACTCAATTGCACTTATCTTAACATTCCAAGCAAGAGAGTTCAATCCTGCAACGATGTTTTCTTGGTCATCTCCAAATCTAGGATCTACTTGCAGGCTTGGTATGTTGTCTCAATGTTGTAACACCATCTTGATTCATGATGTGGAATATTTCAATAGCAATTCTTGTGTGTTGAGTTCTCCTAGCACCATTTTTTGTTGATGGCATGATGATGGAGGGTTTGCATACCACCAATGCTCTGCTTTTCTAAATTGTTCCAAGAATGAACTCAACCCTCCTAGCACCAGCTTCTATTGACCTGCATTTTAAGACCCACAAACAATGGAATGAAACATTGAGAAATCTTATCTTCTCTTGATTGTGAGAGATCATACAGTGGATTCCAAGGTTCCTGTTTACCGTAGAAGGTAAAAGGATACTTATCGCATGTAGTATAGTAAGAATCAAGATATAACACAAAAAAAATACTTTATTCATATACGCAATATGCACTCCAATGCTTACAATATGATTATGATGATTACAATGATGATGCCAAAGCCCCTTCCGAACGGTGTACATATACTTTCCCGAAGGGGTGACTCAACCGTCACGTGCCCGTTTGGATACAATTCTACCCATCGGCTACAATATAGAATTTACCGACATCATCCCCCAAAAAAAGTGAAGTCATCCCTAGACGACAATTATAAAATATCCGAGACAGATTAACAAAATAGAATACACTAACTATGACTAACTATAATAGGATAGAACTTTTTCCATCACACCACTTTTACATTCGTCCCGTGCCTGCACCAAACTGGTCTCCAAAACGCATTGCATCTATAGCCTCTGCTAACTTAGCCAAGTTGACCTTGATAGTCACCCATGCCGCCTTCTCTGCTTCCAACTCCTAGGTACACTGAGCCAAGTGTGGCTCTACTGCCTTCAACTGGATGATCAGCTCCTCCCAAGCTCTTTATGCATTCACCAAGACAACCTCAAGTCCAATCAACACATACTCCGAGTGCCTCAAAGTGTAGCATCATTCTCAAAAGGCTTTCTCCAGTGCTCTCTCCACCTCTAACATACAGACACTCCATGCTTGCAACAACTCCAGGTCTCATCAACTAGTCACACTTCCCATGACTGATAACTGAATTGACAAAGGGTCTAGGGGTAATGCCCCCGGCAAGCAGGGTCCTGGGGCAGAGCCCCAAGCGCGCTCCCTATCGTGATACAAGGCAAGGTCGAGGGGCAGCGCCCCCGCCGCCAAGACCAAATTAGCACCCTCTATATTTTTCTTTTATTTTATTTTTTAGAACCTCCTATCACCCTTCTTTAGTGTCGTCTCTTGTAGCAATTTATGTCGTACAGCCATGCAATGATGTTTTATAATTTCTTCGTACCTTGTTAGTACCCTCTTCTCATTTCGAAGGCCATAAGGTATTGTCTCACTTGCTAAGTGTTATGTGTCACATATAATGGTGGTCATACAACCACCAATAACTCCTGTATGAGTCGTACAACGGACTTGGCTTGCATGATTCTAATCTTTATCTTCGTATGGCCATACGAAATCACTCTTGATGTTTTACTATTGTCCGTACAGTGATGTGTTTGTGTTATTCCATATTCCTTATATTGTACAGTTGTACAATCAAGTCACTTATTCTTGTCTCGTTGCCACCGTACGGTGTCTTGATCAAGGTTGTACAATGCGCCCATATTTCTTCTGCCCATGTGAAGGTCATACGGTGTGTCTATTCATGCTTTCTTCGTACGGTGTCACTCTTTTTTTGCTTTCTATAATGTGTCCTTTGTGTCATAGGGTCGTACAGTTTATTATGTCTTCCTATTGCCATGCGATGAGCTCCTCCTTTCTACTGAATGGTCGTACAATGAGTTCTCTTTTCCACGTTCTCAGTTGGCCATACAATACTTCTTCACGATCTTAGTTGACCATATGGTGAGCTTATATGCCTTCTCTGCTTCCTTGTAGCTGTACGGTATTCAACTTGAAATGTTCTCATGTTTCCTATCCAAGACCGTATGCTCTGAAAGCATACTTTCTTCTGGTTTCTTGATACCATACGGTATGCTTGCCTACTACCATATTTCCTTATTAAGCATATTAGTATTTACCCCTTTTCTTCAGCTTACTCTAAAAACTTGAATATTTTACTTTACACTTATTTTTACATATATACATTAATATTTATTATTTATACTCTCTCAGTTGCTCGTCCACGGAGGTGCGTTATTTCTTTCATGGTAGATTTTCAGTTTCGATCCATCAACTGCATCGAGCACTTCCTTCCCGTTGAGCGTCCATAATTTGATTGCTCCATTATCGCCGACTTCACAGATTTTGTACGATCCTACCCACTTCACTTTGAACTTTTCTCATCTAATCTCGTTCCGCCCATTATACTTTAAAACTAAATGGCCCAGTTGGAATTTACTCAATTTCAAATGCTTGCCATGCCATACCTTTCGCCTATTTTGTAACTTTCGTGGCTCATTGTAACTGTAATCGTCACTCTTCAAGTTTATTTAAGTTATACAATCTCTCCCTTAGGCTTTCCATATCGCCCAGTTTGTTCTCGATCGTGATCCTTAAACATGGTACCATGAATTCCATCAGCTGCCACTCCTTGCCGTCAATAACTGTATTCTTGATTCTAGAACCTTCACTCCGTACTGCTGCAGTTTTTATTAAGCCCTTCCTCTTTGTTTCCTATGCAGACCATACAATGTATTTTCCTTGCTGCTAGCACCTTTCTACTAAATCCGTGGTGCACTGTAACCTTTTCTTTCTGCACGGTCCATTCACCGTGTACCATACAGTGGAATCTTTCCTTTTTCTGAGTTCGTACAGTATGTTCTTCCTCTTGTACTGGCCATACGGTATGTTTTATCCTTCAGCTTCAACCATAACCGCCTTTCCTTCTTTTGCTTCTCTATATTCCTTCGGACATTCATTTTCCTCTCCTTTCTTACCTTCGTTGACCCTTAACATATTACAGCTTAGAAAGAGCTTGTAATCCTCCATCTACTAGTGGAGTAGGCTGTTCACCGAGTCTAGGACGTCATCATTTGACCCTCCTAATCTCAACATTCCTCCTTCATCCAGTTCCATTCTCTTCTTTCCTTCATCATCACCTTCACCTTCACTTTCACCTTCAGAATCTGACGACACTGCCTCCTCACCTACCATCTGTGTGTAGGTCAATTATAAATCTTTGGCCTCCGCATTCCATGGATAGGGTATTTCGTTTCCAATCATGTTTCACTTTTTCTTGCACCAACCAACCCCATCCAAGGATAGCGTCAAACCTGTTGATGTCAATTTTTATACCACATAACATATTAGCAATTGAATATCTGATACAGAGTATCAAACACACAATTCCTCACTTGAAAAGTTAATACTCATGGGACATGAGAATAACTCCAATGTTCCTTACACCTGTGGATACTAACTCAATATATCGATGTGATTTGTTGGTAATCACGTAGGCGGGCTTACGTTATTCCTTCAAGGACAACTTGGATTTTGGGATGATGGTAATGGTGATTCAGTATGAGTGTCGATGATGTTGATGGTGATGGAGGGTGAGTGTTCGAATGGCTTATGCTTTCTTAACCTTCTTCTTCAAAACCTCGACTAATCAACTACTCGCTATTCTACTCCTACTCCTATGAATGGAAAGATTAGCAAATGGAAGGGGACCGAATCTAATGAAAGTTTACCAACGGCTCCACCCTCATAGATGCAATGATTCAAAGGAAAAAGAACTAGTTTACCACACAAGGCTTCCCCAACAAGCCACTAGGATGCTAGTGGCCTAGTTATAGATCCCTATCAAACATCTACTAATATCAACATACAATTAGCCATCTACTTCTAATCTAGCAACATGAAATGAAATCCTACTTTTAATTTGACAGATGAGAAGAACCGTGCAATACACCAAAATGATCATATATATCCACCATGCAAGCCACAACAATGAATAGAGAACAATTTTGATACTATTTTGGCAACAATTCTCCAACATAACTCCCTCACAAATGAGAGCAAAATGGCCTTATATAGAGGCTCCAAATTACAATGAATGGCCGAGATTAAGACGCAAAATCAAGGGCCAGGATTATATCTTACAAACCCTAATTAGGGTTACCATTATTCAACCAATTACATGAGGGAACCAACTTTGTGGGCCAATGAGAAAATTACAACAATTTGTCAACCAATGAGAACATAGGACACTTGGCATGATTTGATTGCATGCACATGAAAGTGCCACCTCATCAACCTTATCTTATAAATTTATTCAATCCTTGAGATAAGGTGAAGCCTCGGATGCTTGAGCTTGTCCTTAGAAACTTTCTCATCACCACTCGAACTTGCTCGTACTTGATGTCCTGACCTTAGAAGGATGAGGTCTTTGTGCCCTTGGGGAAATTTTGCATTGGCCTCGATGGCTTCCCTAGATGTGAACTTCTTTGCAACTTGAGAGCCTTGCTCTTGGCCACTACCTTAAGATTGAACTTAACCTCCCCCATTATCCTTGCCTTCCTTAACCTTCCTGGTCTTCCAACCTTCCCATTCGAATCCAACCAAGCTAGCTTGCATGAATAGCCAAGCCTTGCCTAGCTTCAAATATTTTCAAATCTCTTCTACTAATCCGCTCTTTCTTGAAATTGTAGTGCTTCTTGAATCTTAATCTTCAATCAAATTCGCCCTTCACTCGATTTCATTCTTCACCAAAGCTCGCAATTCAACCTTTGTCAGCTTGCAATCAAATAGAAGGGCTAGGACCCCATGTGGAATTGCTTCTAGTTTTACACTGCCCTAAGTTGTAATTCTAGATGTTCACTTATAATTCTAGCCCAATCAAATTATGCCCCTTCCATTTGCAATTTCATTAATAAAGAAGTACATCTAGTTTTCAAATTGCATACCTTGAGCTAAGCCCAAGGTCCAGCAGAGAAGCACCATGAGATTGTCATTTTCTAATTTGAAGTCTTCCACTGTGAGCCTTGATGATCTGGTGACTCCTTTCTTTCCTTCATGCAGCCAATTCTGCTTTTGTAGATCTTTGCCATGGGGAATTGTCCTTTTAGTTTGTCCTTTACCTGTATCATATTTACTATACTGACATTGGTATCAGTTATTCGCCTCATTTTCGTGAAGAAAGTTGTTTTGGGCATCGTATCCTCTTTGTCTTTCTTAGTATTTGCTCCCTTAGGGTTCTTGCATGCACTAACATCTACCATCCTAAACACTTATTTCTGCCCCTTTGTTCTAAGTGATATAAACTACCCTTATCGATCTCCAACCTTCTTTCTATCAATGGATTCTACACTTATTTCTGTCTCGCCAAGTCCTATCACTACACTTATCAATCTCCAATCTTCAACCTAAGGGTGGGACTACTACTTATTTCTGCCCCTTCGTTACCTTAGGATGGACTACACTTATATCTTCCAACTTCAACCTAGGGTGGTCTAGCTTATTTTTGCTTCGCTAAATGCTCTATCATGAATTTTACACTTATCAATCTCCAATCTTCAACCTAGGGTGGGATGATGAAGTGGTGGATGATGAATGTAAGAAGAACCAAGAGAAGAAAAACTAGACAAGAACAAAAAAGCGAAATCCGCTTAAGGACCACTTTCAACTTTAAATGAATTGAACTTACCTTTACCAATGGCCGGGTCTTCTTTTGAATTTCAGATCAGACCTAAGAATTTCAAGCCCCTAGCAAATATTGATGCCCTAGCTGGAGAAATCAAAATTTTGCCCACTTGAAATTGCCCATGCATGTGCTAAAAAATCAGACTTTAATCACCTATTTCCTTTGCCAAATAATACTGTCCAGATCTAATGCAAAATCGCAGCTCCTCAAGAAAATCAGACTTCCACAAATTTTGGCTCCACAAAATTTGCAGCTCTCAATGTAAATCAGACATCAATCAAGAATCATCTGGGGCAAGGAAAATCAGATCTGCCTTATAAAAATCGCCCGAAACTGCCCTATAAAAAAAACGCCAAAGAAGAAGAGTTGCTCCCATATGCAAATCTGCCCTTTGCCAAAAATCATCCAAGGAGAAAGAGCTACTCCAAGCATGTAAGGGGGAAATGAAAGAATGAGGAGACAAGGGGAAGGAGAGCCTTCTTATACCCAATTCACTTGTCTTCCCTAGTTGGTCAATTTGCACCTAGGAGGGAAAAAAAATATTAGTTAATGCACAATTTTGGCCTAGATTAAATGATAAGCTAAAAATTAATTTTTCCACAATGAAATTTGCATTTTTAAATTGTCAGTTAGACCAAAATTGCAAAAATAAAATAAATAAAGCCTTGGAGATACTAAACGTTTTCATTTAATGACGATTTAGTAATTAATATATCATTAAAACTCGGTTTTGGCAAGCCAAAATTGATTTTTTCAATTTTAAATTACTAATTTCTTTAAATATTTTAAAATCTTCAAGGCAAATTTAACCCATTTAATGCCAATTTTTGCAATTTAAATCCAAAATCAATTTTGCCATGGAAATTAATTTTTTAATTTTAACAAAAATAAAATCATTTCTCTAGAATCCAAAATCGATTTTCAAATTTGATTTAATCATCACAAAATCAATTTTTCACCAGAAAAAATTAAAATTTCCGAAACAATTAAAATATAAACAAAATTATTTATTTTGAAAATGCTAAAGATTACATAATTACATCCAGTTTTCAAAATAAATCATCTACGTACAAAATTTTTAAATTTATCTTGCCAAGTATAGTCCAAATTATCGAGAAAATGTTGTCTTTGAAATCACTTGGCCTAAGGATAAAATTAGTCATTCTAGAAAATCAAGCTTAAAACCGGGTGAAAAATAAACCTAACCTCCTCCCTCCTGGCCTGAAGGTGTCCAAAACGTAAAATTTTTTAAGAAAAATTTTTTGGACAACTTCAAAAAATTTTACCCATATGACCAAAAAAATGGGTCCCCAAAATTTTGGGGCGATGGTGTGAGAACCTCACAACAATACCCTTTTCTTTTTAGTGGAATAACAACAAAATCTAATAAAAATGGGTGTGTTCCAATAGTTACTGGCTATGCCGTAACGGTTCCCAATGATTTGATTCTGTGTTGATCCGCCATGAGTAATTGAAATGTAGGAGGCCACAATGTAGGTTGTCCCAACATTTTCCATATATCCTCTGGTAACACGTTCACGCCTGACCATCCGTCCACAATTGTGTCTGTAAGTACGATTCCCAGGATACCCATCTCAAGTACTATCGAATGCCTTCCTGTCGTGAGTGCCAATAGCATTGGGTCTGTTGCTATCGTTCCACTACCGTCCTTTCCCATTTCCTCTGTTGCTTTCGAGAGGTGTCATTTCAGTATTGTCGTCCAAAACTGAGGCATTGTAAGGTCATTTAATTTTATAGGAATTTCCATTTGCATTACCTACCTCATCATGTTTTGTTCAACTAGGTTCCTCTTCGAGGTGTCAGCAGTGTCTTTTACTTGTAACTTTCTCATTTCTATCTATTTTTCCAACTCCGTTTGTGCTTGTTGCAACCTCTTCTTTTCTTCCTCTACATCAGGGTACTTTTCCTTCTTAGCTTGCTCGCGCGTAATGGATAGTGCTTCCTCATCACATGTTTCGGTGCTTAACAAATTCACCCCCTGCTTTGGGCATTTCGAATCTTCATGGTCTCCTAGACCACACCATCTACATAACAGCTGCGGCATCTCCTTCGTAGTACAATCTCTAGCGAAGTGCCCCCAGAGGTAGCACGCACGACACTGTATCATCGGTCGTCCACTCGAGTCATACTATATTCGACTTTGGCCTCCATTATTATTATTATTACCACCCCTTCTGCGTCGATTATTGTTGCAATATCCTCCTGAGGTTGCATCGTTGTTTGTGTTTGTTCGGGTGGACACTTCCTGCGTTAGTAACACTTGCTGGTGTCCCTTTGACTTCATATTGAACAGGCATTCCTTTATGGAATGTCCCACAATCTGGCAAATATCACAAAATTGCTTTTTTGGGCACAAGCTCTTTGTGTGGCCTTACCCCTTACAATCCATACACCACAATTCCCCCTTCATCGAGTCAAGATTCTTTTTCAAATTTTTAAATTCCTTATCATTCGTAGCATATCCTTCTGCAACGCTCAAACTTTCTTGCTTGATTCTTCATTACTGTTGCTACTTTCGGATGATGAATTGTCTGAGTCTGATGATTTGTGCTTCTTCTTCTTGCTTTTTTTTGTTCACTCTCTAGATCCATCGCCTGATTATACACATTTGCGCACGATGTCGGAGGTACAATATTCATTTTCTTCTTCAAAGTTGGTCGTAGCCCCTCAACAAACCATCGTTTCTTTAATCCGACAGTCGATGGGCTCTCCATCTTCCCCACCAACTCTTTCAGCCATCTTGCATAGACATGGATCGTTTCATTCTTTCACTGCTTTGTGTTGTATATTTTTGCTACAATTTCGTTATTGTCCCTTAGCAATCAGAACTCTACTATGAACTTCTTCTTGAGATCTGCCCATGTAATCAATTTCTGAAGATCGGCATCCACAAACCAATCAATTCCTACACCCCGCAGGGTTGCTGGAAACTATCGGACCCAATCATCCTCGTCTGTTACACCATTTGTCGTCCATATTGTTTCACATGTCTTGAAGTGCCTGATCGGATCTGCTGTTTCATCACCATTAAATTTCGGCAGTTTCTCCTTTATTCCTGGCATTGCTACTTTCTTTTGATTCTGTGGTACCTGCTATGTACCCGCATTGTTCTAAGTACCCGAGTTGTTCTGATCACCCGCGTTGTTCTAAGCACCCGCATTGGTCTGCACAACCGTGTTGCTTTGCACAACCACCCTACTTCCAACAACCGCGTTACCTAGTGAGAAAAGATCTTCCTCAAACGAAGTTGTTTGATTCTCTGCCTGTATTCGTTTGTCAAGTGTATTAGGAATGAAGAGTTCACTCCACGCTCGTGCTCCTTCAACACTTCGAGCCGTGCGAGTTGCTTCCCTTCCATTTAGATTCTCTACTCTTAGCGTATACAAGTTAAGGAACTCCTCCCTTGTCTCTTCCACCAAATTTAATCGCTGTCGAGTTCCTTCTAGCAATTCCTCGACACTCCTCGATCTGCTAGGTAAGTGCACTCCCTTCGTCTGTGCTCCTTCACCCCCTTGATGCCCGTCGGTAAGTTGCTAAAGCTTTTTTCTACGCTTCGCCTATTGTGCTAAAATTAAAACTTCCTTTGTTGTGCATATTTCATCCTTATTTTTTATCTTATTCCTATCCTTATTGAGCAAATTAAGCATTAATCTTCATAACACTTCCTTCATTCCAATTTCGACTAACAACGGTGCCAAATGTTTACCATATAGGGTAAAAGGATACTTATCACATGTAGTATAGTAAGATATAACACAAAACAAATACTTTATTCATATACGCAATATGCACTCTAATGCTTACAATATGATTATGATGATTACAATGATGATGCCAAAGTCCCTTCAGGATGGTGTACATATACTTTCCCTTCATGTCATTTCTTTACTAGGAATAAGCTCGATGGTAAATATAATAAGTTGTTTATCATGAGGGGCCTTACATTTGTAGTACTTTAAGTTGATTTCAACTGATACTAGAAATGAGAACTATCGGAGATATTGTAATGGAGTACTTGTCTTTTGGCTTTCATGAATGTGCAGAAAGTAGAAAGAATAAGGTTTAAATGTTCTATTCTACTCCTAGAATTTGAAAGATAGATACTATTATGGTGAAGTCTACCAAACTTTGCTTTGCCAAATTCAACAACTACACAAAGTCGGTGCAATCTTCAAGGAGGTATGAAAAAGATTTTCATATCGCAATGAATGCCATCATAACGAACAACAATGCATCCAAGATAAAAGTAAAGTTTCCACATAAGAGATCAAGTCTCTAACCTTAAAATGCATTTAAGAATCACTTAAGAACAGAAGGTATGAGAAAAGCGAGTTCACCACAACAAAATTATCAATCGGATTCATTTGAGATCTTGAATGCAAATTTTAAACTAAATCAGGGAACAAAGAGAACATACAAGCACAAAGACACATCAAGAAATCACCAAATGTCAATGATAACTCTATTATCTCAGTATCTCATAGTAACAATCTCCAAATTTTGTCATTTACAAATGACAAACGTGGCCTTTAGATAGGTCTGCGATCACAATGAACAGCCTGGATTGAAATGAAACTAATGGCCCAATTTGTGCCACCTCATCCCTAATTAGGTTAGGGCAAGAAGAGAATATACAATTAATTCACGGATGCACACAGACCAATGAGAACGAAAACTTCCATCTTAGTGTCACATTAATGTCCACAATGCATTTGCCCAAAATAGCCTATGCTTGATTTTGCCCTTAGAATGCTCAAAATCTAGTAAACAATCTCCAACTCATCTACACTGACACTTGGTGTCGATTCCTGCTTGCATTCCAAAATTGTCATCCCTCACCTAGATTTGCTCAAATTGCTCTCCCAATCTGGCAATAAGTCCTAGGTTGTGTGCATGACATTTGAAATAATGGAAATGTTCTCAAAGTCATCCTTTGTGAAGCAATTCAAACGAAAGAACTCCAGTTTGCATCTCCTGTTGTCCACAATTATTTCATTCTTGAACAGTCTTAATGATAACAATGTTGCAATTGTGTTGGAGATCCCTTGCTGAATATTTTAGACAACCTTCCTCAATCGAGTGGATTCCTCATTGAAATGCTCAAACATTTCCTTTTCCATGATTATTGTGCTATACCTCTAAGCAAAGTCATATGCTTCTCCTCCTCTTATCACTCCACCATCAACCAACATCTTCCTGGGAGTTTCCACTAAATCTTGCAGGTGTGAGAATTACTTCATCCAAATAAATATGTTCATCCTCCCACAACTCATCTAAGCATTGTATTTTGGAAAGGATGGCCAATGCCCTTTCATCAATTTGCACCAAGTCTTTAGTAATGCCTCTCTCTGGATGCATTTTATCCAAGCTTCTGTATTCTGAGAAATCCACTTGATTCTTTCAATGACTTCAATTGATTCAGCAGAACAAACTGTAGGAGGAACAAAGGCTTGGCTTTCTTCCCTCACTAAATAAGAGAAGTTGTTTAGATATTTGCACAAAGCCTTGTTCTCGCCTTTTAGTTTCTGGTAGTTTCCTTCCAATTTCCTCATTTTTACTTTCATTGATTTGTTTTGGATTAAGACAAAAATAGGTTTTAAAGGGGAACCTAAAGCCCCTTACAAAACATTACAAAAGATGTTCAATGAACATTACCAAACCAAAACACTACTAGCACAGACACATCCAACAAACTCAACCAGCACCCAGAAACACACTGAGGCAGAACAGGACATAGACATAGACAACCAAAAGCCTAGGCCAGCTCCATAAGAGCTCCTTTCATTTCTTGTGTTGAATCCTCAAATTCTCCAATAACCTGCTCCCAGTAGGCATGTCCCATATTTAACTGTCACATTATATTCAATTCCAGTAATCCGATCCTTTGTTTTGTCAATTGCAAGCACTACAAACTACAAAGTCCTTTGATGAACTTCGCTTTCTCGCCTTCTCTGAAAAAATATCACATTGCTTCTCCAAAAAATTCTTCACCAATTCTCCAAATTTCTCTTCATCTCAGCTCATTCTTCAGTGTGAGAATGAAATGAGAAAAGCTCTCTTATATAGAGGTTCAATCAAAGCTGCGAAATTATTTGTGAGCTAATTTTAAGCAGCTACTATTGTTTTTCTTCCAAGTTTTTATTTTGGAGAGGATTCTCTTACAAAAAGCTCCATTTCTCACAACTTTACATTCGTTTTTGGAAGATACCATTTTAGGTGATGTTTTGTTCATGCATGCATATTTTTGATATTTTTCACAATTAAATATTTCCAACTATTTAAATTAAATATTCGATAAAAAATCTCAATATTTAATTAATTTTCAAAATAGTTCACAAAAACACAATTTATTTTCCATTTTGCCATTTTTTATTTTTCGTTACTTTTTTATTTTTAAAATTTATTCATTGAATGATAATATTTAATTAATTTTCAATTTAACTCATCTCAACTTGAATTTCCATTACCGTTTTTTTGGTTCCATCATGGATCAGGATTATTCGTTCATCAAACATTTTCAAAATTTTAATCATTTCCATCATCACTAAAGTTTCAAGGATCAATCTTCAATTGCATTAGACATTAAATTTTCCAACACCAAAAGTTCAAAATGGAAAGGAAAATTCAACACTAAAATTAATTCCATTGTTCCACCTTTGTCTTCTCATATTTATTTAAATCCAAAATCTTTCTATCAATTTTCTCTTGAGCTTCACTAAGTATATAGGGATGTGGTGGTGCTTGTAAGTACCTCAACACCTCATTCCTATTAATTAGTTTCCACTCATTAATTCTGGCAATATGTAGTGACGATTTGGCATTTGTAATGGTTGGAATATAGAGCGGAGGTCCGGAGGGGGAGTTGTTAAGGGAAGAAAGGACAGGGTGATATCAAGCGCAAACAAGACAAGGAATTTTCCATATCCCTTCTTCAACGTCTCTCAATTCTTGCAGGACTTCATTCTCGGTAGACTCTCCCTCCACGATCTTCTTGCATTGTCCGGTAATTTCATGAGATTCACTACGTATATCCCTAGCGCAAGAAGTTTTCTTTCTTTAATCCCCTCATAGCACACATTATAAGTGTGAAATAAATTTTTCTTTTGTCTACCATTTGCACACATGAGGCTCATAAAGTGATTTCCTTACCTCGAACCTTTGAAAAAGAAATCCTTGATGCGTGTTATTTAGCGCTATGAGTGTATACAAGCCAAAGTTATATTCCCTTAGCAAGGCAAAATCGCACCTTGAGCGCATTGGGAGAAAACTAGCGGATTCCTTTCACTAAACATTTGCTTGACTTGTTAGCACTTGGGGGGAGGGCAGATGCTTCCTTTTGCAAAGTTCCTTTAGGTGTATTTCACGTTTGTGTGTATGATGGCAGATCAAGCTTGATGGCGAACTATTCCCTTTTGGACATTTCACCCCGTGGAAATCATGTCTTGAGCATGTCTTTGAGAAACTAAAGGATTCCTTCTCAAAGACTTTCCTTTACTTCATGACTTGAGATGATTGATGAAATCCCCTCTTCCTAACCATAAGGAAGTTGCGTTGGGTCTTAAAATTTACTTGTTACCTTCCTTATCTCAGTGCCCATTGTTGACAAATTCGGAAACTAATAATTTCAAGACAAATTTGCACATAGGATGGATGAAGCTTCGAAGAAGGGTGACCATACTTAAAACTTCCATAATTTTTTTAAACTTTCCTTTGGCTCTATAAAATTGCACTCACAACTAGCATTGGCTTTGGAGGAGGGCTTCATCATCTGTGTAAGTCAATTCTCATGCTCAAAATACATGTGCATGTTTCTTCAAATTCAATGTCAAATCCTTTCCTGAAATTGTCCCACATTTCCCTCTTCAAACAAGATTCCTTGTATTTGAGCACTCACGAGCATTATGAAAGTGATGAACGGGTTTTTCAACCTTGTGAAACATCATGTATTCAACATCAGAGAGTTCTTGAATACCCTAAATGCATTCTTTGACATGCAGGAACTGTGTTTACAAGTTCATTTTAGAAGCCCTGTAATGGAATTTTCACAACTTCACCTATTGTGTTTGATGAAAAGATTAAACAATTTGAAACATATTCCTTGTGTGCCTTCTATTCTTGTAGGTGGAATCAAATTTTGCATTTCCAACATTTCTTTTTGTCAGGGTGTAAATGAGATGCCACAATAAAGTAATTTTTGACACTTATAAGAATTGTTTGGCATACCTTTACCTGTGTTTTTCAAATATTGGAGTAGTCTTTGTTCAGGTCTGCTAGTAAAATTTAAACTCTTTCTACAATTTTATGGCATTTGCAGCTACTGAAGTCTTCACATTTTTTTCTCTTTCAATTTCAGAAAAGCTCAAGGTGCCTCTTTTAAAACTTTGAAAATTAGACATCAAATTCTTCTTTCAATTGGTTAATTGAGCATGGGCATGGATTTTGCCAATGCGACATTCTAAAAAATATATCTTGGTGCTCGTGGATGCAATTCCGGCTCATTGTGAGTATTGAGCTTATCATCATCGGTACCAAGGCTTAGATTATTGGGTACTTGACTGTTGGAAGCATGAATGTTGATGATATTCCTATGGGGGAGTATTGTAGAAACATGATTAGGTCATTATCATGATGATATGTTACATTCATGACTGAGTTTGTCATTGATGTCAACATAGGAGTTTTCTGTGGTATTTGATAGAAGAACAGCGGAAAGATCAAGTTGGTATGGACAGATCATTGAGTACTTTATCTAAGCGAGGTTAAAGGGAGATACTACTAAGTGTCTAGTATGTGCAGCTAACCTCGGAAGCACAAGATATTATGTCTGGAAGAAGTTATGCAAGTTTCGGTGAAGATTGTTCTGAGATAGAGTTTACAAAGGCATGTTCTGGTAAACTTGTTATATCTCTTAGCAGAGTTGTTATTCTGAGAAGCCGAAGTTTAAGATGTGAAAACGACATTCTGGAGATGACGTAGCTAAGCTCGCTCGTCATAATATTGCATGTACGGAAAGTTATCCAAATTACAAGGCAGAAGATTAATGTTATTGCTAAGTGTAACGTGTTCTTAATGAGGTCCTATAATAATTAATTGAGAAGGTGTAATAGTCAACTCAAAGAATTGTTTTATGGATTCAGTATAAAGGAAGGACATTTGCCTTTATCATACAGTATGTGATGAGATGTGAATGAGATGAGTTAAGATGTATGAATGATTGCAAAGAGCAAAATGCGAAGATAAGCAGAGGAGAGTGAATGTGAATGAAACTTCGTTGCCGAGGTTTCATTGTGTGATTTGAAGTTTGATACTTGGATCTGAGGTTCGTAACCTGGTCTACAAGGTCAAACAGTGATTGGTCCAGTTGACAGGATAGAGGAAGAAGTTAAAATACAGTAAATACAATTATTTTGCAAGGAATAGTTGAGAGATCAGTCGGATAGTGAGTTTGGTGATCTTCCCTCAAAAGTTGTTTGGACAGTGGGTCCTTCTATCTTCTACAACTCCTAACAGGATTGGCACAACTCCTAATAGGATTGGAATCTTCTAACAAGGATTCAAAGTCTCCTAACAAGGACCCATATATACCAAATGTTGTAATAGACTCCTAATAGGGTCCATCCTCTAACAAGGAATATTTATATTAGTACATCATCTTGTGGGCATCATTCCCACCGGGGTTTTCCCTCTAATCAAAGGTTTCCCTAGTTAACATATCTAGTGTAAGTGCATCTTTTTATGGTTGTTTACTTTGGTTGAATGGTTAAGATTATTCAAGGTGGATAAATATTTTAATTATTGGATAACTGATTCACCCTCCCCAATTATCTTGGTGGACTATTGTTTCTAACATTGACATGGATGAGTATGAAGCCCTAAGGTGGATCTCTCCATCATTGTGATTTCCCAACTCGTTGGATCCAACCATTTACCATATCCTTCAAACTTCCACTTTAAGAACCATGAATCCTTCACCGCTTCATGAATTTTTTATGCTCTCTATGTTCTTAAGACCAAATCCTCCATCTCTTAACTTGAACATGAGGAATTAGGAGACTAACCTACAACTACTAAGAAAACCAAAACCAAATAGGGGAAGCTAACTGAAACAGTAAAAGGTCCCATTTCAAATGGGCAATCTGTGAAAATATTAAGGCAAGTCCCATCTTGTAGACTTAGATGAAACACTTTAGGATATCCATCTCCTCTTTGGTGAGTTTCAATTATCATTGTTGTGAGACCAACTTTGTCCTATGATCTTGTTCTTCATTTGTTTTCACATGGTCCTAGCTTCACAATTTCTTCATTTATTGGGCTTGTACCTAATTTCATTGAGGCATACTTTCGATTGACATGGCTGTCCTTGAGAAAGTTCAAAGACATCATCCTACATCATCATCTTTCATCCTTCATAGGAAGACATCATGCATATCAACTTGGTCTTGTTTCTTCCTAGGGAGAGTTATGTTGATCAAGAATTCAACAATAGTCTTATTCCACAATCACTTCTCCCTCCTATTGAGAACGGCTTCAAGTTCTAGACTTAGCCTACCCTCATCATCTATTGACGGTAACTCCACAAATGGCATAAATTTTTGTCCTAGAAATTTCTTGAGCCGAGACGTGAAAAACATTATGAATACGGCTTCTCAAGAAACTCTAATTTGTAAGCTACTTCATCAATATTCCTTAGGATCTTGTATGGCCAATAGGATCAGGGCTTTTTTTTATACGGCTATAGCTATAAGAGTACTAAGTTTACAACTAGTACTATACGTGGTGATGGTATTGTTACAAACGTAAATGGCAGAATACTTAACTTATTAATCAGAGATCAAAATGATCTATATATATAAAGAGGAGAGTCGAATAGAATAGAAACATTCTATTCTAGACTACACCTAAATATTAGAAACATTTTAATATTTACAGAGATATAATATGATACAATAGTGAGCATTAAAAAGAAACATAAAGATTATTTTAATACCCAATTTAACAAACTTGTCAGAACCAAGGGGTTTTGTGAAAATACCTGCTGATTGCTCTGAGGTAGGGCAATAGAGTAACTGAATAGATCCATCTTCTACTAATTGTCGGATGTAATGGCAATGAAGCTTTATGTGCTTGGTTCGTTCATGAAACATTGGATTCTTGGCAAATTTGAGTACTCCCTGATTGTCTGAAAACAAAGAAGTCAGACCTGCTTGAGGAATATGCATATCTGCAAGCATCTAACGGAGCCAAACTGCTTCACAAGCTGCCTTGAAAACTCCTCTATATTCTGCTTCTGTAGAGAAGAGTGCATGTGCCTGTTGTTTCTTACTAGTCCAGGTAACTGTTGTAGATCCGATACTGAACACATAGCCAGAAGTAGATTTCTTGTCATCAACTGAGTCAACCCAATCGGAATCGGTGAATCCACTAAGCTGAGTAGTACTCCTTGTGTAAAAAAGACCATAATCTAAAGTACCATGTACATAGTGTAACACAAGTTTCGCTGCAATCCAATGATCAGTCTTGGGGTTCGTCATGAACCGTGAGATGTAGCTGACTGCAAAAATGAGATCAGGTCTAGTAGTAGTAAGGTAGATGAGACTACCTACTAGCTGCCTGAAGAGTGTTTCATCTACAGGAGGAGAAATAGATTGTGCGGACAATTTCAGACCAGTCTCCATAGGAGTGGAGGCAGGTTTGCAATCCTGCATTTGAAACCTGTCAAGCAAATTTCTAGCATACATGGACTGAGACAAAAAAATACTGTTTTCAATCTGCCAAACCTAAATACCTAAACAATTATGAAGCAATCCAAGATTTGTCATATCAAATGTTCTGCATAGATCCTGTTTGATTTTTGAAATCAGATGTTCTGAACTCCCAATAATGATCAAATCATCCACATAGACAACAAGAAAAAGAATATCATTACCAAAGTGTTTAATATACAGATTACTGTTTGACGGACTACGCTGAAATCCCTGAGCAACCAAGTACTGATCAATCTTTCTATACCAAGCCCTAGGGGCCTGTTTAAGACCATAGAGGGCCTTCTGGAGTCTACATACTTTTGGTTCTGAACTAACAACCTTGAAACCTGGGGGCTGCGTCATGTAGACTTCTTCCTGTAATTCAATCTTGAGAAAAGTACTCTTCACAGCCATCTGATGAACTTCCCAACCATGCTGAGCTACAATAGCAAGAAGAATGTGAATAGTGCTCATCTTGGTTGTCGGAGCAAAAGTCTTCTCATAGTCAATGCCTTCGCGCTAGGTGAATCCTTGAGCAACAAGTCTAGCTTTGTATTTGTCCAAGGTACCATCTGCATGGTACTTGACCTTATAGACCCATTTACAACTAATGGGTTTCTTCCTAGGAGGGAGATCTAAAAGAATCCAAATGTGGTTCTTTTAAAGACTCTGAAGCTTAGCATCCATTGTTTGTTCCCATTCTGGAATGCCTTTGGCCTCTGCATATGTCTGGGGCTCAGGGATACTGTGGATGTTGGCCATAAGAGCTATATTAATTGTGTTGTGCTGAATGCTCTTATTTCTGGAGGTTCTACCCTCAATGAGTTCATCAGGACAAAGATCACTAATCGTTTGAGCACACCATTTTGGCCAAAGAGTCGAGGAACCAATATCAAATGTTGTCGGAATAGCTAGATGAGGAGTAGGAGCAGGAGCTGTATTATTTGGAAGTGGCTAAGGTGGTGTATCGATAGCATCAGACGACTAATATAAAATAGAAGAACCCAAGTCAAAGATTGCTGAAGATTGAATCTTGGAATGCGATGGGGAGTCAAAGAGGAAATGGTTTGAGTTCCTCATCAAACACAACATCACGACTAAAGATTAAACGATCAGTATTTACATCAATCAGTCTGTAGGCCTTATGTGTGTGACTGTATCCTGTAAACATGAGTTTCTGGCTTTTGGAATCCAACTTAGTGCGTTCGGCATCTGGAATCCATACATATGCTAGAGAGCCAAAAACTTTCAAATGGTTGATCCTAGGTTTGCAACCAGACCAAGCTTCCTCAGGAGTCTTATGATTAACTGCAAGGGTGGGTGACCGGTTAAGAAGGTAGACAGTTGTGGATACTGCTTCTGCCCAATATTTTCTGAGTACATTTCTATGTTATAGCGTAGCCCTAGCCATTTCTGTGATGGTACGGTTTCGATGCTCTACAACACCGTTTTGTTGAGTGTGAGGTGTGGTGAACTGACGTCTAATGCCATGAGTAGTACAAAAGGCAGAGAAAGCAGAAGAATAGAATTCCCCCCCATTATCAGTCCTAAGAGTACGGATAGAGGATCCAGACTCTTTTTCTACTAGAGCTTTAAACTGCTGAAATATAGGAAAAGCATCTGATTTTTGGTTAAGAAAATATACCCACATTTTGCGACTGAAATATCCACAAAGAGTAAGAAGTACCTGTTCCCAGTAACAGAAGGAGTATTCATAGGACCACATACATTAGCGTGGACCAGCTGGAGCACTTTAGATGCCTGCCATGATTCACCATCCTTAAATGGTGTCCTATGTTGCTTCCCTGCTTGGCAAGCTCAGCAAACGCGATGGTTCTGGGTCTGGATATCAAGTAGGCCATGGACTAAATTATCCCGAGCAAGTTGTGCTAGATATTGAATGTTCAGGTGACCATATCGCTGATGCCAGAGGCTATTCAAAGCAGATGATTTTGAGATGAAGGCATGCTCAAGGGAATCGCCTGAATCTACAAGCCTATAAATACCATGATCCTCAAGACTGACAGCAAGGGTAGTGCGAGAAGTATGATCAATAATCGAACACTTATTTCCACTGAAAACGACATCCAACTAAGGAGAGTGCTTCATAATCTAACTAATAGACAGAAGATTATGTTTTATGCCAAGAACATAACATACATTGAGAAACATGAGTTTTCTTCCTCCAGACTAAATCTGAACATTGCCCTTGCCGACAATATTGTATTCTTCGCCGCCTCCAAAGATTACTAAGTTAGAATAGGGAGTGAATTCAACAAATCAATCACACCTGTCAGTGAAATGTCGGGAGGCACCAAAATCAATGTACCAGGCAGAAGATTTCACATGATCTGCAGGTATGCTGGCCATAAAGGCAGGGTAGATAGATTCTTTCTGCTCTGAGTGTTGGGCAGCATTGGCTTGCTTTTTAATTGAGTGACTTCTGATGCTGCTGATACTGATGCTCATAATATGTGAGTATCTCAAATGGCACAAACTTCGAGGTGAGAAAATGAAAGACCCAAAAAAATTGGAGTACCCAGAAAAAAGCTTGAAAAACCCAAAAATAGAATGCTGTCAAAATTCGGATCCGTTGACTCGAAAATCAAGGCACCCACAAAAATCTGATGAAGACCCATTTGAGATCTTGAAAAACCCACCAAGAATATGTGATCGGAAAATTTTTCCGAGGTCAAAAAGTTTGGGTTTTGACACAAAACCCTAGTCGGCAGCCATTGATGGAAAAAAGTTGCAGAACAAATGGCGGTTTTCTTATAAAAAATTGTCCGATCTACTTCCCAAAGCACGATGACAGACTGAGATGGTGCTGGAAAACAGTGAGGTCCTTCCAAATAAGGATAGATGTGGCTGGATCAAGGGTTTTTTTTTTTTTGGTAAAACTCAGAGCCGTTTTTTGTTTTTGGATTCAAATCACGCGGCAAGGAAAAAAAAAAAATTGAATTGCAGATGAGTCGCACAGATCAAAACGTGAGCAGCAGAAAAAAGAAATTCCAAAATGACCACGATTTGCTGATGGCAAAAACGGACCAGTCACGAGCAAGAACCTAGAATTTTAGAAGTCGCGATTTGCTGTGCAGACGCTGGTTGCAGAGGTAAATATCACCCAGTCGTGAGGGCAGGCCGTGAATCTCCTAAACCTGATTAAAAACCGTGATTTGTTGCCAAGGAAATCCGCAATTTCTTAAGAAAACAGCCACAATTTTTCAGACGTGAGTTGCAAGCAAAAATCGTGATTTGGAGTGGACAAAAACCTAGCTCCAGATTTCGAATTTCTCCAAGCAGAAAACCCTAAGCAGGTTTTAGAAAAAATCAACTGAAATAATTTTGAAAAAATTTACACAAATAATTTCAAAAGAAATTATAAATTTTTCTGAGAAAATTTAAGTATTAGCTCTGATACCATGTTACAAACGTAAATGGAAAAATACTTGACTTATTAATCAGAGATCAAAATGATCTATATATACAAAGAGAAGAGTCGAATAGAATAGAAACATTCTATTCTAGACTACACCTAAATATTAGAAACATTCTAATATTTACAGAGATATAATAAGATACAATAGTGAGCATTAAAAAGAAACATAAAGATTATTTTAATAGGTATTCTACAAAATGATTTTCTATTTTTTGTTTAAAATGAATCTGGTTTAAATTTGCCATTTGTGTAAATGTCCATGTGTTTGATGGCATAGTTGAATGCCTCGTTTCTTTTCGAGGATGGGAAGCAAAGGGGAAGCAAAGGGTGGTAATCGTTTTCAGATGAACTGGAGAATCTTTGAAAAGTAGTGTAGTAGGGGAGTTTAGGGTTAATGCTTTTATATTTCCTGCACATGCTTCAAATATGAATAAAATTGGAACTTGCTACCAAGAATTTTTTTTAAAACATGTCAGAACAAAGATACTTAAATTGTATTCCAGTCATAGATAAAATATTATACCAAAATAACTAAGTACCTGGAAATGTAACAAAAGCCTGCCCTTTCATTCGCCCATGCTGCATAAGGCGGAAAAGTAATTTCTGTCCAGGATGTTGGAACCGAACAAACAAAGAAACGAGATCTGTTTCCTTCACATCAGAGGACAGATTCTTGATGTAAAGGATCTGAAACATAACAAACACATCAGTTGTTTTAAACTACAGAAAAAGATACGCCACTTCACAGTGGTGAGAGTAAAACATGATCCAGAAAAGAATACACAAATATCCTGTCACACTTACATGAGAAGGGTGACCAGGAATATAATTTGAAAATTTGCCACCAGGTATCTCACGAATTGCATCTTCTGAAAGCTTGTTTGACAAAATCTGTGTCTCTGGAATTAAGTCACCAGTGAGACTATTGTTGTTTGGCACTTCCATTTGTACTTGGTATTCTGCTCCCTTTTCTTCTGAGTTTCCAATTACAATTGGATCTTTTTTTCTCTCTGATTTGTTGTCTTTGCACAACGCTTGTTTTTCCTCCAAATACGTATATAAATCAAGTACATCAGGAGCAGGTCTACAAAATACATCCGTTACAGGACGTTTAAATTGATAAGAAGCTCCGTCACGAGCACGTTCCTGAAACAGAAATAAATAAATTTACCTTCTTGAACAAGAAGTATAAACAAAATAAGCTATGCACAAATGCATTTAAAAAATTGCTTTACAAGTGGATTGAAAAACACAGACAATCGAATCCAAAAAATAATTGCTTTACAAATGGATTGTGGAAATCTGATAATGTTAATTCATTTAAACCTTACCTAGTTGCTTCAAGTTCAACCTTCTTTCAGTATGGAGAGATGGCTATGTTAGGAACATTTGAACATATTTAATAAGTACCAGGATGGATTAACTTTCAAATCAGGATGAGATATTGAATTAGCTTCAAGGAGGGAGATGCACCAATAGGAGTTCAGGGTCATTTGTTTCTATTTTCTTGCACTGATTGCAAAAGGTGGGGTCAAGGGGACATCCAGGTTGCTTAAACAAAACAACGAGAAGATGGCATCCAAACATGACAAGAGAGTAGGTTGTATATTTATTGGTCTTGGAATGTCTGCTTCCTAGATTGCTGCCCCACTTCAACTGGTGTTCTGAAAGTGCTAGCACCATACTCTGACCAGTTTCTCTGCCTGTTGTTCCAGAAACTCCAAACTCTTGTCTAATCTCCAAGTACCAAATCAAACTCAAAATCTGATATTGCAATGTGAGAAACTAGGGTTGAGTCTAGTCTCACTTTTTTCCTCAAGGTTTTCGTCCTTAGGAAAAATCCAATCACATTTAAGCAACTCTTAGGATTTCAGAGAATAACATATATTCATGGTGTCAATCCCAATGTAGCTCCACGCTTTTATAACTTCGATATGAAGAAAGACACAAACAACTAGGAAATGTGGGATTAAAAGCCAATTTCATCTTTTAGTCACTTAAGTGATTTTACAACTTTATAAAATTAAAATATTTAAATCAATCACTTAAGTCACTTAAACTTTAATATCTCTTGAAATACTTGTCTGATTGCCATGCCGTCTGAAATAGGAATCTCCCCTCATAATTCCCCATGTGACCAAATACACTTTCTAAAGATAGAAAGGGTCCATCTCTATTACCCCTGACTTACTATACATAGTAAGTATGGCAAATGGAGTCCAAATAACATCGAACAAAGGCCAAATCCATAAATCGTTGAATGTTGGAGATGAATCAATCCTCAGAAGACCCTCTAACCATACCCATTAGCCTACAAGGATCCAATATTAGGCTAATCCCTGAAATTCTGATGCTAGCAACCAATGGTGACATTAAACAACCATGGGGGATGAGAACACAGACCATAACACTCACATCAAAACTATGAGGAAACCAAGTGAATCTATCAAAATCAGCGAAGCCAGGATTTCATGGAAAATATGGAGGCTCTAAGAATGCCCCAACTGGAGATGACGTATCTCATAGCCATGACAACATGTAATGTCCTCTACTAGGGATTGTCCATTTAGCATGCAACATTAAACATTACTATGCAATATTGTGCCTTAACTAGATTGAGAGAGTCAATTTCCTCATAATACAAACCATAATTACAATATTTAAACCCAATCTTAACTTCTTTCCTAACCCTAATGGAGGATGGGGAATTACTGTCGTAGGGTACTAAAACCACATCCATAATTAAGCACAAGTGTTTCATGGACATCTGTCAATACCTCTTAGGAGGCAGAAATTTTTGATGGAATTACTTGCCCCTCCCTATACAAACCTGTTAGTGAACAGATTTGTTTTCGTGCTAATATCTTCTCATTGACTCTATTACCCTCCTTTTTCAAAGACAGTATAAGATCATAACAGTTGGGCAAGTTCAATAACTACGTTCCCTATGAATTGTACGAGGTACAGCTCCCCCATTGGATGTTCAATGAATCCCTAAATTAAAACATATGTGCTTGTTTTTTACCTGAAAACATGAAAGGCAATGCATCTCATTCTTGGATGAGAGGTCAATAATAAATAATTATAGGAAATAGTAACTGAAATAAGAAGATGCAAAGTTCTTCAAGAGTTTGGTGATTTGAAATTTTATTAGAAGATATTAGTAATATCATAATTAATTAATTTGTCAGTAAGCAAAAGATCAAAATAGATCAAGGATTTCAAAGAAAACATTTGCAAAGAAATGTTTCTCAATTCAATCTTTAGATGACACAGATGCAGATTAATTCTATAAATCCATTCATATTGTATTGATTCCCAGTTCAATAACAAAAGATCTATCACATATTAGATAGCAATTCAGTTCTACCATTACTCTCAAAAGATAACATTCAGTATATACTAACAAAGAGCAAAAACCATCATACAATTCCTTCCTTAATCTTCTAACCCCTGAAAAAGTGTAATGTCCCCTATCTAAAATGATAATATATAATTAAATAATAAATGAACCTATAAAGTTGATAAATAATATATTATTACTATAATAATATATTATTTCTTATTAATATAATAAATATAATAATGCATTATTATTAGTAAAATGCACATCATTAGTAAAAATAATAATAATCAGTTATTAATTATAATACCAAATACCACAATCAATTATTTAATATAACATAATAAGATATGCTAATCAGTATCTAATACGAAGAATATATAATTATAAATTAGTATAGATCTAATACAAAAATAATAAATAATTCTGACTATTAGATTGCATATTAGAGAAGGATTTGATAGAGACCATTGTGTCTCTTAATCATCGTACAATATTATATGCATCATAAACTAGTCATAACATCCATGTGGACGGCAGTTTAGGCATTGTACCATGACAATTTCTAAGCACTAGGAATGAGTCCACGGGGAAGTTTTCTATCAAAGATGACATCCCGCATGGAGGCTACGTATGACTGAAGTACAAAGAGGAATGCTTAGGGTGGAATGCACGGTGGTTAGGGATAAACATGAATAGCATCCAATCGATAACATTACCAACAAACTCCCTTGATAAGTAATTATGGAATAAATAAAGCAGGCACAGTGTCGATTAATAAAGAGACATGAATCCCTACGAATGGTCACTCTCATGAATGCATCCCATTCCCTGACTTTCCTTTGGGGAAAACAAGATATTTGAAGGCATAGAATATGATAGCCAGAGCATGGCAGAATTCTCATATATCGAATCTCTCTACTAGCAGAGGCCTTCATAGACATCGGGTATTATTGAAATCGCTAGATTGAAACAAATTAATATCAAAACTGTGTCGTCAAAGATAAAGGTCCATTTTTTGATTGAGAAAAGGAGAGAAGTAAGGATCAGAAACATTGAACAGGAAGTTGAACAGTGTCCGTCACAAAGTAAGGCCACTATTTATAAAGTTGAATACTTAAACAAAAAGAGAGATCTACATTCCGACGTAGAGGAAGGGAGAATCACACAGTATAGTAGAAGACCGTCCAAGTCATACCAGTCACCGGTCACAGGTCAGACAAAGGATTAAATAGTCTCTTTCGAAAAGTAAGGAAAGATATCAGCATTAACAAAATAAGATGCAAAGTTGATAAGGGGGGATTTTTAGTTTAAATCTTATCCAATACTCTTTTCTTTAGAGAATCGCATCTTGTGTAATAGGAAGAAAATTACAACTCCAATCCATTGTCCATCATAGTAGTGCAAAAATTATTCATCTTGATTAAAGTAATATCTACAAACGTAAAGATCCAATTACTAATACATAGTAATTGCACAGAGGTGTTAAATCAGTGAAATGATAACACCGTAACACTTTTGAATTATTAAATATCAAACATTCCTACCTATTTGTAAGAAATTATACCTATATATATGAAATAACATCCTGTTCGAGTCTAATTCGGATCATTTGGGAAAATAAGTAGTCAAAATTGGGTAACTATCTTTAATTTCTGGGGTAGCCAACTAAGGGCCATTACAGTGGTATCAAAGCATAATCCTGCCATCTTGTGAGAGAAGGCTTATGGAAACTTATGAGAGAAGGACAAATAAAACTATAATGAACGACTTAGCAAATGAAGTGAGCACATATATGGAACAAACCCACCAAACTAACCAAACAATATTGAATCAAATGGAGAAGTCAAATCAAGCCCTCCTACAAGCATTACAAAACATGGGAAACTCCATTAATAACCCAAAGTATAACTCTTCCCACAGGAAAGATATGAGTTCAAATGAACCAGATATTAACGAATCATCATCACCTAGAATTCTAAGACCTCCCTTCTTACCTAGAGAAGAAACTCAAAGGGAAGAGGAGGGAATAAACCAACCTATCAATAGCAAAGTAGAGAATGCAAGAGTCTATGCAAACCTTGAACCCGCAATTTGGGAACTCATAACATTTGCAGAATTCTAAGGGACAAAAACATGAGGGCCCTAAAAGAACCGGAAGACGACCAAACAAAGAGCTTAGACATAAGGTGAACAAGATAATGCCTCCAAATTTTGAGGGATCAGGAAAAATAACAGCCCATGCATGGCTCCAAAAATTAAACACATATTTTACTCTTAGCCCAATGATGGAGGAAGACACACTCCAATTTGCTATACTCCACTTAGAAGGTACGGCACATCAATGGTGGCACAATGGGCTTCTCTCCTTAAGACATCAAAACATTAACTCATATCAAGAATTCTCACAAAAATTGATCAAACGGTTCAACCAAGTTAAACCTGAATGGTACTTCAAAGAACTGACCCATTTAAAGCAATACGGAACGGTGGAAGAATTCTCTAATGAGTTCCAAAAACTTGCAGTTATGGTCCCAGATTTATCCCAAAAGAGGCTTATATACTTATTTGTTGAAGGCCTAAAGGATTCTATGAAAAATATAGTTAACCCATTAGAACCCCCAATGGTGGAAGAAGCCATTCAGAAGGCTAGAAAAGTGGAATCTAATTCATCAAAAGAAAGATCTAAGAATTTCTCGGCAAAGACAGAGCATAGAAATGAAGACTCACAAAGACCAAAGAGGGAAAGAATGTTATTTCTGCAAAGCAAAATGGAGTAGACGACACCAATGCCTGAGTACAGAAGCACAAAAACAAAAAAGAGGACACATTGAAGAAAGGCATATGTTTCAGATGTAGAGGCCCTTGGGAACCTAGACATAAGTGTGACAAGAAAAGTCAACTCCATAAAATAGAAGCAACGCACAAAATAAATAATGAAGAGGCTTCAGAACAAGAATGCAAACAGTGATCAAGAGAGGATATAAGAATAGAGAATCACGGAAGCTTTGAGGAAGTTCAAACTTTGGTCATACTCTGATCTAGAAATGCAAATATCAAACAATACATATATGTACATATTTTTATGATTATTAATAGAACTTTAATATTTAATTTAAATAAAAGGAAAGAGTGGCAATTAAGGGAGAACTGCTTATAACACCCTATTGTTAGCACCTTCCTAAGAGTGCAATTAAGGGAAAATAGCTAGGGCACCCTATTGCAGTGGTACGTTAGGGGGAACTGTGATAAGGACACCCTATTGCTCTGTAATTAAGGGAGAATCGCTAGAGCACCCTATTGCACAATTAATTGAGGGAGAACCGCTGAGGGCACCCTATCATAGTGATAGTAAAAGGAGAATTGCTAGCAGGGCACCCTACTACGCTATGATTATGGGAGGACTGATAGGACACCTCACTATAGAGAAAATATTTAAGAGGTCTAGGACAAGATAAAGTCTCTCCTAGGCACAATAAGGACTGCTTATCCAATTTATCATGAGGCTAGACAATAAATAACCAAGAGCAAAGAAGTGCATCGAGATAAGTTTCAAATTTTTTTCTCTTAGTAATTTTAATTGAAATTTATCATCTTGAGATCTAATTAAGTTTATAATTCTAATTAGACTATAATTCTAATCTCGGTTTCAAACTTTCTTTTTAGGATCATGGGATTGGATATCGATATTGAAGATTACCACTCACATTGGAAGACTTATAATTGTTTGAGGACAAGCAATTTTGGGAAGGGCGGACTGTAACATCCCCTATCTAAAATTATAATATATAATTAAATAATAAATGAACCTATAAAGTTGATAAATAATATATTATTACTATAATAATATATTATTTCTTATTAATATAATAAATATAATAATGCATTGTTATTAGTAAAATGCACATCATTAATAAAAATAATAATAATCAGTTATTAATTATAATACCAAATACCATAATCAATTATTAAATATAACATAATAAGATATGCTAATCAGTATCTAATACGAAGAATATATAATTATAAATTAGTATAGATCTAATACAAAAATAATAAATAATTCTGACTATTAGATTGCATATTAGAGAAGGATTTGGTAGAGACCATTGTGTCTCTTAATCATCGTACAATATTATATGCATCATAAACTAGTCGTAACATCCATGTGGACGGCAGTTTAGGCATTGTATCATGACAATTTCTAAGCACTAGGAATGAGTCCACGGGGAAGTTTTCCATCAAAGATGACATCGCACATGGAGGCTACGTATGACTGAAGTACAAAGAGAAATGCTTAGGGTGGAATGCATTAGTGGTTAGGCATAAACATGGATAGCATCCAATCGATAACATTACCAACGAACTCCCTTAATAAGTAATTACGGAATAAATAGTAAGCAGGCACGATGGTGATTAATGAAGAGACACAAATCCCTGTGAATGGTCACTCTCATGAATGCATCCCATTCCCTAACTTTCCTTTGGGGAAAACAAGATATTTGAAGGCATAAAAAATGACAGGCAGAGCATGGCAGAATTCTCATATATCGAATCTCTCTACTAGCAGAGGCCTCCGTAGACATTGGGTATTATTGAAATTGCTAGATTGAAACAAATTAATCTCAGAACTGTCTCATCAAAGGTCTATTTTTTGATTGAAAAAAGGAGAGAAGTAAGGATCACAAACATTGAACAGGAAGTTGAACAGTGTCAGTCACAAAGTAAGGTCACTATTTATTAAGTTGAATACTTAAACAAAAAGAGAGATCTACATTCTGACGTAGAGGAAAGGAGAATCACGCAGTATAGTAGAAGACTGTCCAAGTCATACCAGTCACGGGTCAGAGTCAGACAAAGGATTAAATAGTCTCTTTCAAAAAGTAAGGAAAGATATCAGCATTAACAAAATAAGATGCAAAGTTGATAAGGGGGGACTTTTAGTTTAAATCTTATCCAATACTCTTTTCTTAGAGAATCACATCTTGTGTAATAGGAATAAAATTACAACTCCAATCCACTGTCCATCGTAGTAGTGCAAAAACTATTCATCCTGATTAAAGTAATATCTACAAACGTAAAGGTCCAATTACTAATACATAGTAATTGCACAAAGGTGTTAAATCAGTGAAATGATAACACCATAACACTTTTAAATTATTAAATATCAAACATTCCTATCTATTTGTAAAAAATTATATACCTATATATATGAAATAACATCCTGTCTGAGTTTAATTTGGATCATTTGGGAAAATAAGTAGTCAAAATTGGGTAATTATCTTTAATTTCTGGGGCAGCCAACTAAGGGACATTACAAAAAGGCTTTCTAATCTACCTTAAATAGTTTCAATGTCAGAGGGGGTTTCCCTAAAAACTCAACACCCTCGACATTTAACAAAAGCAATTACGATAACAGAAAAAGAGTTTAAACAAGACACGCACGCTCTGAGTTCAAAGCAAAAACATAAGCAAAAAGAAACCCTTTATTGGGGCAGAATGTGACTCATTTCTGGCTTGATCCTCATCACCATCTAAACCACACGCTAATTTCCATTGGCAATATGCACCTATGAATTCCTGAAGCGCATTTGAGCTCGCATTCCTTAAACTCAGCAAACGCATTTTCCACATGTCCCCATCCCACTTCATTATGTTGAGCTGTCCCGTGTATTTTGGTAGGTGTTCCAAGCAAAGAGTCAGCATGGCTTTGATGTGTGCAACCTTCAAAAAGTTTGTGGTTCTAGGATTAGCTAATTCCTTAGTCGCCTTCAAATCTCCTTCGAAGGATTTAACCAAAGGTTCAATGTCAAAGTTCGCTTCATCGAATTGACCCACACTATTAAGATTTATAATCTGTATGACCTTGGCGAAGCCAGTGTACATGCGATTAATTTGTGTCTTGATGCTTTGAACATTAGCAATGGCGGATTTGTAGATTGAACATCTCCAACTCATATTCCTTTTGACTACATACAGTACACCACGGTCCACTACTTTGAGAGGATTTTGAATTAAGAATTTCTCTACACCATATTGTTCTACATCTGAGATTTATGTGACTACAGCCGACCACTTACCTTCTTTTGTTTCTTATGCGGGCCTTTGTGTTTGAGCTCCACTTAATAAAGCGTCAACTTCATTAAAAATTGTAGTACATTGTTGAAGGTACTCGTTGCCTTTCTTGCTCACGTCGTCTATCCATTCATCTATAGCTATCGCTACAGCTTTAGCATGCTGAACCTGATAAAAACTATGAGGTGATGTAAGGTCAAAACTTTGAGGAGCTTGAACTAGGGGTAAAACACCACAACCATCCAAGGAGTCAATATATTTGACCATCATGTTAGGTACTTGTTATCCTTTTATGATTGAACCAACATATGTTGAGCAGATTCACTTAACCAATGCTCCTTGGTCTCTCTGTTCAACACACCTCGACCCACTTTTGTAATTTCAAAGTCTATGACATTTAGACCTATCGAAGTATCTTTTGGCTTGTACAAGGCAACTTCTGTCATAACTTCCCCAATTTTAGCATCCATGACCCAGTGAGCAAAATTCTTTATCCTTTTAGGCTTCGAGCCCTTACAGATACAGAGACTGGTACTAAGCTCCTCTTCCTACTTATTGAACTGGTAAGCCAATTGGGTATTGATCGGGAAGGTTCAGTTCTTGTTGGCTCTTTTATGGGCATATTCAATGAATCTAAAACCTATGAAACACTATCCAAAGTGGCCTGAACTTGTTGTTCATTGTCTAATGAATCTTCATCCTGTTCTTTCTCAACATCGAGGTTTATGCCAATTTGTTCTTGAGGTGATGCCATGCTATCATGTTTCTTGAACCTGGTTTTTGACCTTTTTCTTTGTACAACAGACTAATCTTGGACCAACTCAACAACCAATGACTTCAAACTCTTTTTATCACTTGCAAAACCAGTGGAAAGACAGTATTAGCACTAGAGGAAGAAAGGGATTCCTAAATTACACCTTCAGTTTGAGGCTGACATATGCCCCCTTCTCTCTTATGTTGAGGCCAAACTTTAGTATGTTCAATAACACCATTCATCCTTTGCATTATATCATCCATCTCTAGTTCAGACCAATCAACAGGAGGCAGGGGAAGCTCCTGTTGTTTCAAGTGTTCAAGTTGAATGATCTCTAAACCATTTTCTCGAACTCCCTTGGTGCTCATTTTCAATTCGAAGGCAGAGATATGTGACAATACCATTCTAGAACCATCTTTCCTTTGAACTTCTCTTTCACTCAGACAATCCTCCCAATAGTCTTCTAAATGAGGTATGGACGAGAAATGATCCCCTAGTTCCAGAACTCTCCGAACGAAATCTTTATTGTCATAACATGGTCTAGCATGGTAAGATTTGAAATTAAAGGCACACAGATCACTTCCAGTATTCAGAGAGCCTTCTAGACCTTTACATGAAAGATTGCCAATCCTTACAAGAAACAAACTATCACATTTATCTTTAGGAAAAAACTTCATGGTTGTGACAACAAGTTGACAACAAACCTCTGCCAAAATAAAGAAACCTAAAGCAAATGTAGTAATCTTAAGCTTTCTTCATCAAAACCTCCTACCCTCAAGTACGTGAACCTAGGAGATTCGATGAACAAACTCCCATAAACTTGTATGAACTATAGTGCTTCTAATGAGACTCGTTGCTCTGACCTACCTGCCAATTCAAAACATAATCTACACAGGAAAACATTATGAACCTTTCTATAGTCAAACAGATCTTGACTCCTTTGCAAGGAATGGCAATAATTGTATATGAAAATATCATTATTCCAAGGTTCATGTGGCAGGGGAGTAAGGTCTTGGGTATAGGTCAAACAATAAATGAGATAAGAAGACATAAAGAAATCCTTTTTGACGGTTTTAGTTAACTTCAATTGCTCTCTCATTGATCCCACTATGATTTCAGCTAAATCTAGAAACTACTTTCCATCTAATATGATGTCAATGAAATGATACATACAATCCTCAAACAAAACCGCTTCTGGTGAAGCCTTGGCTCTATGTAACATAACCACCAAATTGTGAATATGGGGTTTCATGTGATCTTTGCCAAGACTCTTTGGAAGTCGTGAACCACCCTTGTAGAATTTTTCAGTCCAATGACGGGCTATAACAGAACGGTTCTTGTCGGGGTTTTCACTAAACTTAGCATAGAGTTGGGTAGGGGTGAAATCAGCAACCGTTTCATTCGGTATTTTGAACACAGAAGTAATTGTATCTCGGTTTATTGAGAGCAAAACACTTCCATCATTTCTCCTTGTACATTGAGACTTGATGTCATAGCGGTTAACACATTCTTGAACTAGTTCAGGACTCATAGCGACTTGGGAAAGCTTGCAGCTTGCAATAAACCACTGTCCATAATCTCACCCATGAATTCACCCTCTACATTTGTTTATATTTCATCACAAATAGCATCTCTATTAACCCCTTCAAATCTGTATCTGTTAACAAGGGACCTTTGCAATCCATACTAACACTATTTCCAAAGAAATGCAAGGACGACCTCATATTCTCCAATTTTCAAAGAAAAATCACAATTCCAAGCAAAGCTCAAAAGAGAAAATGCTGAGAACTGAAATCTTGAATAGAGGAATTGCCAAAGAATTACCTTGAACCTGCAATAAGAAGCTCTCTAAACCTTTGGAACCTTCTATCTTGCGTCTTCCACAACCAACACTTTAAAAGGAAAGTGAACATACCGCATTGAAATACCTCTTTTAAAAATGCCAAAAACTCATGAATTAATAGGGAAGGTTAGATTTCAGCAAGATTTGCTCGCTTGGAAATCCCATACAACAAGACCACTTGAGGCAATTACCATAAATAGAGATCTTTTCATTTCTTGTCCCTTACCTAATCATCATGACCTTCACACGTGGTTACCCTCGGTTTTCTAAACCTTATATTGAGTATTCATTTAGGGGTAGTCACCATTTAATGATTTTATCCAAGCTGCACTCCGTCATCATTACCTTATTCATCATTATCTACCTTTTTACTACATCGTCGGGAGACGTGTTAGAGCCCACCTTGGTGTTCGTGGCATCCCACTTCATTTACCGCTGTCAAATGTTTGTATCGGTTCCCACCTTTTTCATTGGAAGAAAGTTCTTGAAGTGTCGAACCGTTCTGAATCGGTTTAAACTATGTTCAAATTGGTTTGGAAGATTCAAAGGTTCAAAGCTACCCAAACGAGAAGGCTTTGATCTTCCGAAAGCTAAGGAATGGGTTTGCTTTGGGGACAACTTTACAAGGTATGTACTCAGGCAAATCCGGACTAAAGGAGAATCAAAGCCAACAGTTCCAAATATAGATGAAAACCAAGACCAAGGTGACTCTGAAAAATAACTAAACTAACAAAACCAACCTATCCTTCCAAAAGTATTAATGATAGTGCCTCTCCCTATAAAAACCATCCTACACTTCCAAGGTATTAATGAAAGGTTTAAGGTTAGGTGTATATACATAATCAACCACCATTGTTAGATATATGTGTTGTGTGTGTATACATATCTTAATTCACTATAATTATATCAAAGTAATATGATAATCCTTAGTTTCATTCTTATCCTTCCCATTAAGAGTATCCAAGTATATATGTTTCTCTTGTGTCATGCCTTAGGGAATGATTTCAATCCTTATGAACTATCCTTCATATTGAATGGTTGCATCTTAGGAAGAGGCATGTCCTTTTATTGATAACTAAGTAGTTGTTCCTTATAAGCTACTCCATCTCTGGATATTTTTTCTTTTTTCTTTTTTCTTCTACCTTTTTAACGAAATTCTATTCTCCCTTTTATATCTCATGTTTGAGGGAGTTGCATCTTTTCATTTCATGACTTTTGATCATTCATTAAACTTACATTTTAATTTAATTCTTCCATATTTTAATTATATTTTAGAATTTAATTCTTTCGTATTTTAATTTAGATTTTAATTTTATTCTTTTACAAATTAATTTATATTTTATTTATATTTTGATTATTATTTATTATTAAATTCTGTTTTAGAATGGGAACATATACTTTACAATTTTGATTCTTCTAATTTATTTATTTATTGTTTCATTTTGAAATTATTTATTAAATGCTCTATAAGAAAGGGAACATCACACAACAATACTCCTATCAACATGACCTCCTATCCATCCATCTCATGAAGGCAATAGCTAATCCTCTGAAAATCGAGGGTTATTATTTGTTGTTAATGTGGACGTTTGTTGGGCGCCATTTCTCTGCAACTCACGCCCAGATTTTTTGCCACTCACGTACAAATTTCTCTGAAATCGTGCGTCTGTTTTGAGGCCCTTTTTTCCATTTTTTTTGTTTAAAAACGTGGTCATTTTTTTGCCTATTTGGAGGTGTCTAGATTTTTTTCAAACCTCTGATGTTTATTTGTGCCTAGATTCTGCAATTTTGTCTGCAGATCTGCCATTTTTCTAAGCTTTTTTGAAGCTCTTTTTGCAGCCAAGGCCGTTTTTAAACCCTAATTTTTCAGTACCAAATCAAAAATATTTTTACATATATTTTGTGGGTTTTTCGAGAGCTCAACTGGGTTGTCATTTGATTTTTCTAGGTGACTCGATTTTCCTACCTCAATTTTTCAACCAGCGGATCTAAAAACCAACAACACATTCTTTTTGGGTTTTTAGAGGCTCTCTTCTGGGTACCTCTTCATTTTTTTTCAGTCTTCAATTTTTTTGCCTCAAAATACGTGCCTTCACAGATTTTCATGCTTTTCACTGAAAAACATGCTACAGCATTTCTGACTAATATTTTGCTCGAAGGAAATCAAAAGTTCAATAGTTGCAATTATGGCATGTGGAAACAACAGATACTAACCATCTTCGAATATCGCGACAACAATAAGGTGGTTCTGGTTCATAGCATTCTTCTCAACAAAGGTGTGCTCCAGCTTCAAAAGGCTCCAAGAAAGAGAATATTCAATGCAACTATTGCCACAAGTATGGGCACCTGAAGGTTGAACATCGGAAGTGCTTAGCTACCCTATCTAAGCAATCTGGTTTGTAGCCCATACTGAACAGTGCGGAGCACTTTGAGCAGACAAAATCTGTCTTTTACACTTTTTGACAGCTTTGTGTTTTGGATAGATTAACCATTAAGGGAGGGTATTACGATAATAGGCAACCTTCTATTATTAGTTAATGGTTATCTATTTGTAATCTATTGTAAATATTAGAATGTTTCTAATATTAGTTAGCTATAGTTATCTGTTAGCTTTCTTCTAGCTCAAATAGAATATCTCTATTCTTTACAATCATTTCCTAAGGAAACATCGCTTTATTCTTTTGTATATATAGACCTCTCAGCCTCTATTAATAACAAGCAAATATTTTACTAATTACTTTGGAATAAAACCTATGTATTCTACACTATTTGCCATGAATGGCACATACACAGAAGCCACATGCAAGTTAAACCTCATATGTCGACCACTTATTGTACCCTTTTAGACACAAGTTTTTTGAGATCGTGACTACTAACATTCTTATGATTGTATGCCATGAATTTAAAAGCATTGTCTACAAAGAAAACGTGACTAAAAATATTGTAACATGAAAACCCTCAAGATTGCAAATACTTGGCTTAAAAGTTAGTAATCATCTACAAAGATAGCATGACCAAAAATTGCAATTTTACATAAATAGCAGGCTCCAAAACAAAGCAGAAAAACCCTATAAATCTAGGCACCTTGGTGAGAGAAAACATGTAGAGGGAGTTAACCTAGATAAGAGAGCCTAGATGAGAGAACAAGAGTAAATTCTTTCCAAATATTGTGCTGACCTTAATAGTCCTCGAGAGATAGTCAATCACACTAGTCTTTTGACTTATCATCTCAACTCATTTTTTTATTCTTGGGTTATAGGTCAACTAGTTCCCATGCCCATAAGTAATTTTTTTGAGATTGTGTGGCCCTCAATTTTTGCTTTGCTTTTGAATATTATATTTGTTTACTATATCTAACCTCTCAACTTTTTAAGTCCTCTCACTACCAATCATGCCCTTAATTTTTTGTTTTGCAAAGCTATCAAGGCGTTCAACATCATCCACGCCTCTCCTTTCCAATCAATATGTACATGATGAAAATCAAATCATGTATTTTATCAATACACATAAATAGTAGATGGGTTATGTATGTTGATCCTATTGGGCTCTTGATCAAGGTACTTTACTCTCATGTCGTTCACTGTAAGCACTAATGTAAAAGAATAGGTGGGTGCCTTCCCTTGCTTGATATACAAAATGAATATTTTGACAGTGCTCACCACTCTCCCTATACGGTGTGTCAGGGGACTAACATTAGACCCTAGAGCAAATGGAAGACCCGCTCATATATAGGTCAAGCTACTGTTCAACCTTCCCCACTAAATCTATCATCTAAAAATGTAAAGTTTACTTACAGATTTCTTTTACAGTGATGAAGTATGAATATTTCTTTCAGGTACAGTCAATGCAAATGGAGAATCCAAAGTGTTGCACAATATATATAATCTAAATGCAAATATGATATAAAGGTTCCTTCAAATTCGATGTCTGTACTGCCTTTGATCTACATACATTAATCAATTTCTATGTTTGCAATATCGGTGGCATACAATATGTATACAAGGTTGGACAGGTATATGGGTGAATGGGCATGTCTACAAATGGAGACATGACCATTCACCGATGCTCCCGAAATGGAGACATGACCATTCACCGATGCTCCCGAAATGGAGACATGCCCATTCACCGATGCACCCGATCTGTGGAATAGTCACATGTGATGTGATTAGTCATAACAAAACTATTGACTTCAAGACTTTAACTAAGTCCATTGCAATCGTCAATAATCAGTATAAATACGATTATTACTGAGATCATTTCTTAGATATAACTCAATCATAATATGCATCGTCGGTTCCGAATGCTGCGATCACCATAAGTAAATGCGGATTATACACATTGATATTCAAGCATATCAACATGTATATATACATGAGTATATTCTCATATGATCAACACAATTGTCTGAACCGAAGCTATATGTTTCAACAATCCCTCTTAGCTAGGGAAGACAAAGTCCATATGAATTCTTCTCATTATAAGAAGTAATATCCTCAAGGTATATATAAGAAAATCAAGTTTCATGATATTCTTTCTAGTTATGGTGTGTATACAAATATCAAGTCACATGATATGCACCATAAAAGATCATGGTACATTCATACATATTAAGTCACATAATATCCACCATGAATGTGAACATATTGATCTTCAACAGATATCAAGTCACATGATATCCACCAACATGCTCTTTTAACTATCATGAGAGTAATCTATAATAATAAAGTCGTCACCTTAAATTATCAGAATCAATATTTCATTAAAAGATTATCACCTTAAATAAAGAACATAGGGTAGGCCCATAAGCCATAGAGTCACACATATGACAAAAGAGTTTACACTTTAAACATCTTTGTTTAAATAATACAAATTTACAAAGTTGAGACTCGATCTCATACACTTACATTTCAGAAAAGCCAAGTTTCTTTCTGAAATGATCAACTTTCACTTTAGGGAGAGCCTTGGTGAGAATGTCAATTATTTGATCACCTGTATTAATATATTCTAATTGAATAGCTCCTTTCCACCATGTCTCTTATGTAGTGGTAAGGAATTTCTATATACTTAGATCTATCATGAAATACCGGATTCAGAGATAACTTGATGCAACTTTTGTTATCACAATGAATAGTGGTAGGTTTCATAAGTTCACCAAAAAAGTTAGAACGCAACTTTTGAAGCCACGCTGCTTCTCTAGCTCCCATAGCTGCTGCAATATACTCTGCCTCAGTAGAACTTTGAGCAATAGAAGCTTGCTTTCTGCAGATCCAAGAAATCATGGCTGATCCTAAATTGAAGTAGCATCCTAATGTGCTTTTCCGGTCTTTTACACTTCTGGCCCAATCGGAATCAGTATATCCATGTAACTCCAAGTTGGTATTCTCATATTAGTACCTTGAAGATACCTCAATATATGCTTCAAAACAAGATGAATCTCACGAGGTTCACACATGAACTAACTTAATGCATTCACTATATAACAGATATCAAGTCGAGTATTTACAAGATACATCAAGGACCCAATTATCTGTCTGAAAAAGGTGGGATCAACTATTCTAGATTCAGCACTTGCTTCCTTTAACTTGTGAAAGTTGGTTTCCATAGGTGTAGACATAGGTCAACAGTCACACATTCCAAACCTTTTCAAAATATCAATAGTATACTTCTTTTGATGTAAAAAGATATTACCAAACTTCTGACTTACTTCCAAACCAAGAACCGTCATTTCAAATTTAGAAGCCAAATCTTTCTTACACTAATTAATATAAGATGTTATTCCCCTATAATCAAAAGATCGTCAACATAAAAAATTAGAATCAGCATATCACCTTTAGTTACCTTGAAGTAGAGATTTGGATCAGCCACGTTCTTGGTGAATCCAAGACTTTAAAGGTATTTGTCAATCCTTTCATAATAGGCCTGGGGAGCCTGTTTAAGTCCATATAGAGCCTTCTTCAATTTACAAACATCAGAAGCAGCATCAAGAGTTACAAATCCTTCTGGTTGTTTCAAATATAATTCTTCCTCTATTTTCCCATTAAGAAAAGCAATTTTTACATCCATTTGATGAATTTTCCAACCTTTGGCTGCTGCAATGGATATTACAGTTCTAACAGAAGTGTACCCGGCAATTGGTGCAAAGGTTTCTTCAAAGTCAATTCCTTCCTTTTGAGAAAAACCTCTAGCCACAAATCGAGCTTTATGTTTTTCAATATTGCCATCTACTGCATACTTAATTTTGAAGAGCCATTTTGAAGACACAATAGATTTTTCCTTAGGTCTCGGAACTATGTCCCAAACATCATTTTTTATTATAGACCAGTATTTTTCCACCATGGCGTCTTTCCAAGCTTGATGTTTAAGTGTTTCAGAAGAGAACAAGAAGGTTCAGATTCGAGCTCTTACACAAGAAAGTATTATATTTAATTTTCTATCTCTTTCTTTCTCGAAAGGTTCCTGAAGGGGCTGCGAATCCATCTCATTCTATATTATTTTTCTTGCCCAAAGTGGACTTTTAGAGTGATCAAGACTCTCTTCCTGAGTCTCTAAAAGGATTTCAGTTTCAATTGAAGTCTCTTCAAGGAACTCCCTCTGAATCTCATGAGCAGAAGTCTTTTCTGGAGATACATCAAATGTATCTAGTTCATCAGATGCTTTGGCTCTTCTGAAAGCAATGTCTTATGTCTTCCTCAAAGATGACATCTCGGCTTAGTTCTATTTGTTTCTATCCAGGTATGTAGACTCTGTATCCTTTTACTGTTTCACTAAAACCAATGCGAATACCCTTTCTTCCTAAAGGTTCCAACTTAGTCCTCTTCTCCTTAGGTAGATGAGCATATACAGGACATCCAAATATCCTTAGGTGACTGATGTCAATTTTCATTCCAGAAAATGCTTCTTCAGGAGTCTTATTGTCCAAATGTGAGTGAGGACATCTATTTTGAATATAGATTGCAATGTTGGATGCTTCATGCCTAAAGAACATACTCAAATTTTGATCAAAACTCATAGCCCAAGCAAGCTTCTAGAATGGTTTTGTTCTTCCTTTCAGCAACCCCATTTTGTTGAGGATTGTAAGGGACCGTGAACTCCCTCTTAATCCCAGTGAGTTTGCAGAAGTCTTTAAATATTTCAAAAGTATAATCCTCCCCATTATCTGTTCTCAGAATTTTAATGTTCTTACCAGAGGAGTTATCAATGATTGTTTTGAATCCTTTAAACTTAGAGAGAATCTCTTCAAATTCTTTCCATTTAAGGAAGTATATCCATGTCTTCCTTGAAAAATCATCAACAAATATCAAATATTACAAGAATCCTCCTATAGAAGGTATAGACATGAGCCCACATAGATCAGAATGTACCAGTTCCAACACTTCTTTAGTTTTGCTCAAACTATGAAGAAATGGCTTTTTAGTGTTTTTCCCTAATGCACAACCTTTACATGATTCACTGTGAATATGGTTTAACTTGGGCATTCTGATTACTACCTTCTCCATTGATGTTAGAGCACGGAAGTTGATATGACCTAGTCTTCTATGCCATATTTCATGTGCATCTAAGATCTCATGTACAAGTGTAAGGTTTGTCTTAGCACATAGCTCATACCAAAGCTCTTGTCGTACTCCTATTGTTAGAGCCCTTTAATGGTTGAATTTTTAGGCCATGCTAGTACTTTCCTTCCCATGAATGCAATTCTAAAACCATCATCTTCAAGTGTAGATATAGATATTAAATTTCTCTTAATACTTGGTACATAAAGAACTCCAAAAAGTTGAATAGAATTTCCAGATTTCAATTTTATGTTGCAGGTTCCAATTCCTTTTAAGAAGTGTGCAGAATCATCACCAATTGTAACTTCTTCATCTGTTTCTATTTGCATGTTTTCTAGGTTATCCTGATATCCAGTGATGTGTCTAGAAGACCCACTTTCAACTATCCATGTATTCCTTTTTGTTGATATTTGGCTGGATAATGCTGAATAGAAGGCATATTTCTCATTTTCACTGTCTTCATTTGACTACTCAGATTTTGCAAAAGATGCTTGAGGTGTAGATCTATCGGGACAATTTATTACATAATGTCCATATAGGTCACATCTGAAGCATTGGATTTTGGACAAGTCTTTCTTCTGTTTGGATTGTCCTTTTCCATGAAAATTTATTTTCTTTTTGTTGTTTTTCTTCTTTCCCTTCTTATGAGCATTTGTATTAAGAACTTGAACATCTTCATCTAGGGTTTTGTGTTTTCCCTCAATCATTAATCTCGATTCTTCTTGAAGGCAATCTGATCTTAAACGACCCAGTTCAAGGATTTTAGACCTCGCACTTATACCTTGTACAAAGGATTCCCAAGACTTTGGAAGTCCTCCTAATGCTATTAAGGATAATTCTTGATTTTCAACCTCATAACCAAGCGCAAATAATTGATCTCTCAAGTCTGTGATTCTCATAAAGAAAGTGTTTATAGTTTCTCCGTTATTCATGCTTACACTATTCATCTGCTTTTTAAAAGCAAGTTTTCTGCCTGTATTATTGATTATAAATGCATTTTCAAGAGCTCGAAACATACAATATGTTGTGGTATGTTTTGCCACAATAGGTACTATGTGGTCTCGAACAGCATCTACAGTTATCTTCATAGCCTTTTCATTTTTCTTGATCCATTCTGATTTCTCAGGATCATCTTTAGGTTCCTCTTTGTCCTCTCTTACAAATGATTCCAATTTGTTTTCTTTTAACATCATTACTCGAAGTTTCTAGGATTCGAAGTTATCAGCACTTCCAAGGTGATATTCGAATCTCATTGTGTTTGTCATTTTGTAGGGAGAGAGGATTGTTATCTGAAGTAAAAATCTGATTCAATAAACTTAGTGTGATCTTTCCTTAGCCGAGCTCTGATACCATGTAAAGTTTACTTACAAATTTCTTTTACAGTGCTGAAGTATGTATATTTCTTTCAGTTACAGTCAATACAAATGAAGAATCCAGAGTGCTGCACAGTATATATAATCTCAATGCAAATATGATATAAAGGTTCCTTCAAATTCGATGTCTATACTGCCTTCAATCTGCATACATTAATCAATTTCTATGTTTGCAATATTGGGCGGCATACAATATGTATACAAGGCTAGACGGGTATATGGGTGAATGGGCATGTCTCCAAATGGAGACATGACCATTCACTAATGCACCCGATCGGTGGAATGGCCACGCCCAACGTAATTAGTCATAACAAAACTAATGACTTCAAGACTTTTAAGTCCATTGCAATCGTTAATAATCAGTATAAATACGATCATTACTGAGATCATTTCTCAAATATTACTCAATCATAATATGCATCGTCGGTTCTGAATGCTGCAATCACCATAAGTAAATGCAGATTATATTCATGCATAAATACATATCGATATTCAAACATATTGACATGTATATATACGAGTATATTCTCATATGATCAGTGCAATTGTCTGAACTGAAGCTATATGTTTCAACAAAAATGATGGAGTCATAGCAATGTTTACCAAATGAAATCTTGTTGAAAGTGTTTCACCTCTCTCCAAAACATAAAGAACAAAGCTATCCTTACAACTACATGCACTAGAAAGGAATTTTACTTACCCACCTTGTGACCCTTTTCTGATGATAAGAAACTAAACTAAGTAGTCTTCATATTTCGACATATGTCATCACATGGCAATAGAAATAGGATGCTGAATAGAGAACTCTTACCAGTGAATGCGTAAAAATCGAATCTATCTAGATACTATAGCTTTCCACCAACTTGTTTAGGAAGAAATCCATCCACTTACATTTGTTCCAAACCTATATTTAAACCCATCCCATGCACAAAGCAAGAACTATATTCATTTTTTCGGATACAAATTCTAACACTAAGGTATCCATCTTTTTGGATATGAATTCTACAACTTCTACTGACAAATAGTCCTGCTCCTGAGTCATGTATTAAAAATAAGTACAAATAGCCCATTTAATAGAGATGGTACTGGTTTTTCTGGCAGATATACCTACATTCAATTCATCCTTTCGTATATGTACTTTATCTAATATCATTTTGCTTGTCAAAGGTTGGAGCTTATTTTCAACTCCCTCTTGCTATGCAACTAGCTGCACTTTTAAGTACCATGGACCTCGTTTGGTCATTCATGAGCATTAATGCAGATCCTTTCTTTTTATTTATTTTTTGTTAAGTATCCTCCAAATCATATCTATACTATTAGTTCAACATTGCATCGACTGCTTAGGATCCTGTTTAGATATTTATGCTTTAATAGGATAGCTTATCAAAAGGTAACAGACATCTGCAACATTATAACAGGTTGAAAAACGATAAGCAAAATATGATGAAACAGTGTTACAAAATCTTAACCGATGTACTAGTATGCATAGGCGTGATCCTTTGCAGTTATATTGCATTATACCTGAGGTGTACTTCCCTTGCACAGCTCACTCAGCTCAACTGTATTCAGTAGAGGCTTACGGCATGCACTCTCTGTGCACAAGAACAAGAAGTTTAGTAAGTTTTGTTAGATGAATCAGCATGGCATACAAGTAAAGATAATTCGTGCAACAACAGGGAATAACAATATTAAATGAATGGTATATCACTTAAGAATGTACTAAATTCTGTCATTCAACATATAATCCTCAAAATGTATATCCACTAGATAGGAAATTTTTATAGTTTTTCTTAAGATATAATTTATCAAAAATAAATTACAGCTATAGAAGCTGTTATAGCAAATGATTTCATAAACTTGTGTTTGCCAAACAACTCTGATTAGAGTGCACATTGTACGTTTAAAAAGATCTCTCTACAAACTCTCACTGATAAACACTTCTCTCCTTTTCAGAAAAACAAGAATACCTCAGTTATTGGGTTCTGCACTTCCGCCCCTAATTCCAGTTCAGGTCTGGTCTAGTGTAATGTCCCCATTTTTGGCAAGCTCCTGCACTAGCTTCAGTCAGTTCATTATAGCGATCCTCGTGCGCTGACAAAGTGTTTTAGGGGTCTCAGTTGTGGCTTTACTATTTTTAGTACGTCAAATTCAGGCAATTGCCATATTTGACAGTGCAGTTGGTTCGCTGGCAGTTGGTCGTCACCTGCATCGGATGGGGCTATTTATTGCACGGGTTCTTATTTATTAATTATTTGATTAAGTTTCATTATTATAATAACACTTTATTATAATAATGTTATAAAATGATGTTGTGTTGGCTAAGCCTCTTAAGTCAAATTGCATTATGGGACAGTAACACTTCAGAAAACAGTAACACTTTCAGAACTACTCTTGAGGAACTTTGTATGGGACACCCTATGTATAAACATGGTGTTAACAGTTATGATTTATCAAATTTGATTCATGATGCTCTTTCAAAATGCAAGAGAGCAAAAAATAGAAAATCTGAAACTAATTGTTTTCCAGCCAATGCTTGGTTTGATAAGGAATGCAAGAGCGCTAGAAGAAACCTAAGGGAGTCAAATAAAACTAACCTTGACATTAAGGCCTACAAACAGATCCTAAAGAAGAAGAAAAACTGATTTTATGTTCACAAGGAGAGAGGAGTTAATTTTCTTGGACAGAAATAACCCCAAACGTTTTTGGAAAGAACTCCAACCAAGGAGAAAACAAACTGAAAATAATAATATTACTGCCACCCAATGGTTTGAATATGCTAAGAAACTTTATGAACAAGAGGGTGGAGTGGGACAGCCACCTTTGGTCAATGATGATACAAATATTTTCACTGTGCAAGAGATAGAGGCAAGGATTAAGAAGTTAGGTGGAGGTAAAGCAAAAGACCTTGTTGCGCTCCAAGCAGAATATCTGAAGTGGGGTATGAAAACTCTTGCACCGCACATCACTGAAATTTTCAACAAAATTTGCCAAGAAGGGTTTCCGAAAGATTGGACAATCAACCTTGCAATACCACTTTTTAAGAGTGGTGATGTTAACAATCCCTCTAACTACAGGACTATAATGATCAATCCCCTCTTTGCTAAACTTTTTGGCAGCATGATAGAAACTAGGATCAGCAAATGGGCAAAATAAAACCATAAACGTGCTAAAGGGCAAGCTGGTTTTAGGCCAAAGCACTCGACAGTGGATCACTGTGTCACTTTGAGACACATTATTGAAAAAGAATGGGAGAAAAAGGAAAAGGTATTTTGTTGCTTTGTCGACTTTAAAAAGGCTTTTGACACCGTCCCGAGAGACAAGCTTTGGTTTAGGATGGAAGAATTGGGGATTCCTATGCATCTCAGAGCTGCTGTTCATAGGATGTACGAAGAGGTGAAAGTTAAAATCAGAACTTCAGATGGCATTTCAGAATGTTTTAGGAGCGATATCGGGGTCAAACAGGGCTGCCCTTTATCTCCTACTTTGTTTGGTTTATATATTGACAAATTGGAAGAGTGGTTAAACATGCAAAAGGTTGAAGGCATTCAGCTAGGTGAATTTGTTATAAAGCTGCTCCTATATGCGGACGATCTCATTTTAATTGCCAAATCTGCCTATGGTTTGCAAGATCATCTATCTTCTCTTGAGCGCTTTTGCGGAATGGTGGGGATGCAGGTCAATATCAGCAAGACTAAGGTTATGATTTTCTCTAATAATAAAAAACAACACCAACATGAATTTTATTACAATGGAAGTGTTCTTGAAGAAGTTGCGGAGTATAAATACCTTGGCATCGATTTCAACAAAAAAACTAAGCTGGTCTAGTTGTAGGTATAAAAGGATATTAGGTGGGTGGAAGGCTTTTTATGCTCTTCAGAATAGGTGCCGAAAAGCAGAGTTGTGGGATTGGAAAACTATTCAAACCTTGTTCGGTCTTCTTGTGCTGCCAGTTGTTCTTTACGGGTGTGAATTATGGGCCAGCAACACTACTATAGCACAATGGAAACAAATCGAAGGAATCCAAAAGCGCTTGATCACAAGCAAGTTTAAAATCAAAAGCACTGTTCCATATGATATCATGCTAAGTGAAATGGGGGCTGCTCCTATTGAGGCACTTGCTATGGTTCGCCTTCTAAGTTATCTAAAAAGAATCGAAAAAATGGAAGAGGATAGATGGCCTAAAGTGGTCTTTAGTGACACACTATGTCAGCGAAAAAGGACATGGATGCAACAAAACATCAAATGGATGAGTAAATGGAATATTCAATTCAATATGTGCCCCACAAATAATAAAGAAATAAAGGTCTTTGTCATGGAAAAATTCTACAAGAGAAATTGGAGAAGCAAGATCGGAAGGAAGAAATTATATTATATAAATGAGTTCAACCCCGCTTGTGATCAACTCCAAAAAGCATACATAGGAGCCAACATTTCTTGGAGGGCTAAAATTCTTATTGCTCAGCTGAGAACCAACTCTCACCAACTTCGTTGTGAGACCGGACGTTGAAAGAGGCCAAAGGAGGCTTGGGAAGAAAGAATTTGCAGACTCTGCAATTCTGGGAAAGTGGAAACTAAACAGCACTTTATTTTAGAATGTGAAGCCTACAAGAGTAGTAGAGATAAATTTGCGGACACTATATGTGACAGTTCTTGGCATAACCTATTCAACGAAGAGTACATTGAGCAATTGGGTGGACTCATCATCATCCTACACAAGCAACGAACATTGTTACTTAAGTCTGCTTGAGTTGTCTTGCTGTCCCATAGGCTATTTTTAGCCTCGTGGACGTTAAAATTTTATCTATCTATCTATCTTTGGGGAAACTTTGTGCCTACGAGGGTTATAAATATAAAAGCCCATTTGATGAGAAAAAGCATCTGATTATTTGATTATGTATTTGCTTTTGTGGTCTTGTGAGTATTTCTGAAGTTGTTGGTTTACACGCCCTTGTTGAAGTATAAGGGTTTGATTCTGAGCTGTGTATGTGATCCATAGTTTAAGGGAGGCCCTCTTCTTACCGTAGGTGGCTACAACAAAGACCTAACTGAAATTAACAAAAGGGTGGTTCTTATTAATCAATTCCTCTTCTTTCAGCAATGATTCATACACAACTACAAATTTCAACATAACAAAAGGTACCTATAGCTACAATAATACCAATGGCTCTATAGTTGACACAAGAATAACAATAGAAACAACAATTTACTTATATATATTTTGTGGATTAATCTATTTTGGTGAAGAATTTGAATAAATGGCAAAGTGCAAAGTCTCTTGCCGACTATGCAAATTGAAATAAGATACTCCAAATTAGAGCACAATGTCTTCAACTTCATGTATTTGCAACCACTATCCAACTATAAAAATCTTGTTTCAAGAAGCTCAAAGTCCTCAAGAAACCAAACCAAATGCTCAAATGATCCACACAAACAAACAAAAAATTGAACCAAAAAAAATTGATCAATGCAACATAAGAATATAATGACCGATTTCAAGCTTCACAATACAAAGTTTGGGAACACCTGTTTCTTCTATTCAACTTAGAAATTTTGTATCTAGAAACACTAAGTTTTCAAATTACAAGCAACTTCAGCATAGTCTCCTTACATACAACAAAAACTGATTATTTACAATGAACTCTCCTTTATATAGGAAAAGAATAGAGGGAAAGGTGGAGAAGAAAGAGGAAACCCTCAACCACCTTGACTTATTCTTTAACAAACTCCTAAGTAACTTTAACTTTTTCAAAGTTGCATCACTAACACAGTGACAACTTGAATACATTAAGCATATATACAAGTGCATCTTTCCTGTATTTACAAAATACATTGCTTCTACATGTAATCTGTCATAAACTACATCTACTCCTAAAAAGCATGAGAAAGAAATGTCCAAGACACTTGAAAGAATTTTTCACGTTTCCATGCATTCTCTAAATTTATGCAACAATTCATGTAGAACTATTGGCTCTGGTTCTCATGTGCTTTGTACAACAATTGACAACTTACAGAGCACATTTCCATTCTTTGAAGTGACATTGCCACACTTCTAATTTTGCTCTATAAATCACTAAGTGAAAATTTGTAGCTTGTGAGAATATCAATTTCCTCGAAATCAAAGTTTTTTCCCTTAAGTTGTAGATGGATAACTCTCTCAAATTCTGATACGAAGACTCCCTCATCAGCAAGAACTCCAATTTCAACAATGATTTCACGTGTCAGCTGCTGGAAATTGTCATTTATCATGCGCTATTGCTCTCCTAATTGTTGTGTCGCTACTTTACCTTCAGCATTTTTTCCCTATTGATCATTAGATGCAAGTAATTGTAGTACATCTCAACTGAAGAGATGATTCCACAATCACAAAAAAAATCTAAGTCAACGTCAATCATGGCACTCCATACATTCAGATTTATCTTGAGGGATTTGAGTTGTTGATGGAAAGAAGAAAGAAGCTCTCTCAACTGACTGAAATATCCCTTCCACACTTCATTATTCTGAAGTTGTCTTTGATCACATCCACTCCTTCAGATTCCAAGCAATCACACCAATTGTCCATAACCTTATATTTCCTCGCAATCTGCACTGCATGCTCTAAAGACCCGGTTGTTAGAGAAAAAGACTTTGTCTTCTCAATTACGTCATGCAGTCTAGTTTTCCTTCTTTGAGCCTATTTTTTCCTCTCCAGTAGCTTCTCGTTCTTTTGAGTAAGCAAGCTGAGAACATCATGCACTTGTTGCTGACAAGTCAAGCAAGACAGTTTACCAAGTTCAATCTCCTCCATTGGCTTTTCAACAAGAGGCTCAGCTACCTCTGCATACTTAGTGTTATCATCACCAACTAAGATCCTCGAACCCACTTATGCCTTATTTGTCATAGAAACCATAGCCTTTGTAACCATGTTGGAATTATGGTCCTCGGGTGGAAGATCTTCCTTCTTCCTCTTTTAAGTAATCGTAGTGAGCCAAGGAGGAAGTGTGAAAGAAAAGGAGACTGCAATAGTAGTGGTAACCAAAGTGGATACCTGATCGCTTTATACAACTGTTGTCACAATAACTGGAGCTTTGGTCATGATTGCCATTGGAGTTGCGCCACTATGTATGACCTCTGCGATGAACTTCTCTAACTGTATTGATGAAGTGTCCATTAATGCCATATATGGAACCACAACATTAGGAATAGACATTGTGTAAGCATCAAACACACTTTAAAAGTTGTGATACTGCTCCACTGTCAGAACTGTAGTAGCAACCGAGGAAATAGGCATAGCTGGTGTGATTGGAGTTGGATCCACATGAAATAATACTAGCTCAAGAGGTAAAGTATCCATGGCCACGTGCAAGGTGGGATCCAATGATTCATCTGAGGCTGGCACTGAATTAGGAAGAGTAGTAGCAACTAACACTTCTAGACGAGGTATCCTTGGAGAGGATTTCCTTGTTGGCAAAGGAAGTTCATCAGCACATAGGTCAATGTGAATCTTTTGAGGTTCTGCAAACTTTACCTCAAACATACATTTGGTTCCCTTGTCACCCTTGATGACGATCTTTGGAATGGTTGTTCTTGAAGATTTCGTGTCATCCTTTTGCTTGCCTCTAATTTCGACCATTGAACCATTTAGACCAGCAGGATTGAAATCCCTCTCAGGCTTAATTTTTATGGTTTTCAGCCCTATTTTCTTCAACCATATATTTGTATTAGCCAAAATAAGCTGAAAATGATCCCATATGGAAATAATCTCCTCTGATGAGTAGAATGGAGATGGAATAGGTAGCCTATCCAAATGATAATCGTTGTATTCTGGATCTAGAATTTGATTTATAATGAGCCTGTTGGCTCTCAATTAATTTGTGTTGAAGAATTGATTTCTTTTTTCTTTTCTTTTTTGAGATTTTACAATTTTTGATACAACAACATAGCAGCAAAATAGAAGATATTGCAAGAATAATTTCAACTCAAATATTTGGATATTACAAAGGGTATACAGCTGACAATTCCAGATTTTAATATCAACTTAGATACTAACTATTTTCACAAAATACCAACAACTCAGTTGATAAAATATCCCCTATTATCAAAATCAACAATACCTGGAAAAAAATAGAAGTTACAATAATGAAGACTAGCAGCAACAAATTAATTCTTCAACAAACAAATGCAACTGCAACTATGGAAAATGTTGCTCCCAAAGTGCAGGAAGAAAATAACGTCTAGCAACAAATATAAATGAGTGCTCAACCAACACCAAATTAACGAGCACACAATTTGATATAACAATTCCCATGAATCCCTTCACAAATTCTAGAGCAACCTCCAACAACAAGAAAAATTATACTTCTCCTTAGCAACAGTTAATACAGTAGGAAAAATGACAAATTGTATACCTTAGCACAATTTGCCAAGGAATCTCGAACTAATTCTCAGAATTGAATCTAGAATACTTCAGCAAGGTTACCAAATTGGAGCCTCGGAAGTGTCACCAAGACAACTGAAGAAAATAAGATAATCAAATAATCGAATGTTATTCTCATCAAATGGGCTCATATTTATAATCTCCAAATGACAGAGGTTTCCCAAATGAACTCCACTTAAGAGGCTTCCTCCACACAACATTAAAATATAATAAAGTGTCATTATAATATAATTTATTAATTGGCCCGTTAATGGGCCTTTAAGGGTTGATCCTAAATAGAAAAGGGAAGAGGTGTGTTGGCTACCACTAGAGGAAGGATGGGTAAAAATCAACTTTGACAAGGTAGCTCAGGGAAATCCGGGGGTCTCCGGTTGTGGATGTATAACAAGAGATCATCAGGGCAACACCCTTGCTTATGTGACCAAACGGCTGAGGGACGGAACGAATAATGTGGCAAAATGTGAAGTGACTAAAGAGGCTTTAGTCTTAGGTGTTAAATTGGGCATCCGTAGAGTGCATCTGGAAGGAGATTCAAAGATAATTACTAACGAAATTAAGAAAGGGAATATGGAAGCGTGGCATCTTGACAAGCACATAAAGCAGATTAGATGCATGTTAATGGAGTTCAAGGACTTTAAGGTTTCTCATGTATACAAAGAAGCAAATAAGGTGGCAGACAAATTGGCCAACATAGGTGTGAATGCAGATTTGGGGATTCAGAACGAAATTTTTGAAGACCTTAAGCTTCTCGACTTGGAATAAAGATTGAAAAATACAAATCAAAGGACCAAAAAAGTGTTTTAGCCAATTATTATGGGAGTACAACTCAAATCATGAATCAATACTCCAAGCGGCATTCATCAAATATCAATCCCTCGCGGCTGACAAAGATTGAAATTATTAAATGGTACCCCGCATAGAGAAAGCTTCTAGATTGTTCAAAGTGTGTGAGTTTAAGGAGGTATGGAAGGGCATTTTAAAGGGTTTTTAGCAGAGAGACGGAAATGGAGGCTAACTTTGCACTTGAATCACACAACCAGACGCAATCATATGAAGGGAAGATTATGGTTAGGTGTCTAAAGAACATTTTCTTGTTTGATGACCAGGAGTTCTTGGATGGCCTCTAGCAAATGTATGGAATGGAATATCCGAAATCCTACTGAAGGAGACGCCCCAATGTAATGTCCCCATTTTAGCAGTTGACCAAGTGTGTGTGCGTTAGCCTTGTTCTACATGGTCCCGAGGGCTAACGAAGGGTTTAATGGGATCCTAAAGTGTTTTGGCTTAGTCATTTCCAGTTTGGGCCAAAACAAAGTTTATTTACTCAGTTTCAGGCATACTCACTATTTTTAGTAAGTCGACAGGACACAGTGCAGGTCAATTTTGGTGATTGGATTTGATACTCCTCGGTGAGAGCTTTCCGATGAGCTATCACTCGCATTATTCGGAGTCCGATTGCTAATACATTTTAATGCCTGAAGTTTTATTAAAGTAACGTCTAATTTAATTGTAAAATATTAAAGTGTTACTTTAATATTTATTTTATGGGGATGTGCACCCAAGGGAGACATAAGGAGTATTTTAATATATGTTTTATATATTACACATCTTTTATCCCACATTGCCCATATGAGTTGAGCAAACCCTTGGAAATAGAATAAAAGGAAGCATTTGTGGCTTCATTAGACAGCTTGAATATGAGAAGAAATTGGTGTGTGAGTTGCAGCTCCATTCTTGGCATTTGAGGACGTTTATCCTCTCTTGTAACATTCTACACGTCATTCCCTTGGGGTTTGGCCTTTGGAATTCTTTGTTATCGGCTTCATTATCAGGCAGTTTAATTGCATTTTCGGCTGCCCGACGCTTATGCCGCTTTGAGGGAATGATATTACGAAGGTAGTGGACTGATTGAAGGACAAAGTACTGTAGCAGCAAGTTCGAAAGCATGGGCTGGAGTATTATGTCAATAATGCTGAAATAATTAGTGAGTTGATAAATCTGCCATGTATTTGGTTTTATAAATTCTGAAAATAACATTTTATTGGCAACAGTTCATTTCCACTTTGCATATTATTATAGTTTCTTTCTTGTTTATGTTGTATGATACCAATTCCATGCACAAAACACAACAAACAAATAAACGTTTGATTTCTGGAGTTATAAGGGGTTTAAAACATTAAACGGAGAAATAGGAGGTTGAATGCAGACTGTTCGACATAATTCCTTTCAGCAATTTGGTTTGGTTTTTGGGACATTCAGGGGTGCCCATTACAGTGGTATCAGAGCTATAAGTCCTGCCATCCTGTGGAGGTCTTATAGGGAATTTGGAACAGCCGGATAGAGAGAAAAGTGTTTGACGAAATGTCAAAACACTAAAATCAGAAATAAATAAATAAAAACACAGGCTAAGCATTTATGTTTGAGCATGCGACAGGGGCCTTATAATTTCCGTGATACCAGAGGAAGACAAAATAGGATTTCAGACTTGCAAAGCAAACAGTCTAGTACATCCGTGCAGGTGGACATTAAATCCAGCCATACAGACACAGAGGAAATATTCTTTGATCAGGACAACAATATGGGTGATCGAGATGACAGGAATACAGGATTAGGCGGAGGCGGGAATGTCGGTCCAGATCAGGGGGAGGTAATGCTCAGACAGTTACTGGATACATTAGAGCAGGGGCAGTGTATGCAGCAGGAGCAGAATAGACGAATGGACATGATGTTGCAGCTCATGGCTAGACAAATGGGTGTCAATATTAATCCAGGTGATGCCAACAACAGAAATAATAACAATGAGGGAAACAATAACCATGGAGGCCAAGGCAACAACAATGGTCCTGAGAATAACATTAATGGTAATAATGGACATGGCAACAATGGGAATGAGGCTGATAACTTTAGACATGTTGCACGCCCAGCGCGGACTGCGAGCTCGAGACCTCTTCTACCCACTTTCCCACTCACAGAACCGGTTCAACCAGTAAACGAACCGCAGATTACCGAGTTACAGGATCAGTTCAGAAGGGACTGGGAGGCTAGTGGACCGAAGTTTCAGGCGAATATTTCCCTCAAAGATTATATGGACTTGAGGATGAGACACATGCCTAGAGCAGGAGGGAGGAATCAAAACTTTGAGCTGAGAAAGAAAGTTGGAAAACTTTCTTTACCTTATTATGATGCTTCAGGGAAGATGACTGCACGAGCTTGGGTGCAGAAGGTAGATACATACTTGCAGCTAAATCCTATGCCTGAGGAGGAGTCTATCAAGTATGCGGCTATGCACTTGGATGGCGTTGCACATGAATGGCAGCATCATGGCATGGTGACTTTGGGGCATAATCAGATTACATCCTATGAGGAATTCACCGAAACATTGATTGAGAGATTTGACACTAGGGATCCCAAGTTACATTTCAAGGAGCTAGCACAGTTAAAACAGTCAAGTTCTGTGGATGCTTACATTGCCGAGTTTCAGTGCTTGTCTATATTTGTTACTGATATCTCTCCTAGGAGATTGGTGGTGTTATTTTGTGATGGTTTTGCTGATCCATTACGAGATTGGGTGAAGGGATATGATCCTCACCTTAGCTGAAGCAACTAAAAAGGCACGAGATTTAGCCCCTTCGGTATACAAAGGAAAAAACCATTCAACAGATTCTTCCTACCACAAGGACAAAGACAAAAAACAGTTTCACAAAGAGTATAGCAAACCTAAAGAAGGATCAAAAGGACTAGACAATGAAACCTTGAATGAACTTCAAAAGAAGAAGTTGTGCTTCCATTGTAGAGAGCCTTGGGACTTATCTCATAAATGTTCTCTCAAGGCTAAGGCAAATCAAATAGAGTATTTTTCAGCAGAAGAGTCAGAGTCAGAGGGGGAGGATCAGCACTCCGATTCAGATGAGGGTAACACTATAGAGGAAAGCAACATTCCTAAGGATGATAGATCGTTGGCACGCTTGACAGGGGCCCAAAAGGCAATCACATTTAAGGTCAGGGGTACTATCCAGGGGCAGAAAGTGATATCTCTTATTGACACTGGGGCTACACATAACTTCATAGATGCACAGTTGGTAGCCAGGAGAGGGTTACAGACAAAGGAGCATGATGGGTTTAGAGTCATGGTGGCTAATGGTGATAAATTATTATGCACTCGGAAGATATCTAATCTTCGCATTAGGTTTGGAGATGGCTACGAGTTGGAGGATGAGTTCTATGTTGTGGACATGGGAGATTATGATGTCATCCTCGGCATGACATGGATGGCTTCACTAGTTGAGTTCACACTCAACCAACATGAGGGCAGAACTGTGGTATTTCAGATGGAGGTTGCAGAGTAGTGTCCTTGAGGAGAATGCAGAGACTTTTTCGACATGATGACATAAAGTGAGCGGCAGAGTGCTACATTATGCCAACTTCACCAGAGCCACAAGAAAAGAGTCATCCACCAGATATCCAGAAGATACTTGATGGATACACTAAAGTATTTAGTGGTATTCCTCGTGGGGTTCCTCCTGACAGAGGGATGGAACATGTTATTGAGCTCGAGGAGGGAGCCAAACCAGTTATGATTACTCCCTATCGTCATCCTAAAAAACACAAGGATGAGATAGAGAAGGCGATTAAGGATTTGTTGGAGATGGGCATATCAGGCCCAGTAAGAGCCCCTTTGCTTCAGCAATAGTATTGGTAAAGAAGAAGGATAGGACGATGCGCATGTGCATCGATTACAAGGCACTGAATAAAAAAACAATTAAAAACAAGTATCCCATTCCTAGGATTGATGAGTTGATTGATGAATTGCATAGGGCATGCTTCTTCACCAAAATTGATTTGCGATCCGGATACCATCAGATCAGGATGAGAGCAAAGGACATTGAGCTGAGGAGATTTGTCTTGATCTTCTTTGATGACATCTTGGTCTTCAGTAAGACCTAGGAGGAGCACTTACATCATCTGGAGGAGGTGTTATCTATTCTGGAGAGAGAGTCATTGTATGCCAAGAAACCTAAATGTGAGTTTGGCATGACTGAGCTCCTTTACCTTGGGCATATCATTAGTGCAGATGGCGTTCAAGTTGATCCCAAAAAGATTAGAGCTATTGTAGAGTGGCCTACTCCCACAAACCTTACACAACTTAAGGGATTCTTCGGTTTATGTGGTTTTTATAGGAGGTTTGTTAAGGGATTCTCACAGATTGCTACACCCTTGACAGATCTTACCAAGAAGGGAGCCTTTGTGTGGACAGGGGCAGCACAGAGGTGTTTTGAGCATTTCAAGCAGGTAATGTCTTCATGTCCAGTTCTAGCTCTACCGGATTTCACGAAGCCTTTTGAGCTTCATTGTGATGCATCAGGTGATGGGATTGGAGCAGTATTGATGCAAGAGAAGCATTCCATTGCATTCGAGAGTAGGAAGCTCCGAGGAGTTTAGAAGAGTTATTCTGTCTATGATCGGGAGATGTTGGCCATAATGCATGCATTGGCCAAATTTCGGTCATATTTGGTAGGTGGACGTTTTGTGATCAAGACTGATCACAACAGTATTAAATACTTCATGAGCCAGCGTGATCTTAATGATCTTAATGCTCTGGCAGAGATTTCAGAAGATTGGAGAGATCGGATTATAGCAGAGTATGTCGGAGATGCTTGGGCTTCTAGATTGATTTCAAGTACCATACAGGATGATCGCTATGAGGTGATAGATGGATTGATCAGAGTTCAGGATAGGGTTTATTTGATTCCGTCATCACATTTGAGAGAGGCAATACTGAAGGCATTTCATGATGCACCCACAGTTGGACATCCGGGGCTCTTCAAGACCTATGGGCAGATCCGAGAGCGGTTTTCATGGAAAGGGCTCAAGGATGATGTTCAAAAGTATGTCAGGGAGTGTGTGGTTTGTCAACAAAATAAGGGAGAGCACACATTTCCTGCAGGTTTATTACAGCCCTTGTCCATTCCTGATAGGAAATGGGAAAGTATTTCGATGGACTTCATCACTGGTTTACCACGAGTGCAAGGAAGGGATTGCGTCTATGTGGTGGTGGACCGCTTGACGAAGTTTGCTCACTTCTTTGCTATTCCGTCCACTTACACAGCAGCACAAGTGGCAGACCTTTTCTTTAGAGAGATATTCAGGTTACATGGGCTGTCCAAATTCATTGTCAACGACCGGGATAGTAAGTTTATGAGTGTTTTTTGGCAAGAGTTGTTTAGGTTGTGTGGTACAGATCTTAAACCTAGCACTAGTTATCATCAGCAAACAGATGGGCAAATAGAGATTGTGAACAAATGGGTGGAAGGATATTTGAGGAACTATGTAACTACACAACAAAAGGCTTGGATCAGATGGTTGCATATGGGAGAGTATTGCTATAACACCACTTATCATATGTCCATCAAGATGACTCCTTTCATGGCACTCTATGGTTATGAAGCACCTAGCTTCATGGATTTAGTTTTGGGGGACAGTAGAGTGCCCAAAGCGAAAAACTTACTGCAGGATAGTCAGGACATCCTGAAAGTGCTCAAAGAGAATATACAACAGGCCCAGAATCAACAAAAATTGTATGCTGATCAGCACCGAATAGAGCGTAGCTTCGAGGTAGGGGATATGGTTTACTTGAGGCTACAACCATATAAACAGTCATCGCTCAAGAAGAGCGGAGCTGAAAAGTTGAAACCTAGATTTTATGGTCCCTACAGGGTGATTCGCAAAGTGGGCAAAGTCGCCTATGAGCTTGAGCTTCCAGAGGGCAATCGAGTGCACAATGTGTTTTATGTGTCTAGGCTTAAGAAAGCCATTGGTCAGAGTGTAGTGCCTTTTGCAGATTTACCCCCTTTGGATGAGGAGGGGAAGCTTGTGTTAGTACCCAAGGCTATTATGGACACCAGAGAGAGGAAGCTTAGAAACAGGATAGTCAAGAAGTATTTGGTCAGATGGAAAGACCTGCCGGAGGAAGATTCAACATGGGAGAGTGAGCAGGTTATTCAGCAGACTGGACTGAGATTGCTTGAGGACAAGCAATTTCAAAGGGGGCAGACTGTAATATCCCCATTTTAGCAGTTGACCAAGTGTGTGTGCGTTAGCCTTGTTCTACATGGTCCCGAGGGCTAACAAAGGGTTTAATGGGATCCTGGAGTGTTTTGGCCTAGTCATTTTCAATTTGGGCCAAAACGAAGTTGATTTACTCAGTTTCAGGCATACTATTTTTAGTAAGTCGACAGGACACAGTGCAGGTCAATTTTGGTGATTGGATTTGATACTCCTCGGTGAGAGCTTTCCGATGAGCTATCACTCGCATTATTCGGAGTCCGATTGCTAATACATTTTAATGCCTGAAGTTTTATTAAAGTAACGTCTAATTTAATTGTAAAATATTAAAGTGTTACTTTAATATTTATTTTATGGGGATGTGTACCCAAGGGAGACATAAGGGGTATTTTAATATATGTTTTATATATTACACATCTTTTATCCCACATTGCCCATATGAGTTGAGCGGACCCTTAGAAATAGAATAAAAGGAAGCATTTGTGGCTTCATTAGACAGGTTGAATATGAGAAGAAATTGGTGTGTGAGTTGCAGCTCCGTTCTTGGCATTTGAGGACGTTTATCCTCTCTTGTAACATTCTACACATCATTCTCTTGGGGTTTGGCCTTTGGAATTCTTTGTTATCGGCTTCATTATCAGGCAGTTTAGTTGCATTTCCGGCTACAGGCAAATTTGGTATTTTGCTCATATCTTCTTCACTACTTGCCCGACGCTTATGCCGCTTTGAGGGAATGATATTACGAAGGTAGTGGACTGATTGAAGGACAAAGTACTGTAGCAGCAAGTTCGAAAGCATGGGCTGGAGTATTATGTCAATAATGTTGAAATAATTAGTGAGTTGATAAATCTGCCATGTATTTGGTTTTATGAATTTTGAAAATAACATTTTATTGGCAGCAATTCATTTCCACTTTGCATATTATTATAGTTTCTTTCTTGTTTATGTTGTATGATACCAATTCCATGCACAAAACACAACAAACAAATAAACGTTTGATTTTTGGAGTTATAAAGGGTTTAAAACATTAAACGGAGAAATAAGAGGTTGAATGCAAACTGGTTGACATAATTCCTTTCAGCAATTTGGTTTAGTTTTTTGGGACATTCAGGGGTGCCCATTACACCCAACTTGGATGTTGCTTCACTCTTTGTGGTGTTGGCTCTGCTAGTTGGGGAGACCAAGGAGGAAGTTTGTAGGGTTGTGGCAGCATGTGTTGACCCGCTGGAGGATATTATGTACAAAGTTGTTCTGGGTGTAGGTTTGGAGATGGGACAAGAGCCATGGAGGTTGATTGGGGGAGGGGATTCCTCGGTTCAACCCCTGATCGTTTGGTCATCAGCTAATCCACAAGGGGTGCGCATACCGCAAGCAGAGAAAGGGTGGAAGAAGATTGTGGAATTCTTGCAAGAGAAGATCTGGGTTTCAAGTGAGGAGATGCAGGGATTTCTGAAGGTGACGCCTTGTAAGAGCATGACAACTCCAGGTTTCCGCCCTGCGACACCAGCTTGAGAGGAAAGTTCAGAAGGATGTCGGGGATTCCACGGTGAAAGGAATGTGGCTGGAGATCTCACTGACTGAAGAGGCAGGCACAAGTGATATGGGCAGTAAGCATTGCCAAGGAACCAGTCCTCTCGGCATGCCAAAGTCAGTTTAGGACGATCGGGCCATTCCAAACTTCACAAGGGAGGAGGCAGCACAATGGGTTAAGGATTAAGCACAGGTGGTTGGTAGTGGTTGACTGTGTCATTGCCTTTAGCATCTACTAAGTCTCTTTTTTGTGGGTTGGGTTGTTGTTTTTTGATTAGGTGTTAATGCCCTTTTTTGTTTAATATCTATATATGTATGTAAGGTAGGGAAGATAGAAGTTTGTAAAGCTTTTGGCCAACTTCTGCAAATGGAAATCCAATGTAATACCTCTTTTATTATCAATGAAAAATCAAAAATGTTACCTATCAAAAATATATATATAATTTATAAATTGCTTTTGGCTCCCAAAAATGACATTTTCCACCATAACATTATATTCTGACACAAAAGGCCATTGTTTCTTGCACCCACGATCTAAAACTTTTCAACCCGGTTCCAACGAGCTATGATACTAAGGTGACCAACATACAACACCAATAAAAGTAACAACCTCAACATATTTAGATGAATAATAATAATAATTCACTTGTCTTGCGGAAACAACTGAAGAAGCATCAAAATTGAAATCTCACAACACCAGAGTGATCATGATGAAGAAAGACGATGAATGAACCTCATGAGGTGTCTTATAATAAATAGACGCTCCCTCCAAGATTCTTGGAGCCCAAACTAGAAGCCCAAAACAAAAACTAAGAGCATCACTCAACCCCTTTAACTCAACTGAGCTCATTGACACCAACAATTTGACTTACTATAAATAGTCACTCAAACGGAGCCAAAACACACCATAGATTGCTCAAAACCCTATAACCCCACAACGGAGACCCTCAACTCCCACTGTCAGCTCAAGAGGGTCGTGATGGTGAACTAACCAAGCCAACTACAGCAACCTGCAAAAAAGGGGACATTACATGCTTGTTGTATTATGGATCTACAATTTGATCATCGTCTTCAACCCTTGCAAGGATCTTTGTGAGGTTGAAGTCCACAATTTGCTTTAGAATCAACCAACAATAGTCCATTCGGCGAATGTCAATCCCGATTGGCAAATCAACCCAACTATCTTCAAGATGGTGAATATGGATCTAAGATTTTCTTCTTTTGTCATTCATGACCCACAAATCAAAACAAGCCTGTGGCATGAATTTCATTAAGGTAATCCTCAAGTTCAAACTCCATGTTTTTAGCTTTACCACCATATCCAGTGAATAACTGCCAATCTTTAATGGATTTCTTGATGAAATTCCAATGCAAGGAAGTTTGGTAAAACTGTACCATCATCAGTTGTCTTGCCAACTCCATAAATATCATTTTGTCAATGGGGTATCTTGGAAGAGTATATGGCTCATCTCTGAAATGAACCACACTCACATATGTGAAGTTGGGAAACTGAAGAAACAAAAAACCGTACTCATTAAGCTTATAGCCGGAGCCTCATGTGATACACAATTCTTTGGAAGTTCCTTGCTGAATAAGTACATCTAATGCACATACAGAGCATCGTGCACCCTCCTATAGTGCATCCGACTGGATCTCAAGGTTAGTTGATCATAATATTCACAAACTGTTAGTATTTTTCTTTGATATCCCTGCTTGCGTGTTGCACAATTTATGACAGCACTGTTTTGAGTTTTGCATATGACATGCGGCTTATTTTGACTAACAACTTGGATGATGTAGCTTTCACATGGCTTTATGGCTTTCACCAATATAGTAAGTAGAAGATGCCACTTAAACAATTTCTCTGGTTTCTTGCTGATAATGCCAAGTTATGACTCACCAAGTCAGGAATAATTTTGCGATCACCCAATCTACCACTTGTTTTTGTAACAGCCAAATTGCAAAGAGGATAATGAGTTTTAAACGTTCTCTTAGATTTTCAGAATTACTTGATATAGGAATATCTGAAAGGTGTCACCTATTAGTCTGCTATGCCCAAACATCTCTTCAGAACTATGCAATTGCATTTAAAATGACCGGAAAGAACAGCTAGGTTTGTGCATGATGATTAAAGTTGCCAATTTCTGCACCATTGTTTTTCTAGTCCAACGTGACTACTCGAGCAAGTCTATTTGTTTTGTTTGTTGAGCTCTGACGCCTGGCAGTGTGCTAACTATTTGCACTTCTTTTTGTTATGAAACGACTTGTTTTTTTGGCGTAGTAGCCTTTGGTGTTTTTATGTGTGCGGAAATATGTATGTTCTTTAAAATGGCAGAGAACAATTTCACCTCAGTATAACAGCACTCTTCATGATTTGTTCCTACAAAAACCATTGTTTTGTATTGTTCAGTATTGACAGACAGGTCAGGAAAATGGCATGATTTTCAGATAATGTTGAAGAACATTGTGACTAGAGTTTATCAAAACTGTATCATTTTTCCATTTTCTAGAAATAGTAGGATTGTTTTGTTGAAACAAGGCATGTAGAAGTGATGTGGAGCCGTTTTCGAAAAATAAGTTATGATGACTGCGTGCGTCAGTCTCTCTAGCATTTTAATTGGGTGAATGGCATTTCTCCAAAAATAGAGATCAATTTGACAGGAAAAGGTGGCTCTTGGTTTGCAAAAGGGGACGTTCTGGAGAACTAGATGAGCAGCAAATAAAAAAGATGTGTACTTGTATTCACTGTGGTGTGAGATACCTCTTTTTGATAATCAAAAAAGCAGACCACATTCGAAGATTTGGAATTAAGTGGTGCAAAGGCATTGCGGGGAAAATCTCTTGGTTGTCTGTGATGATACACAACATTTTAGTTGACAGGTTAAAGTAGGGGCAGCTTGGTTATGTCAAAAAGTTTATATGGGAAGAGAGTGCTTCTTGAATGGGAGAATGATCCCAATGTTAAAGTAAGTAAATTTTGAAACTAATAGAACTTGAGCTTCGATTTAGAAGGGCAGCAGAGGAGAACACATACAAGGAGTGGGTGTTAAACTGAACTGTGGATGCTTTTTTGTTCGTGGCTGTCTGCACTAGTATACACTTCAAGCAGTGTTCGTTTGTTGTGCTCAGGTAATTTGTTGGAGTTATTTTTTTGCTGTGGTATTAGCATTTGTATTGTTGTAACTTTGCGCTTCTACCTTATTCGAAGACGCTTTGGTTTTTGCTTATTGTGCTAATGTTTGAATGGTTGTAGTCAGTCTCTGATTGAGTTGGAACTCAAAGAAGGTTGGAGCCTATGTTTGACTGGTAGAGGTCAAAGCCTTGAATGTGATGGGTTACATCCCACATTTGGAAATTAGTGTTACCGTGGTTTTTACCGAAAAGGGTTTCCACGAGATAAATTTGTGTCTTTGTCTTGATTTGTTTGAGTGTGCTTGATTTTAGGTTAAAATATTGATTCACTCCCCTCTAACTCTCAGTATTTTTGTGTTTTCCACAAACTGGCACTGACATCCGATCACCCTTTGAGGATAAGCCTGAAAATGAACCGAACCTAGAGCAGCAGCAATGTACACCAGGTATGAGTTCATGTAGAAGGTCCCGGTTGAAGTGACTTCGGATGGCTGCTCCAATACCATACCACTAATCATTTCTCCCCAAAAGATTCTCTTTTGTTTGGAGTAAACAATGAGAGAAATGTACTTGTAATTCCAAGGTTCAAAGGTGTCGGACAGTCCTCAAATGCGACTAAGTAGCATGATAAGATCATTGATCCCTTCCTTGAAATCAGAACGACGCACTTCCTCTGGCCATCTAAAAAGATTAGGCCTCTTGTTGATCAACCAATTAGCATTCACATACCTACTGCATTCTACCATGTTGCTATTCCATCTATCCAAGGATTTTTGTTTTGTACTTCATTTTTGCTTTTCCTTACCTTTAGCTAGTAAAAATTCCTCTGCCATGCCAAGTTTGTGCACGCAAGCAACTATGACATGAAAATTCAACAACATAAGTACATCTTCAAGAGGGGGATCCATTGCATGTTTTCAAGTGGTTAAGCATGGATTTCGGAACATTTACATGAGATATGGCTGGAAATTCTTGGGGCAGAGAAAGAAGGAATGTGCTTGGGCTCAAAACATGTGCTTTTTACAATAGAAAACGGGTTTTTGGAGTGTGCTTGCATATGTGGACAGCAAGGGTATTGCGTGAAAAATGTATGGTATAACATCTAATTATAATGAATCATTGTGTTCTCATTACACGTGCATGTGTAAGCAACCACCATCAAGAGTTTTAAGTCGTGGCAGCGGTATAGAAAGTGTGGATGAAATGTTTATAAGCATGGGAGTGGGGTTTTTTAATGCAAAAGCATGTGACAAGTGAGCTCTTTTTCTTTGATGGTTTCTTTCAAGAACAGTGTTTTAAATCCAAACAGCGTGTTCTCCCGCAAAAAGGGTAGTTAGATAGTTACCGGTGCGGACACGGTTGTGTCGTTTCATTGACACCATTTCAGACATTATAAATGTCGTGAACACTTATGTATTTTGGCATCATTATCATTGTATGAAATATCATTGTTGTGTACAGAAAGCATTTGATAATGAATAGTATTTTGCATTGATTATATGTTTCTTTCCTGTTCACCTACGGGCTGAACATTTGGTGTCGTTGCTAGTTCAATTTCTGAGTAGTATGGAAGGACGAAGATAAATGGGAAGAACAATACAAGACAATCAAAAGACGAATGACGACGGTGAAACAGAAATTTTTGAAGGAGAGCACGAGGCAGCGCAAAACTTTCACATTTTGTATCGCGTAGGTCTAGGAACTTTCATACGGAGGGAAGCCGCGAAGAACGGGGTTACAACAAATAATGTGTGAGATGCTATGCACACAAGGCCAACCATGACCAAATTTCTAGACCAACTTCCCTATCTAATCGCACAAGCCTACATGGCACAGAAGAGACACCGAGAGGAAGCAGAACGCGAGGAATGCCGTCAGGAGATCCTCAAGAAATTCTATGAGGAGAGAGACACGGTGTCCGAAAACTGAACCATGAGTTGTTGCACTGCGGTGTCAAGAGCACTAAGAAGTCTGTAATTGTTGTCGCATAAGTCAACACATTATGTATATAGAGTAAATAAATAAAAGAGTGTTTTGTTTTGTTTTGTTTTATAATGGTATATGTCAAATGCCCAATCTTTTCAATAAGAATAGGAATTTGAGGGAAGAAACCGACGAATTAAAGCCGAACGAAGGCGGAGAATAAGACAAGTCGTCGGGGAACAGACTAAGGAGTAGTCGGAGGAATCACCTAATGTGGTGGTCGTAGCGGGGTTCACAAGAACCAACAAAGGGTACCACAGTTCGCCGAAACGGCGGGGATAGAGTAATGAGGAGTTGCTCGAGGAAACTCGGCATAGATTAGCAGTGCTTAAGGAAACAAAGGACCAATTTTTACATTCATCACGTACACCACTACGAGAGGGAACCCGTGAAGAAGTAGGAGAGGAGGCGAGGCCAACAGGAGACACCACGGCAAAAGGAAGTGCCGAAGCGGCATTACACAATGGTTAGAGTAACCCACCGGGACCAACTTTGAATAGTTCAGCGACACAATCTAGTGGTAATCAAAGAGCAAAAAGCACAATGTCTCAAAAGCAAAAACTCCCAAAGTTCATAGGCGACTGGAAGGAGGATCCCATGCAGCATTGTCATACATGTGAAACAATATAGACTGCCAACTCGGTCACGGATGCGGATGAATGGTTGAACCAATTTCCCACCAGGCTACAAGGAGTGGCGGTGGATTGGTTCTCCAACATGGACAAGGCAAAGATCTCCATATGGGATGATCTGAAGAAAGAATTCCAAGCAAAATTCCGACTACTCCAGGATGACAACGAGGTTGTAACAGAAATCTGCAACTGTAAACAAGGGAAGGACACTGTTCGAGTCTACAATCAAAGGCTTAAAGATCTTCTTAGTTGAATGGGTACTAAACCCACGGACGAACTAAAGAAACGTTGGTTTGTAGACGGCCTCCACGGGGCATTGAGAAGAAAAATGAAGATAGTTCCACCCACATCATACACAAATGCATACGACTGTGCCCTAAATCTAGAAAGTGAAAGCAAAACAGCAAAGAAGAAGAAGAAGAGAAGTAAATCTTCATCCTCCTCCGAGAGCGATGAATCCTCTGATGAGGGAAGTAGTGCAGATAGCAAGAAGCCCAGCAAGAAAGTACAAGCACTCCAAAAAGACTTAGAGCGGACGAAAAAGGAATTCAAATCCATGATGGGAACTAGTGACCACATGGAGGAAGAAGAAATCTAGTGTACGGATTGCAAAGAGAAAGGTCATTCAAAGGGAGCGTGCCCCAAAAAGGCAACGTGTGGTATCTGCCAGGTCCTAGGTCATTCTACAGAGGAATGTCTGTTCAACATGAAGACTAGAAGCCAACAGATACTATTCACGCAGGAACAACCATCCACTTCTAGCACAAACAATGAGACCCAGGGAAACAATATGCCACATCAGGTGGCTACTGGAAAAATCGCCGAGGACGGGGCGGGAATGACAACAGGAATTAGATACAATATGATTCCAAGGGAAGGCCCATAATCCAATGCTGGGCATGTAACCAATGGGGCCACTTCACCAAAGAGTGTCAGAAGAACGACACTCTGCAATAATTATGTCGATGGTGTGGTCCAAGGGACCACAAAGATGCTAATTGCCCGAAACAAGTAAACCTCATTAACATCGACGAAGAAAAAGTTCTAGTTGTCACTGGCAACCAGGCTAAGCAGGCCACTTATCCTGACCCCTACATGGAGAAGCAAAGGATGCAGGAGGCACAGGAAGATGTAGGAAAAGCAATGAAGGCTACGAAGGATATTAAAAATATTATTCCTCAACGATCGGAGGGAGAGAACAACTTGGTCAATCAGATCCTACAAATGGAGGTGCTCGTCAAAGTTTAAGACCTATTACAAGCAGTACCGCAACTAAGGACGGCATTATTGAATACCCACGCAAAAACGTTGGAGACGAGGGGACAACCAACGGTACCAGAAGGGTCGGCGACAAATCCCATGTTACTGACAGTAAGCAACGGCCGTCATCTAGCGATGGTTGAGATGGGAATCCTCGGAACCATCTTGACGGACACCATCATGAATGGTGGGTCTGGGGTGAATGTTCTTCCCAAGGAGACAAGAAGGAAATTGGAAAAACCAACCCTATGGCCGTCCACATTCAACCTACTCAGCGCCGACCAGCAGGGGATAAAACCCCTAGGGACCTTGGTGGTTCAACAAGTAACTATCGGGACAACCATTTGTGTTGGATTTCGTAGTAATCCCCTTGAAGAAAAAGGGATATGACACCATTCTTGGAAGAGGATGGTTGGTTGCCGCGAAAGTAAATCACAATTGGAAGAAGAATATCTTGTCAATGGAAACTGGAGGGCGGAAGTTTGCGATTGATTTCCGAACTCAAATGGTAAGTGAAGAAATGGCATCGTCGTCAGAGTTCAAGTTAGACGGAGAGCACCAGAGAGATGAAGGGAGAATGGATCCAAACAACAAAGGTGTTTTAGAATTGGAGGAGTGTTTAGGAGACAAGAACAGTTCACTAAATCGACTTTTTCATTGGCAGATGCAAGACTATGAACTCTTCCATACGTACATGCTTGGCGTCGAGGAACTCGAAGACGAGGAGGTATTCCCACCACAATTCGTGGAATATAGGGAAGGAAACACGGAGATCAATGAGTCCCACCCATTGCTTAGAAGGAAAACAAATAAGATATGAAGAGCTGTCCGTAGAGGTTACTAATCTTGGAGACGCAGAGAATCCGAGAAACATACTTGTGGGAGACGACTGGAACCCAGTACTGAAGGCCGCGGCATTCAAAATCTTTCTGGAGTACAAAGATGTATTTGCATGGACTTCTAAGGATTTAAAGGGAGTCCCACCGGAGATCGGTGTACACCGCATACAGTTGGTACCCAAAGCCATACCTGTGCGGAAGTATTCATACAGAATGAGCAAAAACTACATAGCTCACATAGATCAGGAAATACAACGAATGCTGGAAGCCGACATAATATTGAAAGTTCAAACAAGTGAGTGGGTGTCACCAATTGTGATATCGATGAAGGACAGGATCCAAATCTGGATATGTATGGACTTTCGGTGCCTCAACGCAGTCACAATAAAAGATCCCTTCCCAATTCTATTCATCGACACAATTCTGGAAGAAGTGGTCAAACACAAGATGTATTCCTTCACGGATGGATTCTCTAGCTCTAACCAGATCTCCATTGCTGAGGAAGACAAATTGAAAACTAGTTTTGTGGCGGAGGATGGAGTGTATGCGTACAAACGAATGCCCTTCGGATTGTGTAACGCACCTACCACGTTTTAGACGATCATTTTGCACATATTTGACAAAATGTCAGTAGGCAACTTCTGTGCATTTCTGGATGATTGGTCCATTTTCAGTGGACAAGACAACCACTTGAAGGCACTTCAGGAATGTATGGAGAGGTGTCGACAGGCGAGGCTGGCATTGAATCCAAAGAAATGTCAGTTCATGGTTCCTTGGGGAAAACTACTTGGGCACATTGTTTGCAAGACAGGATTAAAGACCGACCCAAATAAAGGATGATATTGGAAATGGAAGCCCCGATAGATGTATTTGGAATCAAGTCCTTTCTCGGGCACATTGGGTACTATAGACGGTTTATAAAGAACTATGCCCAAATTGCTCTACCCCTGGACAAGTTGACACGAAAAGGAGAACCATACATCTAGACTTCCGAGCAAGAGACCGCCTTCTCAGAACTGAAGAATCGATTGTTGGGAGCGCCCATATTGGCGTATCCAAACTGGGACAGGGAGTTCCACATCCACGTGGACGCATCAAACTTCGCCATAGGTGCAACATTGGCGCAGACTAGTGATCATGCTCTCGATCACCAAATGTATTTCGCAAGTCGGCTACTGTCAAAAGCCGAGAGGAATTATAGCACCATTGAAAGGGAGGCCCTTGGGATGGTGTACTAGGTACAAAAGTTCAAAAAATTACCTATTGGATACACTACTTACCTTTTACATGGATCACCGAGCGTTGATGTACCTGATGAACAAACCAATCATCCAAGGCAGAATTAGTAGATGGTTGTTGCTACTACAGGAATTCACCTTCACCATCATTACTAGCTCTCCCGAATCAGGTCTAGTGAGCAGCAGAAACGGGTCAATGATGATTTTCCGGATGTACACTTATTCAGAATCACCACTCTTCCAGGATGGTACAAGTCTATAGGGGAGTATCTTTCAACGTCTCAATTCCCGAGAGAGATACTGCCAGGTGAACAGCGGAAGCTACTTTTAAAAAGTCAGACTTTTCAACTAATAAATTGTCTTCTCTATAAGATGGGTCATGATCAAGTACTACAGCGATGTGTAATGAAGGAAGAAGTGCAAAGTGTTCTAAGGGAAGCACATGAAGGTCCAGCAGGTGGCCACATGGGACCTGACACAACAGCACGGAAGTTTCTACTTGCTAGTTTATGGTGGCCCACACTTTACAACGATGCACAGGAATGGGTGTTGAGCTGCGATACATGCTAGAGAGCCGACAAACCATTAAAGAAAGATTTCATGCCATTAAACCCGTCCCACACCCAGGAGTTGTTTGAACGTTGGGGACTAGACTTCGTCGGTCCACTGAAGGCGAGTAGGGCCCGGCGCTACCGATACATTGCAGTAGCCATGGAGTATTTAACAAAGTGGGTAGAGGCTCGAACACTACTTGATAATTTTGCAATCAGTATAGCTAAGTTCTTGTATGAACAAATCATCACACGGTATGGCATACCTATTCAGTTGACAAGTGACAGAGGGGGTCACATTGTCAACCACGTGATCAAATTTTGACAACAAAATTCAAGATTTTTCATTCGTTGTCAAGTCCCTACTACCCACGAGCCAATGGCCAGGCAGAGGCCACAAATAAAATTATGGTGGCCATCATATACAAATCATGTGGAATCGAATAGGCAGACTAGGAGGAAAAGTTGCCTTCGACGTTGTGGTCCTACCGTACCACATTCAAAGTCACAATGGGACATACGTTGTTCCGGTTGATGTTCGGCCAAGAAGCCGTGATACTAGCTGAATTTATGGTCCCAAGCCTGCGAATTGCAATTGACAAGAGACTCGGAGATATGGAGAGTTTACGTGAATGCCTATATCAATTGAACAAACTAGATAAACGTAGATTAGCAACGCAATGAGCAACACAGATGGCGTAGACCCGTCGAAAAGCCTGGCACGACAAACATTTGAAAAGGATGAGGTTCCAACTAGGCCAACTCGTGCTTCGGTACAACGGCCGCAACGAGATAAAACCAAAGAAATTCAAGGTTAAATGGCTTGGACCATATAAAGTGAGAGAAGTTGGCGACAATGGATCCATAAACTGTGCACCTTGGACGGGCACAAAATTTTCGACGCCATCAATGGATCGAAGTTAAAAATTTATCAGGAACGACAGGGAGACGTAGTAAGAAATCATTGCAACATTAGACTTAGATGAAAAAAAAAGCAAACTAAGTGTCCCGTGGACACCAAGTGTCTCATGGACATGTGGCCGAGGACACAAGGTGTCTCGCAAGTGCATGTTTCCACGGACGCTAAGAGTTTCCGTGGGGATATGCAAATATAAGTCGCGAAAGTTATAAATTTATGCCGCGGAAAGTTTTTTTGCCATGGTTAATCAACAGCAAGTAAAGTCGAGGGAGGAACAAAGAAGTTTATGCTGAGGATAGAGAAAGGCAATATACGGAATCAATATTGGTGTTGAGATGTAGGAAGAGCACCCACAGGAAGCCATAAGAAGAGTATCCGCTGAAGGAGAAAAGGAAGAAGCTACGTTTCGGGGGAAAGAAACCATATTTCAAGCATAGAATCTGCGGGAAGAGAATAATATCTGTTGGGTAGTAAAGGACAAAAAAGGCATCATCGTGGGAACCATTGCCGCCAGAGAAGCACTACTGAGGAAGACAAAAAGAAAGAGCAAACCCTAAACGTTTCTTTTGTTTACATTAAAAGACAAAACAAGAGACCATTATTATGGAGTCCGTAGGGAAAAGAAAGCAACAAAAAAATCAGTTTAAGGTAAATATGGAAAAGAATGCGAGTGTGTTAGATTCAGAAGTCCGAGTTGCAGGGCCGACAGCATCTAGCAGTAAGAAGCAGAAAGTGAAGGCCGACCTGTCACACCTCACAGTTCAGTTTGAACGGTTGAATGGCAGTGAGTGCCGAAAATGGTGGCAAGAGACCACAAATACAAATTTAATCAAACAAATTTTGATACGAGCGCAAGTACATTGGGCAATACAACTTCCAGTATTTTCCATTCGGCTATTTGAATCGATCTTAAGAACTATGATAGAAATGTACAACAAGAACAGCAGAACAAGTAAATTTTTTTCCAAGAAGCACTGTATGAAGATCTCTTTCAAACCGCGAGATTTTAGTAGGGTATTTGGCATCCCTAGCCAAGGAGGTCGTAAAGTGGAGACCAAGAATCACAAGTTGTCACAAGAACGTCAAGAGTATTGGGCGAAATTGGTGGGCCGCGATCTCACACTAGAGGAAATGGAGTCTGTGGTGAAGGGTGCCAAAAGCCGAGGACTATGGAGAGATTTCATTCGAGAGGGTCATTGGAGATGTATTATGGATGTAATTAAAAGCAGGTTGACGGGGGCAAATAAGGCCTCAGATATAGCCTTGCCGCAGATTACATTCATGAACGGTATCATGAATGGTACCAAGTATGACTAGGCGATGGTCCTCGCCGACAAGATGGAGTTTATGACATTACAACATCGGACATTTTTCATGCCACATCATGACATCGGCTTGTTTTTGGAAGCAGCCTTTCATCAAGTTCCAATCGACATTTAGATACGAATGGAACTGCACCCGATCAGAAGAAAGTATTACAAGGATTGGAGGCATACAAGGACACGGTCAACGAAAGGGAGAAAACCACAGAGAGCAGTGGGGCCGATTCCAAGGAAGAGAGTACCTTGGCAGAAGTTGGCAACGACGCGACAGTTGGCGGGTCCACCATTTTCACCCCTCCCCAGTTGCCAACTTCGGCACACTTGACAGCCACTACCTCGCTCATTCCTCTGTTTGGCCAAAGCCATGCTACAGTCATCATGACTCCACCAACGGCCACGACAAATCTTATGACTCCAAAGATGGCCACGACAAATGTTATGACTCCACAAAGTATTTCACCAAATTTAGTTGCACCAACAGTGCTAGCAGCAGAGATAGTAGAGATGCAAGCGCCAGAGCCCGAACCTCAGGTTCGATTAAATGTGATTGGCTCTGACGCTGTGGTCACCATATCTTCCTCTTTGTTGGCTAAGGCCCAGCCAGCCCAACCAATACTGCCAGCACAGTCAATTGAGAGCATTGAGTCGACACATGCAACACAGCCCGAGAAGATTGAGGTGATGGATAGAGCCAATGCATTCCTACGACAGTAGTTCCGACTCATTCCTGCAGACGTCGGTCCCTCCATTCAGTCCTCGAGGCATGGAGAGGTATCCCCAGGGGTAGCTGCCATATTAGAGCCACAAGAGGTGGGAGTACCACAATCCGAGGATGCGCCCAGAGAGGAGGCGACACCGAATGTGGACGTGCCTACCGCAGGAGAGGCAGAGATGGATACCGATGGGGAGTGGAATATTGACGATGTGGAAAAAGTGGATTATGGGTCGGATGAGGATAGATGCAAGGCATACATCAAAGCTATGCAAGTTGTGATGGACAAAGGACGCATCGTTGCATATCAGGCTTTGACTCGTAGGAAGGAGCTACATTTGATCCGAGCTTATATTCGAGGGGTCTGTTCTGAGCATTTTCGCTCTTGCTTTGAGGCCAGGGGATGGCCAGCAGTAGAAACACCAGAGATGTTGGCTAATTGGGCTACAAAGCCTGAGTTGGGACCGTGCAACACTCCTATGGAGAAGCTGGCACACGAGATAGTGGAGGTATATAAAGGCGTCTACTATGCTCATAGGCGTGCCGAGGCTGACAAAGCATCAGAGAGGATCGCAATTGAGAGGTCTATGACAGTTGAGAGGGAAACTAAAGAGAAGTTAGCTGCTGAATTGGTTAGCCAGTAGGCAACATGGGCAGCCGAGCACACAGCGCTTTTGCAAGACAAGGAGAAGGTCGAACAAAGTTACAAACATTACAGGCGGCCGAGCAAGAATTGCACACAGCTAAGGCCCAGGCCATGGATGTAGCACTTCTTATGAAGGAGACAGTGGAGGTTAACACATGAACACATAAAGATTTATGCATCCGCACTAATCAAGTGTATGAGTTGCGCCGACAACAGAGCACTTTAGGGACGCAACCTCCTCCCTAGTCTATATTGTTTCTATGTTGTATGTTGTTGTCTCCTATTTTTGTTAATTTTGGAGTCGCCAGGAGACAACTTTTCTTTTTTGGGGGGGATGATGTTGTCTGATAAAAAGGGTAGTTAGACAGTTACCGGTACGGACACAGTTGTGTCGTATCATTGGCACCGTTTCAGACATTATAAATGTTGTGAACACTTACGTATTTTGGCATCATTATCATTGTATGAAATATCATTGTTGTGTACAGAAAGCATTTGATAATGAATAGTATTTTGCATTGATAATATGTTTCTTTCCTGTTCACCTACGGGCTGAACATAGCATATACAAGGTGAAATGCTTGCACATGCAACTTCAAGAATTTAGACAAAAGATGGGAGTACATCATATACATCATGCAAATCTGAAAATGGAAATGAAATGATTAACAAGAATAAAAAAATAAACATATATACAAATAGAAAGATTAGCAGATCTTACCTCTTACCCTCAAGAAGCGAAGGAAAAAGTCCCTTTAGTCTCTTACGCAAAAATCTGGAAATGTATCCAATAAGATTTACAAATAGAAAGATTGCATGAATGAGACTTAAATAAATTTTGAATCTTGACTCAATCCTTGCAAAATGAATGCATTTTTTTATCAAAACAATTGCTTACTAAGTGTAGGAAGTTAGAGGATTAAAATTAGTAGTCATTTTGACTAAATCATATGCAATATACAATGATAATCCAAAAACCCATAAAGGATGTCAAATGCAACTTGAGAAAAAGTAATAAACAAGCTGAAAATGATAAACAGTGCCCTAGATCTTACCTTGAAGCAAAAACTTGGAGATTTGATTAAGAAAAATGGCCAAACAAGAGACATTTTTTAACAAAAACATGCCCTAAACAGCGTGTATTGACAGCAAAACATATTCAAATCTGCAAGTATAATGAGCTTAGATTGATCCTTCGTAGAATTAAAGCCAAAACGCCTTTATCAGAGAGGCCAGACTTGAGGATTGATGAAGAAAAATGTTCAAATGCCTTGCAAAAACACATTTTGCTAGAAAACAACCAAGAATAAACAGGTTTTTAGGATTGTAACGCATGTGTTCTTGTCTTGGAAATCACCGTCCCTAAAGGCATCAAAACGCATGCAAGGATGAGTAAAGATGGGTTTTGGGGAGCCCAAACAGGCAATTTTGCCCTCCAAATCACCGCCCAAGTATAAAACACATGCAAGGTAAGTAAGGACAGGTTTTTACCAAAAAAAAAAAACAATATGCTTAGGTCATTAAAATTGCCACCCTGTCTTGGTTGCAAATGAAAGTAAAAACAGGCTTTGAGAGTATGAATGTGTGTGCTTTTCACTTCAGAATCGCCACCCAAGTCATTGGCACCATTAAGATGGCTTTATGAGAGTAATGACGGATTTGTGAAAGTAATGACAGATAGAAACAAAAAAGCATGTGCTTTCGAGTTATAAAAGCCCACCATACGCTCTTACAAGTCCAAATGCCTCTATTGGAGATTTATAGACAGGTTTTTGAGATACTAAAACATGCTTTTCAAATACATATGCTAGTGGGTTCAAACTCCCCACCATTGTACATTTAAGTTATAACTAAAGTAAAAATACATGCTAGTGGACTTTTGGAATGCAATGACATGTGTTAAGAGTCCAAATTCCCCACTTATAAAGCCTTCAAGTCAACAAAGGTTTATAATAATGAGATTTAAATAGACAAAAGCACATAAAAAAACCCACTTACAAATGTTAAATGATATAAAAATGTGTTACTGCATAAAAAGCCCACGTTTATGCATTTGGGACTTGATTTTATTGGAAGTGGGTTTCAATAGATGATTTGCATGTGGATGATATGCAATGAGTTATAAAAACCCCACCTTTAATGAATTTAATGAATTAAAGGCCAATTTTCATTAAAACATTAAAAACTACAAACAAATCAACTCAGACTGAGCTGAGATTTTAAAACGGATGTCAAAAACCATTTTAGATATTAAAAATAATTATATTTACTGCAATTGCCAATAAAAAGCGCATTTTCAAAAGATTTTTAAATAAGGCGTGTTGTCGCCCTAAAAAACCCAACCTTTCCCTTTATAATTTGAGGTAGACACCTTTGAGGACTAGGTTGGCTCGAAACAAGCGAAATTCCAAGGGCTATTATCCCAAGAGAAAAACAAGAATAAAAACTACTACAAAGAAAGGTAAAAATGAAGGTTAAACTTCGATATTGCCAAAAATCAAGTGCTTGCAGTCAGAGAAGAAAACCTTGTACTGACAAACATTTACAAGGATTAATTTTATAGAAACCTTCAAAACGAATGCACAAATAAAGTTACATAAAGCAAAATTCAAGAATGATGAATTGCTTTCACGACACTTTACTAATACATTAAACAAAGAGGATGCACCAACGAATCCATGAAAAAATTGCATAGGGTTGCCACAATTTTGTAAAGTCAAAATTGACAACAACACAAGCATCTGACTACATTTTATTCATGTATATGTGTGTGTATATATATACACACACATGAACATAAATATTAAATCTATTCATAGTCTTGACGTCTGATCTACCACAATTTTTTCATATCACTAATCTTGAGTTATTCTATGGATTGATAGATAGTTAGATAGCAACAATTGCTCTATCCTTCAATGACCTGCAGATTTTCTTGTAGTTCTTGCAGCTTATTACCACATCAAGAGCTCTACAAGCGATTTTTGAATGATTTGAATATATTTATTTTCATTTTACTGTATCTTCTACCCTTAAAAGCTCTAAAAAGAGACTATCCTCTTAAAGAATGTAATGTCCCCACTTTAGCAGCTGACCAAGTGTGTGTGCGTTACCCTAGTTCTACATGGTCCTGAGGGCTGACAAAGGGTTTAAAGGGATCTTAAAGTGTTTTGGCCTAGTCATCTCCAGTTTGGGCCAAAACGGAGTTGATTTACTCAATTTCAGGCATACTTACTATGCTCAGTAAGTTACCAAGACACAAGGGAGGCTGGTTTTGGTGATTTAATTTGATACTCCATAGCAAGAGCATTCCGACGAGCTATCACCCGTGCTATTCGGATTTCGATAGCTAATATATTTTTATGCCTGAAGTATTATTAAGGTAACAATTAATTTAGTTGTAAAATATTAAAGTGTTACTTTAACATTAAATTTTATGAGAAATGTGTGCAAATCAAAAAGGGCGCCTAAGGGAGACAAGTGATTATTTTAATATGTTTTATATTGCACATCATTTATCCCACATTGCTCATGTGAGTGGAATGGACCCTAAGAGAAAGAATAAAAGGGAGTGTTAGTGGCTTCATTTGGTAGGTTGACTATGAGAAGAAAATGGATGTGTGAGTTGCAAATCTGTTCTTGGCAATCAAGGACGTCTATCCTCTTGTGTGACATTCTAGACGACATTCCCTTGGGGTTTGGCCTTTTGAATTCATTGCTATTAGCTTTATATACGGCAGATTGGGTGCATTTCCAGCTACAACCAAGTTCCTGTAGCAAGTTACTGTAGTTGTCGAGTTACTATAGTAGTCGTATCACTATAGCACCACATCATTGCAGTAGCGTGTCACTGTAGCAACCATCAGTGTAGCAGTTGTGTCACTGTAGCAAGTTATTGTAGCAATCGAGTTACTATAGCAAGTTACTGTAGCATTAACATATTGTTTGTAGCAGGTCAATACAAAGGCCACACCCTCAACTATTTCATGTAAACAATGTTCCAATTTATTGTTGGAGTATTCAATGAGTCAACTTTGCACTTGTTATTAAATTTTGGAAATCAATAAAAATATAGTGTGATGGTTATTTTTGCAATATATGTTATGCTTTTTCAATTCCTATATTTATATTACATGCCAAACACAACACGATACAGAAAACCTTTTAGAACCATAAGGGGTGTAGCATATAACGGAGACTGCAAGTTAAGTGTTTGATAAAATTACCATATAGTTGTGAATACCTGTAAGCAAATTTTGGGGGTATCCATTATAGTGGTATCAGAACTTTAAGTCCTGCCATCCTGTGGAAGCCTTACAGGGAATTTGGAACAACCAGATAAGGGAAAAAGTGTTTGACGATATGTCAAAACACTAAAGTTTGAAATATAACAAGTTCAAAATGTATGTTTGAGCATGCGACAAAGGCCATTAACTTCTGCCATACCAGAGCAAGACAACAAAAATTCAGACTCACAGAGCAAGCAGTCTAGTTCATCCGTCCAAGTGGGCATAGAATCTAGTCATACAGACACAAAGGAGATATTCTTTGAACAAGACAGTAGTATGGGTGACCGAGATGATAGGAATACAGGACTAGGTAGAGGCAAGAATGTCGGTCCAGATCAGGAGGAGGTAATGTTCAAACGGTTACTAGGTACGTTAGAGGAGGGGCAGCGTATGCAATAGGAGCAAAATAGGCAAATGGATATGATGTTGCAGCTTATGGCTAGACAGATGGGCGTCAATATTAATCTAGGAGATGCAAACAATGGAAATGAGGGCAATGATAATAATGGAGGCCGAGGCAACAACAATGGTCCTAAGAATAACATCAATGGTAATAATAACGAACATGGCAACAATGGGAATGAGGCTGATAACTTTAGACATGTTGTACACCCAACTCGGACAACGAGCTTGAGACCTCTTCTACCCACCTTCCCACCCAAAGATCCGGTGCAACCAGTAAATGAACCGCAACTAACCAAGTTACAGGGTCAGTTCAAGAGGGACTAGGAGGCTAATGGACCAGAGTTTCAAGCGGATATTTCCCTTAGAGATTATATGGACTTGAGGATGAGACACATGCCTAGAGCAAGAGGGAGAAATCAAAACTTTGAGCTTAGAAAGAAAGTTGGCAAACTTTCCTTACCTTATTATGATGCTTCAGGCAAGATGACTGCACGAGCTTGAGTGCAAAAGGTAGATACATACTTCCAGGTGAATCTTATGTCTGAGGAGGAGGCTATCAAATATGCAGTTATTCATTTGGATGGTCCAACGCATGAGTGCTGGCACCATGGCATGGTAACCTTGGGGCATAATCAAATCACATCTTACGAGGAGTTCACTAAGAGACTCATAGAGAGATTTGATACCAAAGATCCAGAGTTACAGTTTAAAGAGTTGGTACAGCTCAAGCAGTGGGGATCAATTGAGACATACATCACTGAATTTCAGAGGTTAGTTGTGTTGGTTACAGATATTTCAGAGAGGAGATTAGTACTGCTATTTATGGATGGACTCTCGGATCCCTTGAGGGGTTGGGTCAAGGGGCATGACCCGACTACATTACAGGAGGCCACTAGGAAGACTCGTGACTTAGGACCTTCTTCTTTTAAGAGCAGATTTCAGCCTAAGGATTCACATATGAAGAAGGATAAGGATAAGGACAAAAAACCTTTTTACCAAGATGCACAACCAAAAGGGGAAAATAGGAAGTTGGATAATGACACCCTAAATGAGTTGAAGAGGAAGAAGTTGTGTTTCCATTATAGAAAGCCTTGGGACTTATCTCATAAGTGCCCTCTCAAGGTTAAAGCAAATCAAATGGAGTATTTTTCAATGGACGAGTCACAGTCAGAGGGAGATGATCAACACTCTGATTTGGATGAGAGTAGCACTCCAGAGGAGAACATCATTCCTAAAGATGATAGGTCGTTGGCACGATTGACAAGGGCTCAAAAGGCAATGACATTTAGGGTCAGGGGTACTATCCAAGGGCAGAGAGTGATCTCTCTCATTGACACTAGGGCTACACATAACTTCAAAGATGCATGGTTAGTAGCCACGAGAGGATTATAGATTGAGGAGCATGCTGGGTTTAGAGTCATGGTAGCTAATGATGACAAATTATTATGCACTCGGAAGATATTTAATCATTGCATCAGGTTTGGAGATGGCTATGAGTTGGAGAATGAGTTTTGTGTAGCAGACATGGGAGATTATGATATCATCCTCGACATGACATGGATGGCCTCACTAGTTGAGTTCACACTCAACCTAGCAAAACTAGAGATGAGATTCCAACATGAGGAAGAACTATTGTACTCAAAGGACTTTTGGATGGGAGTTGCAGAGTAGTCTCCCTAAGGAGAATGCAGAGACTTTTTCGGCATAATGACAGAGTGGGCAGCAGAGTGTTTCATTATGCCAGCCCCACAGGAACCATAGGTAAAGAGTCATCCACTGGATATCCAGGAGATGTTTGACAGGCATGCCAAAGTATTTGGTGATATTCCACACGATGTTCCTTCTGACAAGAGAATAGAGCATGTTATTGAGCTCAAGGAGGGAGCCAAACCAGTCTTGATTACCCACTATCGTCATCCTAAGAAACACAAGGATGAGATAGAGAAGGCAATTCAGGAGCCATTGGAGATGGGGCACATCAGGTCTAGCAAAAGTCTTTTGCTTCAGAAGTAGTTCTAGTGAAGAAGGATGGGACGATACACATGTGCATCGATTGCAGGGCACTAAATAAAAAAAGAATTAAAAACAAGTATCCCATTCCGAGGATTGATGAGTTGCATGGTGCACGTTTCTTCACAAAAATTGATTTACAATTCGAATACCGCCACATCTAGATGAGAGCAGAGGACATCGAGAAGACAATGTTCCGATGTCACTATGACCACTTCGAGTTTATGGTTATGCCATTTGGCCTAACCAATGCACCTGCCACATTTCAAAGTTGTATGAACCAGGTGTTCAGGGTGCAATTGAGGAGATTCGTCTTGGTCTTCAGTAAGACCTAGGAGGAGCACTTGCAGCATTTGGAGGAGGTGTTATCTATTCTGGATGGAGAGTCATTGTCTACCAAGGAATCAAAATACGAGTTTGGCATGACCGAGCTCCTTTACCTTGGGCATATCATTAGTGCCACTGGTGTTCAGGTTGATCCTGAAAAGATTAGAGCTATTGTGGATTGGCCTACTCCCACAAACCTCACATAGCTTAAGGGGTTCTTTGGTTTATGTGGTTTTTACAGGAGGTTTTTTAGGGGATTCTCACAAATTGTCACACCTTTGACAAATCTTACCAATAAAGGAGCCTTCACATGGATAGAGGCAGCGCAGAGATGTTTTGACCACTTCAAACAGGTCATGTCATCTTGTCCAGTTCTAGCTCTACCTGATTTCACGAAGCCATTTCAGCTCCAATGTGATGATTCAGGAGACGGGATAGGAGCAGTATCGATACAGGAGAGACACCCTATTGCATTCGAGAGTAGGAAGCTCTGAGAAGTTGAGAGGAGTTATTCTATATACGACAGGGAAATGTTGGCCATAATGCGTGCATTGGCCAAATTTCGATCATATTTGGTAGGTGGACGTTTTGTGATCAAAACTTATCACAATAGTATTAAATACTTCATGAGTCAGCTCGATCTTAATGATCGGCAGCAGAAATGGGTTACTAAATTGCAGGCTTATGACTTTGATATAGAGTTTGTCAAAGGTAAGAAAAATGTGGTGGCTGATGCTTTATCTCGGAGACCTCACGTATGTGCTCTGGTAGAGGTTTCAAGAGATTGGAGAGATCGAATTGCAGCGGAGTATGCAGGAGATGATTGGGCTTCTAGGATAGTTACAAGCACCATTCAAGATGACAAGTATGCAATGTTGGATGGGTTGATCAAATTTCAGGACAAAGTTTATTTGATCCCTACATCACAGTTTAGAAAGGAGATTCTAAGGGCATTTCATGATGCACCTACAGCTAGGCATCCAAGGGTCTTCAAGACCTATAGGCAGATCCGAGAGCGGTTCTGATGGAGAGGACTCAAGGATGATGTTCAAAGATATGTCTAAAAGTGTGCAGTTTGTCAGCAAAATAAGGGAGAGTACACATTTCCTGTAGGTTTACTACAGCCCTTGCCCATTTCGGACAGGGAATGGGAAAGTATTTCTATTGACTTCATCACTGGGTTACCACAAGTGCAGGGAAGAGATTGTATTTATGTGGTGGTAGAGAGATTAACAAAATTCGCTCACTTCTTTGATATTCCTTCTACTTATATAGCAGCACAAGTTGCAGATTTATTCTTCAAGGAGGTCCTTAGGTTGCATGGGATACCAACATTTATCGTTAGTGACAGTGATAGAAAGTTCATGAATGCCTTTTAGCAGGAGTTGTTCAAACTGTGCAATACAGATCTTACACCTAGTACAAGTTACCACCCTCAGACAAATGGGCAAACGAAAATAGTAAAAAAATGGGTGGAAGGCTATTTACAGAACTATGTGACTGTGCAACAGAGAGAATGGGTCAAGTGGCTATTCATGGGGGAGTATTGTTACAATACCACATATCACATAACCATCAGGATGACTCCATTTATGGCATTGTATGGGTATGAAGCACCCAGCTTCATGGATTTAGTTTTGGGGAACAGTCGAGTGCCCAAAGCTAAGGACCTATTGCAGGATAGTAAAGTATCCTGAGAGCACTCGAGGAGACCATACAAGCTCAAAATCAACAAAAGTTGTATGATGATCAGCATAGGGTAGAGGGCAATTTCGAGGTAGGGGATATGGTGTACTTGAGCCTACAGCCATATAGGCAGTCATCGCTGAAGAGGAGCGGAGCAGAGAAGCTGAAGCCTAGATTTTATGGTCCCTACAAGGTGATTCGCAGACTGGGAGAAGTCGCCTATGAGCTTGAGCTTCCAGAGGGCAATTGGGCGCACAATGTATTTCATATGTCGAGGCCTAAGAAAGACATTGGTCAAAGTGTAGTTTCTTTTACAGATTTACCCCCTTCGGATGAGGAGGGGAAGCTCATGTTAGTACCTGAGGCTATTCTGGACACCCGAAAGAGGAAACTCAGAACCAGGATAGTGAAGGAGTATTTGGTCAGATGGAAAGTCCTGCCAGAGGAGGATGCTACATAGGATAGTGAGCAGGTAATTTAGCAGGTTGGATTGAGATTGCTTGAGGACAAGCAATTTCAAGGGGGGTGGACTGTATTGTCCCCACTTTAACAATCGACCAAGTGTGTGCCCGTTAGCCTAGTTCTACATGGTCCCGAGGGCTAACGAAGGCTTTAAAGGGATCTTAGAGTGTTTTGGCTTAGTCATCTCCAGTTTAGGCCAAAACGGAGTTGATTTACTCACTTTCAGGCATACTTACTATTTTCAGTAAGTCAGCAGGACAAAGGGGAGGCTAGTTTTGGTGATTAAATTTGATATTCCGTGGCGAGATCTTTCCGACGAGCTATCACTCGTGCTATTCGGAGTCTGATAGCTAATATATTTTTATGCCTAAAGTATTATTAAAGTAACAATTAATTTAGTTGTAAAATATTAAAGTGTTACTTTAATATTAATTTTATGGGAATGTGTGCAAATCAAAAGGGGCACCTAAGGGAGACAAAAGTGATGATTTTAATATGTTTTATATCGCACATCTTTTATCCAGCATTGCTCATGTGAGTGTAATGGACCCTTCGAGAAAGAATAAAAGGGAGCGTTAGTGGCTTCATTCAGTAGGTTGAATATGAGAAGAAAATGGGTGTGTGAGTTGCAGATCTGTTCTTGGCATTCGAGGACATCTATCTTCTTGTGTGACATTCTATACGTCATTCCCTTGGGGTTTGGTCTTTGGAATTCATTGCTATCAGCTTTATATCTAGCAGATTGGGTGCATTTCCAGCTACAACCAAGTTCCTATAGCAAGTTACTGTAGCTGTTGGGTTGCTGTAGCAAGCGTCACTGTAGCAGCCGAGTCACTGTAGCAGTGCATCACTATAGCAGCACTTCACTGTAGCATCCGTCATTGTAGAAATTGTGGACGTGGAAATTATCATTATAGCATTAAGAAAGAAAGTTCTACGTTGCAAAAGCATAAAAACTAGACATTTATATCCAAATTATCATTGTATCAGTTAAGGTTCCATTAAAGGTGTTCTAAAAATTAGATATAATTTATAAAAGAGGAGACAGAATTTTTCTGTATGAAGTTAGGTGAGTGTGACAGTGTGTACATATTTCATTCAAAATTTTACAAAATGAAAAGATGAAACTAATAATAATGTCTTTAATTTTCTATGCTAATGGATAGTAAATCTTTTTTTAATATCTCTAGCAAGAACACATCCCCATCCATTCATACCCTAATGATATGCACATGAATTCGGTGATAACTGAACAAACCTCCAGAAGAAAGATGGGAAATTGCTTTCAATTTCTCTTTTCCTCGCATTAGAGATGCCTCCAGCTCTTCTGTGTGCCTGCTATAATTCCGATGCCCACCACCAACCTCTGCGACCTGATTTGAGCAGTTTGCATATTGTTTCCCTTGCTCCTCTTCAAGTGCACGCTGAAAATAGGCTGGATCTGGACCATATCGCTTTCGCTTGTTTGCGTCCTACACAAACTACTTCTACTATTAGACCTTAGTTCATTTATGAACAAATACAAGATTTTCACAAAGGAGTAGCATACTAATAAAATAGCAAAATTTAATCTGTGAAAAGACCTCTAGCTTCTAAAGTAAGATATAATCTAATAAGAGATCCATTCTGGGTATTCCCTGGTAAATTCAATTAATACAGTACCGTGCAGAAAATAGAAAATGGCAGTAATGAGCAGAACTAAAATATGATATACAATCCTTCGGTGATCAAACTCAACAGTAATGAACAGTACTAAGACATACATCAACAATTATAGTGCAACTAGAGAGGGACTGCAATGGATGGAACAGGATCAAGAGAGGCAAAGGAGAAGCAAAAGTACTCCAAGGCTGATATAAATCAATGGAGCACTCAATTGGCCCATAAACAGACAATTACACTGATGCAGTATTTGGCTGGCAGAGTTTGGTGCACTTTATTTTGCTGCATTTTATATAAGTGTAAGTAATTGTCAAGTTTAGCAATATATTGGCTGCGGATAACATTCCTCCTTACAGAATTCTCAATATTATTTGAGGGCAAACATGCCACCATTTTCATTCATGAGATCCTTGATCTATTTGCTATTTTTGTTCTCTACCAAGGCTTTGAATGCTAAACAGTGACAAAAACATTCCAATGGGTGTTTCAAATATACTGAATTTACATGAAAATTTCAAAATACCATGAACCAATAGAGAAAAAATATTTTACTTCAAAGACAGTGAATGAACCTTTTTACTTAGACCACAGAAGATCAGCATGTAAAAGGTCCAAGAATGTAATAAAGTAAAAATAATAATAATGTGGGGTGTGTTGGGACTCAAAATTGCCTTCCCGATTTGAGTACCATTGAAAAAATTAAGCCCTTAAGCACTTGTTTGATGCATATGTACCCGACTGTCCTTTTGAGGCCTAAAAGGTGTTTAATGTTTCTAACACCTTGCATTCAGTATATCCACTCGTCCTATGAAGATAAATTGCCATTCCATGAAGTCTCGTTTTGAGCAATGTCCAATTCTACATTTTTGCTGAAGTGTCAAATAGTGACAAGAGGCCGTGTTTGCAATTAAATATCTTGCACCTAGTAATGTTTCATGACTTTCCACTTTGGGAGTGTTTAGTGTCCATAACAGAGAACCTATGTTTCAGATTTTGAGTCGTTTTGAATAGGTTTGACTAAGTTTTGAATCCCTCAAAGTTGACCTTTTAATGTTATGATGTTGATATGAATTATTCTGAATTCTGGGAAGCCCTGTTTGACTTGTTATAACTTTGACCCAATTGACCGAAATGTTAAAATTCCTTTTGCGTTGTATTTTATAAGTCAAAGACTTGCTACGTTTCAAGTTTGAACTTATGACGAATTCGTTTGATTAGTTTTCAAACGTGATTCCAAATGCAACTTGCAACTTTTTACTGGTGTCAAGAAGTGCAGGTTTGTCGGTACTCCTGTTTGTGATGTCATATCCCAAAATCCATGATAGGTGAGATCGAATGGATTGTACCACTGTGTTCTTCTCTAAAAATACTTCAAGTATGCCGATTTTTAAGTCATGACGAATCCATTTGCACATTTTCCCAGGTCCATTCTGTTAGCAAAAAACATGTCTGTCAGTGTTTCCAATCTGCAATTCTGAATAGCGCACTTTGACCGCTTGCCATTTGCGTCCTGTTATTTGTCATGAGCCCAAATCGCAGATTAAAACTCTCCTCGTGATAGTGAACCAATGCCCCAATTTTCATGCCCCCAAGTGTCAATTACCCAGTTTTCAAAGCCAAATCCAAATGCAATTTACTGTTTTCTAACATGTTTTCTTGTAGGCAGTTTAGAGAGGGCAACTTTGGCGGTTAATATCTTTTGGCTAAAAATTCGTCATCAGATGAGATTTGACAGGGTAGGAGTATGCAGATCAAAGAATCAGTGTGTTTGATTTCAGAGCCCGATCAGAGGTTTGGGTTAGTTTTTAAAGCCGGTCAAAGGACCCTCTGGCATTAAATTGACAATTTGCAGATTAATGGTAAAATGATTTTTAATTGATGGTTTGGTGATCGAACTTGATTCTAATTAGTACAAGAGGGTGAATGGATCACTTTGGCACTTCAGGTGTTTGGAAATGAAAAAAATTTAGTTGGACCCACTTTTGGGCCCGACTGGATCCACCAGGACTGATAAAACTTGAGGGATTTTAAAATTGTTTTAGAGGGAATATATGGTGTTAATCACTATAATGCATACTACATACTTCATCTTTTATTTCAAATGGATGAAGAGGATAACATGGATGGGCATTTATCGTCATTTGATACCATTTGAGTATATGGTGTTACATACATAATGAACAATATGTCATGAATCCGGCTTTAGCATTCCACCAACAACAGAAGCCTAGGTATTTTTTATAATGATGATGAAGAAAACACGGGTAAATGTATTGGACAGTTAAAAATGATTTCTGATCATTTGCATTCATTCAATATGCAAGGGGATGGGAGCAAACATGTTTAGGCGACTTACAGTCCACCAACTGAGCTTGTGACAAATCCTTCCAAAGAAAATAACAATGCTAGTTCATTTGATCAAGAATCTTTGGTAAGGAAGAGTCCGATGATTTCACACTGCCCACTGCTGAAAAGCTTCAAGAAGAGGGGAAGCGCCCGCTTCACCTCCCAAACCTCAAGAGGAGAATAAAAAGTTGTGAGAGTTCTTTCCAATTTTAAAGCTTTAAGGCAAAAGGAGTCTACACGGAAGGAGAATACCGAGCAGCTCGTTGCAGATTTGTCTCTATATTATGGCTACAATGATTACTTGATCTAGACCTTCCTCGAGATGTTTCCTATTGCTGAAGCAGTAGAGCTTATTGAAGCAAACGAATCACCTCCACCTACATGCCTCTGGACCAACACTTTAAAGACTCGTCGGAGGGATCTGGCCAGAGTTCTAATTAATCAAGGTGTAAACCTTGATATTCTAGGTAAATGGTCCAAGGTTGGATTGATTGCATATGATTCACAAGTGCCTGTAGGTGCTACCCCAGAATATATGGCTGGTCATTACATGCTTTAAAGTGCCAGCTCATTTTTGCCAGTAATTGCATTAGCTCCCCAGGAGAAAGAGCGAGTGGTGGATATGGTAGCTGCACCTGGAGGCAAAACAACATACATTGCTGCTCTAATGAAAAATACAGAAATGATATATGCCAATGAATTAAAGAAGGAGAGACTCAAATCTCTGACAGGCAATCTTCATCGGATGGGCGTGACAAATACAATTGTCTGCGATTATGATAACAACGAGTTGCCAAATGTTTTGAGCCTGAATTCAATGGACAAGGTGCTTTTGAATGCACCCTGTAGTGGCACTGGTGTCATACGAAAAGATGAGAGAGTTAAGCCTAACAAGAGTGCTGAGGACACTTCCAAATGTTCATTTTTGCAAAAGAAATTAATATTGGGAACGCCCATGATGAGTCTTTGCAAAATAGCCCATGTTAGCATGGCCTGGAGAAAGAATATATCACCCACTGCATTAGGGGGTTTGCATCAGTTTTCATGGGCAGGAAAAAATGTCATTTCCATTTTACCCAGGGTAGGAAATGGACCCACTTCCTTTTTTACAGAAAATGACTCTACTTATGGCACATCTAAACTATGAGAAGCTACTGATATTCATGTAATTTCCATATAAAATATGTCAGTACTATTCACATGTAACAACACGCATGAGCCATTGGTGGAAATTGACATGCACAATCAGCTTTCAAACAGCAATCAATGGAACCCCACTGGATAAAGCAAGCATATAAGAGGAAGTCCACGGCAGGCTGCAGGAGTCTTCATGGTGGCAAAAATAGAGCTTTCCACCATTGTTTATAGAAGCAATAAAGCATCCATGGCATTGAACAGAGGAGCCCCACGTCAACATATAGTTTCAAGCAGCCGCAAGTCAAAGGAAATCCACATTAAACTTAAGAAGATACACTAAGCAATGGCTAGGGCACCAACAACAGCAATTGTGGTTATAAGTTTCAAGGATGACGATTTCTAGGTCCTCGAATTTGAAGAGGCAGCTATGCGAATGAAGAAATCTACTTTGCTTTTTTATTGAAGAAAGTACGCAAGTTCAACAAATCTATAGACCAAATCTGACACGGCCTCGAAGATGGATTGAAAGCAAACGTAGAGTCCTACCAAGTTTTTCACAAAGGAGTTCAGGGATGAAAAGAGGAAAAACAATGAGAAACATTATCCCACATGTACCGGGTCGGCAAAGTTTTAAAGGTTTAAATATAACAATGCTTATATGTTATGTTGTCTTAAGGAACGTGGGCTTTTGTAAGCCATAGGTCGTGGTGGAACCCGTGGTCGGTAGTGGACTAAGACCAAAATTTTGACCTAACGTGATGACGTCAGCATGGAGCCCGGACAAGTAAAAATGCGCCAAGTGTCAAGCAGAACTTCAGACCAAACGCGCAGGATGATGCCACATGGCCAGATCAAGCGGTGGGCGCTTGCCCACATTATGAAGTTGCTCGACAGTTCAATAATGCGAGGAAGCACCTAGGCGCCACATGGCAATGGGCCCAGGATGATGATAACATGGCAAGTGCATCCAAGGGGTGACGTGGCGATCCAGCAGAGGTAGGCCAATCAGAGGCCACCATGTGGCGCCCAATGGCAGGTGACAATGCAGACTTCAGCCAATCAGATGCTAAAAAATTGGAAAAAATTGGAAATGCTAAAAAATGATAATTTTAAATCATTTTCAAAAAATGTACTTGAATACAAGTTTTTAAATTGAAATTGACACGTCGAAAATTTTAAATTTTTGAAAATTCAAGTTGCAGACCAGAGCCTTTAGCAAGGGATATTTTTTCAAATTGAGATTCAAGAGGGTTCCAATAGGAGAATATAGGCATATTATATATCGTCGAAATCGGGAGAAGACGAACTTTCCAATTATGGAGTTTGTTTTCACACAGGAATTCACTAGTTCAAGTTATAGGCAGAAATGTAAAATTTGGGGCCTTCTCAGTGAAATGAACTAAAATTGAAAATGCAGCTACAAGCTTGGTAAAACATGGTAAAAATGCAGTTAGGGATGATTTGGTCACCTTCATCCAGTTTAAACCCATACTTTTACCAGCATTTCATGAGGCTTTCAAATTTTGGGCAAACAGAATGGTTTTCATCATTGAACAGGAGATATTTCAAATCAATCACAGAATATTAATGAAAACCAAATCAGATCAAAGGAGTAGGAAGAAAAAAGAGGTTTTGCAACAGCAAAGGAAGGAATTTAAAGAAGACACATGTCGTCTTCATATCAGATCCGGGAATTCATTCCTCTTATATCATTCTCTTTCTCATTCTTTGTAAGGGTTCCAGTTTTTTCACTATGAGACCATAATTGGTTGGAAATTTTCAGTCTTTCTATGAGACCACTTTGTTGGATCCAGAACTGTGATTCCACCTTCATTCTTCAGCATATTTTCTCTTGTATGACAGCAGTAGTAAAGATGATATAGAAAGTTCAGATCTATTAGGTGTTTCTATGTTTTGATTTCATGCATCTGAATGTATAGTTTCAAGAAAATGAATACAAATGAGCAAGAAATTCTTTAGTTTCATTCTAAGTCTTGTCTCCTATCTTAGTAATCTACAGTCTTATGTGGTCTAAGAACAAAGAGCTGAGACCCATTTGCATCCCTTTAAAGTTGTATGTCATATATGTTTTGCTATTGGAACAAAGGGCCAAGTAAATGCTTGATGTGTTTGAGAGGGTTGCTGGTTATTTTGAGAAGGATATCTCATGAGAATGAGGTCTTAACGAACACCGATATCTAATTCACAAAGTGATAGGATAGGTCTGATGTCTTGGTGTATGAAATATGTCCTGGATATCACAGATGTATGTATTGAATTCATGAAATTGCCCAATAGATAAGGCACTGATCAGTTACAGGATCACTTGTTCATGTTGTTGCATATTTGGGGTTGTGTTGATATTCAACATCATTAATCAATTGTTCTTCCCTTTCATGTTGAAGAGCTACAATAGAATGCCCTCACTCAGCTTGTGAATTTCACAAATTTGCATTTAGCTATCGTAGATCTATGTTATTGCATGAGTCAATAGGAGATTAAGGGTTTTATCTGCTTTAATAGATTCAAGAATATGTTTAGCACTGGTACCATATAATTGAATGTGAGGTCCACCCACCTAAGTAAAAGAAGGGTTTAGCCTTATAGTTGGCCCGGTGTCTGAAATGACATGTTAAGGATGGGAGTTAGCTGCCCCTAGATGTGTCTTGTTCTCATAGTTGGCCCAGTGTCTGAAATGACATGTTAAGAATGGGAGTTAGCTGCCCCTAGATGTGTCATGTTCTCATCGGGGTAATTTGAAACTTGTAGCATTTCAAAACACCAACAAGGTGTTTATGGTATTATAGTTATTAACCAATAAGATAGCAGACCTAGATTGTGAAGAATCTGTAAGCTTACAGGATATTGCAAACACAACAGTGGCACTAAAACAAGAGATGACAAACATTTAAATAATAGTGTACCTTTCCTTGATATTAATTAAATTTATTTTTTAATAAGTTATCAGAGATAAATGAAATATTTAAATTATGACTTAATACAAATTAAGTTTAATTAGACTATTGAAAAATAATATATATTATCAATGTCACGTTTACTAAATAAAGTTCTCCAAATATTATTAAGTCGGCCTATACTCTAGATTCTTCTCGGAGTTCTTTGTGAGGCTGGATGGAGGAATGCTTGGATTTGTGTAAGGCTTATGATTTCTGGAGACAAAAAGTCTCCACGAGTTCTACAAAAGGGCTGGACACAAACCTAGTTCTTCCAAAGGGGTGTATTCATGACGGAATCTCCATCTGTGCCAAGTTTGTGAAGCCTCTCATAGAGATGAATTTGTAGAAATAAGTGCTTGTAGGTATAAGGATAAGAATAATCAACAGCCACATTTAAGGTTTAGCCAATTAAAAATTCGGAGGAGAATAAATATATTTTGGTAAAACTCTTCACATAAAGAGTTGGCTTGCAGCTATGGGATTGGTGAGATCAGTTAACAATCAAGGAGAAGAGAAGAATATAGATCCCAGCTACATGCAAGGTATGACAGCCCATAGTGAGGTTGATTTCCCTTGTTCCGTATATGTAATTACATTGGAGGAATAAATGTTAAGACTTTATGAGGCATATTTTATTAGAGAATTGATTGTGGAGACTAGGAGATTGCCTAATAAGAATATTCTACAATTTGATAATGTTTGGTTTGTCATCAGTACTTTAAAGTGGAGTTGGTTGGAGACACAGCTAGCGAACTGCACATATGGACCAGTTTTAGGACAGCTAAGGCAGCTAGGAAAACATGTGACTTTCAGTTGGATACACTCCATAGACCGGCACTTATGAAGTGACAACATACCTTGGAAGAAGATGCAATCAAGGAAGACACTTTGAAGAGGCATGAACACGATTCTGATTTTCTAAGTTTGACCACCACTCTTTTGTCAGTAATTTAGCCTTGCATTAACCATTCAAGAGTGGATTCATAAGTATGAAGTAGAAGTTGAAAATTCAGATTCCTCACAGTCCAACTTTGTATCAGAAATTGAAGAAAGGCACGAGGAAAGGATTGATTTCTTGATTTGGAACAGTAGTCCTTTACGTTTGCAGAATCATATGTTGGCAGCCCTTAACTCAAAGATATCTATAATGCAGATCTGATTGTGACGACAACTTTTGGGTATATTACTTTCTTAATATTAAGAATTGGGTGAAATATAATAAATATTTAAATGGTTGGTGGCTGTCCTACTTGGCTGGTTAAAATCTTCAGAATTGTCATGGTTTACATCAGTTGGTTGATTGTTTTTGAGAGTGTGGGATCACGATTACATTTTTGATAGTTGACATGAGATAAATACTAAATCATTACATGGTCTAGGATACATAATTGACATAATTCTAAGCCTGATTTTCAGATGCTATGATGTTGCACAAATTTATAACAGCTGTGCTCAAGGGACTGGTATGCTTCTCTATGCACGTGAAGAGTACTTTTCACATCATATTGATAATCTACCAGATTAGATGGAGGATTGTTGGTGCACCCTTCGCAAAAGACATCTCTCTCTTTACATTCAGCTTCGATGGTAGATGGAATCAGGATCAGAATCATTGGTGTTTTGTATGCATTGTCACACATCATTCTTGGTGAGCTGCTTCATAATTTATGGCATAGTTGTGTGTATATCAGAGTAGCAGAGCAGAGTTTGGGTAAGGCCAAGGATTGTATTGGCAAGTTTCCTGATGTCATTCAGAGGACCTTTCAGCATGCGTCCAAGAGAGATAATAAGCAAGTACTTGCAACCATGGTGCAGCATAGGGCTTCCGGCAAGTATTCATTGCTTCCAGCAAGTATTCATTCTGACATCCACAATTGGTTTGGAATCTTAATGGTACAGTAAAGAATTGCTTAAGGACAAGCAATGTTTGGGCCAGGACTTTAATGTCCCCAGTTTTTTAGGTAACATTAATCAAATTGATTTTTATTAAGTTATCAAAAATAAATGAAATATTGGGGAATGGCCCTGCAGTGCAATGGTTATCACAAGCCCTGTTATGACTGGGGCATTCACCAGTTCAAAACCTGCCATAACCTGGCGATTAGAGGATGCTGCTTGGAAGGACCACTGATGTTGTATATGCACAAGCTGCTGTTAATGGGGCCCAGGCATATGCGATGGACCAAATAGGATGCAGCTGAGTTGTCATTCAGAACCACTTAAACCTGCTTCACCTGCTGGCGGAAGGAAAAGCAGTGAAGGAGGCTAGCATGATGTTTGACCAGCACTTGACTGATAGCACCATGGAGGGATGAGACAGAGACTGGTGCTGACGAAGAGAAAGGGCAGAGTGCTTACGAGTATGAAGAGATAGGTGGAGCAGAGCGTCATAAAGGTAATGAAGAGATAAGGGTGTGTCATGCTACTGGTTGATTCTGCTTGGAAGTACTAGATGCTAATGTAGGTGAACGGAATTTGAGGTCCCTTAAAAATGTGGCATCACTAGTGTTACCATGAGGAAAAACAGAGTGGGGCGGGGGGGAAGGAGCAGGGGGTGGTGGTGGTAAATCAGTGTTGTTACAGATTTAACCAATTTCACCACCAAATTGCTTAATATGACACATGCAAATGAAATAAACAAGTAATAGCAAAGTAATTCACACATTGAAACATTTTGACACCAGTATTTTCACATAGAAACACTTGGTTAGAGGGAAATCCCACAGTGGAAATTGTTACCAAAAACTCTTTCATTACTGCAGTAATGAAACTGCCCTATTAGGAGCATTTACATCAACCCGGTTAGGGTTTCACCCAATTAAGAGTGTTAAGTGATCTGTTAGGATCTACCCTGCTAAGGGATTTAGAACTCCTTGTAAAGGTCACCTGGTTAAAGCATTTCTTCTTCAGACCTATTCGGATCTTGCACACCCTGTTAAAAGCAACCTTGTTAGAGGATTTTGCTTGTGAAATTGTTAAAATCAACAGGTAGGCTTGATCTGAAAGTTGCACTTATTGCATGACAGATCCTTTATGCTCCTATTCAATTCTCTACTCCAGATCAACGTAAACACACTGCACTTTATATATCCTTCACAAACTTCACATATCATATTATCAACTCTCATCGCACACTAATCTAACATCACTTTTATACTGTCCTTTAAGGCAGTGGAAAAACCCTAGACATGTTTCCATAAGTTGGCCTCATAACCAGTTCAAATCTTATGACCAAGAAATAACTTCTTGAACTTTGTGCCTCCATCTTGACCTCTTCACATCTAGCCACTTACTTCACCGATAACCATCAATAATTGTACCAGTTCGTCACATCTTTACAAGTAAACTCTGGCAGTTAAATATTCTTCATTCTGTTTCTTGTGAACCTTATGAAATCTTTCCTTCATGTGAATGTGGGATAGATATTATTTCACAATCATCACCAAATACCTCTGATAATCGTACCCTATAAACCATTCATTACAATTCATTAGAATAATCATCACACATCCAATTTACTCTAGTTATCTGTCTTAACCTAGTTCATCCAATACTTCACCATTTCAGGTCTTTGATCACTGAAGTCACCGGTATAATTGAGCTGTCACTTGTAGGTCATCTAGTTACCAGCAACAACAACATACAAATGATGATCCAACCAAAACTCTTATCTATTCTTGTCGCACAACATCATCATCATTTCAACAACTAGTTCATGGCTCCAATCGAAAGTAATCACCGATCAAAAAAAAAGAAATATTCAAATGACTTAGTATTCATCAATTTAATATATAATAATAAAATAATAAATATCATAATGTTACTTTAATTTTATAAAGTTCTCCAAATAATATTTAGTCAACCCAATTGGCCTAATATTCTAGATTTTTCTTGGTGTTCTTAACAGACACATACATACATATACATATATGTACATTGTATACACACACACACACACACACACACATTTGTAATTGTTAATATCATCTAATGATTATTAATCAGTGAGCAATTATTGAGCAAATCTGATTGCATCAAAAATCTGTGTGGAACTAGTAATCATACAAATTGTTATTGAAATTACCTATTGATATATTCATATCATGCAGATCATATCCTTTATAAATAGTGATTACTGTTATGCAGATCGCATTATATGAAACGGCATCTTGTGTGTTTGTTGTTATGAACCAATGGCAGTGCACCATTGGACATGTCCCATGTAGGGTCATGTACCTATGTGGCTTAGGCCACATAGAGACGTGTCCCTACATGGGACATGCTCTCCTATCTCACATATATATACTAAACAGATCGCTGCTAAATTGAAACACAGAATACAAAAACAGTGCTATTACAATTAGCAGCGATCTCTCACACATGCATTTGCAATTTATATTGACTGTAATTTTAAAGATATACTTACAGGTTGGCAGCCAAATTACAAACACAAACCTGTAAGAAGACCTGGTCAATGTCATCAACAAGGACATTCAAGTTAGAAGTACATCCATCACATTATATATATATATATATATATATATATATATATATATATATATATATATATATATATAAGGTATTAAATCTGATCCTATTTCCTCAACATGGTATCAGAGCCTCATTAAAACAAAACCAAGAGCAAATATAATCACAGAAAATCTAAAATACCATCAAAAAGCGATTAACAATCATGATGAACGGTATTAGATTTGAAGATAGTCTTGAGGGTGCTACAAACTTTGTTTTTTGGAAACTCAGATTAATGATGACACTTAGGACCCATTTGGCAGCGGGAATATGAATGGAATAGGCATATGTAAATTCATAAAATTTCAAATTCTCTGTTTGGGTGCACCAAATCGGAATTGCGAATACGAATACGTATTCCAATTTTGGCCCAAAAAGGAGCATTTGCAATTCCACCTAAATAGGTGGAATTGGAATACGTATTCCTATTCCAATTTTATTTAATTTAGAAAACATAATTTTTTGGGTCCGTGAATTCTCCATCAAATTCTGACTGAACCAAAGAAGAATAGGAATATGTATCCTGATTTTCTATTCCAAAATAACTATTCCAGAATAATAATTCCAGGTCCCTTATTTCTATCCCTGCAGCCAAACGGACCTTTAGAGAACAAGATTTAGACACATTTGTGGAAAATATTGTACCTATTGTTAATGTCATAGCTTCAATCGGATTGAATTGACCTACAGATATATCATTCTATAATTATTGGTTAATCATCAATTAGACAAACTCTCATATATCTACTTATATATGTATATTATATATATATTATTAGATATGTGTGTGTGTGTTTATATATTAATGTTAATATTGTCTAAATGGTTATTAACTTGTAAATTACCATAGAGACATGTCTCCTCTACAAATATTTATATACATTGAAATCTGCATTTGGAACACAATAAAATAACGGGAAGTGTTATTACATTTGCAAAGATTATTTCTTCAACACCTATACCGTATGATGAAAATGACAAAATTCAATAGAAAAATAATAACAAAGAAGCAATGAAGATCCTACTAAATGCAGTAAAGGATCATTTAGTTCCTGTTATATCAAAGTTGGAAACTGCACATGCCATGTTTATCTTCTTAGAAAACATGTATGAGATAAACAACACAAGTATAGCTCTTGAACTAAAACAACAACTGCACCATATAAAATTGAACAAAGGTGGATCCATTACATCATATTTTATAAGGATAAATGAGTTTAAGTGTAATTTCCCCATTTTTTCCAGCATTGGAGTTTTAGGGATTAATATATTATTGTGATCCTCGTAGACTAATTATTGTGGATAGAGGGTGTTCTCTAGCAATGGCTTGGCTTGAGAGGGTTTTATCTTCTCCACATTTCAATAAGCTACAGGTTGGACTTCGTTTGGGCTTAGTTTTGTGTACTTACTATTTGTGGTAAGCTAGTGTTGATCGAGATGGACCCTTTCTATTTTAGGAAAGTGCATTTGGTCACATGGAGAAATAATAGGTATGACTCCTATTTCAGACGGCATATTTAAATGATGAATATTTTGAAAATTATTATTATATTTTTAGTGGCCAAATTATTATTGATTATTAAATGGCTTATTATAAAGTTATAATTTAACTTTATAATTTCAGTTGAGAGTTGAGTTATCATTGGAAAGTGTCATTTATTAATTAGTTAAGCCAAGTGAGAGAATCTAAAGGAAGCTTCTAATTAATATTGTGTGGTGAAGCTTCTTGAGTGAAGTTACAATTTGGCAACAAAGGGGAATTTGAAGGTTATAAATACAAGCCCATTTGTTGAGAAAAGAACGCTTGAAGATATATTTGCTTTTGTTGTCTTTGTGGCTTTTTCTTGAGTTCTGAATTTATGAGCCCTTGCTGAAGTATAAAGGTTTCTGAGTTTCTGAAGATTGTCTAAAGTCACTGCTGATGTATAGTGGTTTCATTGGTTAAATCTCCTATTTGTGTGTGGGAGATTAGATTTATAATTCTGAGAATTCTAAGTCTTGGAATTTGTTCTGGTAATTTCATTGCGAAGTTGTGCTGATGTATATAGTTTGCAATTGTCTCCTACTGTGTCTATTGTGGCTTGGAGATTCTGATAATAAATAATTTCTGAATTGTGGAGGTCTGTTTTTTTCTTGCGGAGTGTCTACATTGATTTAGATGGTCGACTTAATATTGGGAGGTGTGCGGACTTCTTGATTCTAGTAGCCTTGGTTGAAAACGAGGGAAGATCCCATGAAGTGATTGGACGGCAACCTTACCTTATATGCTCCCAGTCTTGCATTGAACAGCCAACGTTAGTGTTTGCTGGGCCTGTGTTCACCATAGCAGCCCCTGTCAGGAGTATTTGGGAGTCACATTTCAGCACCAGCCTTGCACGTCATTCTTCACACAACATTTTACATTGAAGACAACAATTGTATGTGGTTGGGCATTGACAATGAGGAGCCAACATGGACAGCAAGAGGGTAATTTGGTGGGACGGCTTGCCAATTATATTTGCCATTTAGGTGCCATTTTAACAATATTTTATTTCTGATTAATGATTTTATAATTAAGTGCAACGTGGTTTTTTTCAATTCTCTTGGAATTGCTGATTCATTTTACAAGGGAAAAAAACTCATTAAAAATTACGATAAAATATAAGGTGTGCCATAGTATTCAAATTGGAAGCCAGGGTGGGTTTTAACATGAAGGATCAATTATCTATAGTTGGACATATTATTGACAACAAAGAATTAACGATGTTGGCTCTCAACGGACTTCCCACATCTTGGGAAACATTCATACAAGGAATAAGTGCCCAACCTAAACTTCAAAAATTTCATCATTTAAAAACTGACTATATTCAAGAAGAATCAAGACTAATCACCAATGGGATTCGAATAAATAATTGCACTAGAGAGATTCAAGTATTGAACACAAATTCTAACAAGAAAGAGAAGAAAGGAAACTTTAAAAAGAAGAGGGGAAAAGACAACACTTAACACTCATTCAAAAGAAAGGACATGTCTAAGGTGCAGTATTATAAGATACGATAAGATAAGATGAATTTATTAATGTCCAACAAGAGACCATGAAGGTCTAAGGGACTGAAAACATACAGAGAGGGAAACCACCACAAACCAGACACTAAACAATGTCCACGGAAGTACAAGACAAAACAAGAAAGTAAAAGAACAAGAACATAGAGGGTCAAACCATCTAATTACTTCTCACGGGCGAGAAATAGTCAAGAACAGAGAGGTACTGCCTAGGACAAGGGCAAGCCCGAGGCCACCTCGAAGAGCTTCTTGGAGTTAGGTGATACTGCCGAGTATATCCCCTATGAGGCCTCACAGATCAGGTCTGAGTTATAGTGTGGCAAAGGCATCTCTTTGTTCCCCAAGCTAGGTTCCTAAAAGCAAAGAATGAGGTGATGAACTGGTTGGTAGACTACACCGCAAAATACTGAGGCTGCAGGATGTGGTCACGAAGTCGTAAGGCCTCATGAAGATAAAGTGCTAAAAACTATTGATTTGTGTACCTGAAGAAAGAGGAGAGAGAAGTGCACTCTCTAAATAGGCAGTAGAACCTCCTTCAAATCTCGTAAAAGACGAGGCATTGGAATTTAAAGTGGGTCTCAGTTCCCCCCCCCCCAAGTTGGCAGAGATGACAAACCCTCTCCTTGTCAATTTGATGGTCCGTCTAGATCCATAGCCGATGAGAACCCACCCTAAAGAAGCCTAGAGATATGCAGAGGGAATGAGTCCAATGATAAGTTGTGTACCAAGGACGCACAATGAGCCCCCATCCTATATATCCATTAAGTACTCCACATAAGGCCATCCTCAGCCAAAGACCTCTCAGAGGGTTGCTCCAAGTTGTAATAATATATTGTCTATAAATGTTCATCTTGACCTGCTCATTCAGCTCCTATCAGGAGGGCAAGAGTTGAGAGGGGCCATCCAAAGACAACTGAAAGGGGGAAGACGGACTAATGAGATCCCAATCAAGCCAAGAAGAGTAAAAGCTTGGAAAAACTAGTAGGGAACCCTACCCGTAGAATCATAGCTCACGATCATCTCGGAAGAGCAATAAGCCAAGTAGGAATATTGTCGGCCCTCAACAAAGTCGGTAAAATCACGCAACCGGTGGAGAAACTAGACCAAATCAAAGACGATCCCAAGCTTGAAAGGATGAGCACTAAACTCAACTAAGATGATACTGAAGGAGTTAGACCGGTGACATCTAATAATGCGCAGGAGGGTCTGAAACCACTCTACTAAAGTCCAATCTGACTCAAGAAGAGGACCCCACACGATGGAACTGTAGAGGATAACAAGTCTAACCAAAAAGTCCAAGAGGGCATCTTGGTCATGATGTCTTGAAAGTGGTGTCTAAAACACTCTCTCTAACATAGCAAGAGAGTCGAGCACATTGTTCACACAGGGCTGCATAGAAAGTCTTCAGTTGAAGCAAGGCCCCAAGAACTTAACCCCTAAGTAGGTATAGGAGGAAGTGATCTCAATCTCCTCACCCTTCAAGTAGAAATGGAGATGCAAGGTTTACATGCAATTGAATACCATCACCTGGGTCTTGCCCAGGTTTACAACTAACTACCGAGAAGCATAGAAGGAGGCCAACCCATCAAGGAGTCATTGGACTCCCTCAGGGTAGCAAGCCAAGAGAACCACAACATCTGCAAATAGTAATATGGAGATCAGAACCTAGTGTAGAAGGAAACCATCACCGTGGAGCGAGAAGTCGCGGAGGAAGGTCTCTAACTCATTGATGTAGATTCTGAAAAGAATAGGGGAAAGAGGGCAGCCATGCTTCACACCGATGGTCCCTCCTAATACTGTTTGAGAACCCCTAAGGAGTTCTAAACTTGTCCACCACACACTCGTAAAGGTCTCATAATAGTCATCAAAAAGACCTCCAAAACCCCGACCTCCCTAAGCCTCTGAAAAGGCCTGTCCTGGGAACAGAATCAAACACTCTGCAAAAGTCCAAAAAACAACTGGTAGACTTTTGTCGAGCAGTGTCGAGCCTCCTCAATGATAGTTCATAAAGTAAGTATGTTATCCATGTTTTGGCTCTATGTTTAAAGACAGTATTCAGCACTGTGGCGTACAACTTGGCAAACGTATGCTCAATCATGATGGTCCTATAATTGTCAAGGTCAACGATTGAACCAGTCTTATGTATTGGATAGATGATGTGTTATGGCCAAGAATCAAGAAACCCGGTGCATGCAAACCACTCTATTAAGGAGCAATGTGAGACAAGGCCGCAAACCAATGATGCCAAGTTGGAAGAGCTCTGCCTGGAACCCCTCCTCGTCTATGGTCCTGTTATTGTTCATGTGTCTGACAACCTCACAAATGTTGGTGAACGTCAAAAGGTAGCAACATGGTGGGATTGTGAGGAGGGGGGTTGGCCAAGGATCTCATACGAGCACTTCATAGAGATGCTCAATATCACTTCTAATAGTGTTGCCCTTACATTCTCTCATCTCTGCAAGAAGCTTCTTCAGCACGATCGATGGAAGAAACAATTTGTAAGTATTGAGAGTTCCTCCTCTTCTAAATAGGTGTCCTTAGCACAAGCCTCAAACAAGAACACAAGTACCTCTTAGTTCTCTCAGCAGAAAGGATCAAGTGAACCTCCAGCACCTTCAAAAAAATAAGAGTGTTTAGTGCAATTATTGTCACAAGCTTGGTCACATGACAAAAGATTACAAGAAACGGTTAGCAGCCACAGAGTTTTCAAAGGATGGGTCTTAGTAGAAAGCCCCAACTGCTCTATATTCACATGAGAAAGAGATTGCCTCCTATGCATTCTTATCAATTCATTTTATGGGAGAGTTTTAATTATGTTTCCTCAAAAATAATCTAGGGGGTTTTCATAAGTTTTTCCCTTAAAAAAATTCAATTCAGTTTCACTGTTTTTCCCCAAAAACGAAGTTCCATATTCACTCATCTGTATCTCTACTTTTGTTTGGCTTTGATTGTTTTTTCACCTCAAAAATCATATTTGCTTTTGTTCAATTTTTTCCCTCAAAAATTGTTTCTAGTTACTATATTAATATAGCAGTGGGATGTTATTTCAAGGTTTTAACCATTTTTCTATGAAGAACGATGCTTTGAACTCTTCAACTCGTAGTATTTTGCAATCAAATTAGATGGTTCACAGTTGTTCTCAATGTATATTTGTTCCAGGAAAGGGAACTTTAGTTATCCAACATGAGGTTGGATATTTCTGTGATGATTTCTGATCAATTGTTTTGCGGATTTTCAGAGGGTCAATCAAAGAGTCAGTGGCAACCTCTACTCTCTTATTGCAAATTATTCTGAAGGGAAGAAGCTTCTCTGTTTTTTGGTTATTCTTGGGCATTAACATTCTACAAATCTAGGGAGGAGTCTCAGCAACAGCAGAATGTTCTAAAGAATTTGTGACCATAAGACATGTATATTCTTCAAAGGTATAGTATAATGACCATTAAGAGAGGGTATTTGAATAATATTATATTTACTATAATGGTCATCTTAGGTTTTATATTTAGTTTCAAATATTTTTAGTGCTTTAGTCCACTATTTTTAGTGATTTTTGCCTTGTAAATTGTTATTTAAGGAAAGAAGCTTCTCTTTTTTTTGGTTAGTCTTGGTCATTAACATTCTACAAATCTAGGGAGGAGTCTCAGCAACAGCAGAATGTTCTAAAGAATTTGTGACCATAAGACATGTATATTCTTCAAAGGTATAGCATAATGACCATTAAGAGAGGGTATCTGAATAATATTATATTTACTATAATGGTCATCTTAGGTTTTATATTTAGTTTCAAATATTTTTAGTGCTTTAGTCTGCTATTTTTAGTGATTTTTGCCTTGTAAATTGTTATTTAAGGAGACTGTCTCCTCAGTTTAATGCAATCATGAATCCTGTTTTTTCATTCATTATGTTTTTAACAATTTCAAAGCGGAAATCCACTTCACATAAAAAATACGTGATGACCAAGGTATAAGGTTGATCAACAACAATTGAGGAATTGTTACTCGATATGTACCAAGAACCCAAATGGCTTTGAATCCACAGATCTACAATTTTTTGATAGTCTTGCTGCAACACATGAAGAAAGGAGGCACATCTACAATGTCCTGTATAAACTGCTATAGTGACTGTTAGAACAGACTATTGTGCATGTCCCTGTATAAACTGCTATAGTCTCAGGCACTAATCCATAGTCAACTAATGCAAATGAAATCTAGCATAGGAGATTAAGACATTTTCATTTACGTGGCTTACCCTCTTTAGAAAAGATGGTAATACGACTACCTAAACTCAAACCTTAACATGAAGGGACATGCAAAGGTTGTGCACTAGGGAAGAACACCACAAGCACTTTTCACAATAGTGAAAGTAAACCTAATATTGTACTAGAACTTGTTCATTTTGATTTATGCAGACCTATGTTTGTTCCCTCCATAGGAGAATTTTTGTATTATATCATCTTTGTGGATGACTACATTAGGAAGACATGGCTATACTTTCTTAGATGTAAAGAATCTGAAGAAATTCTTATAAGGTTCAAAGAATTAAAGGCTCTAGTAGAAAACATGTCAGGAAAGAAGATCAAAACACTAAGAACAAACGATAGGAGGGAATACACTTCAAAAATCTTTCAAAACTTTTGTAAAAATGTTGGGATTAAGAGGGAGTTCTTTGTTCCTTACAATCATCAACAAAATGGAGTTCCAAAAAGAGATAACAACACTATTGTTGAAGCTACAAAATCCATGATGCATGATAAAAGGGTTGAAGCTTCTAGTATTGTCGTATACATCCAGAAAAGATGCCCTCACTGTCAACTAGAAAACAAAACCCTTGAAGAAGCATTCACTAGAACTAAACCTAATATAAGTCACCTGAGAATATTTGGTTGTCCAATTTACATTCATATTCCTAAAGAGAAAATATCTAAATTAGAGCCTTCTGGAAAAATGGGGATTCTGTTTGCAAAAAGAAATAACAAAACTATTGTTGAAGCTACAAAATCCATGATGCATGATCAAAACTTAGAAACTTACCTTTGGGTTGAAGCTTCTAGTATTGTCGTATACATCCAGGAAAGATGCCTTCGCTCTCAACTAGAAAACAAAACCCTTGAAGAAGCATTCACTAGAATTAAACCTATTCTAAGTCACCTTAGAATATTTGGTTGTCCAATTTACACTCATATTTCTAAAAAGAAAAGATCTAAACTAGAGTCTTCTAGAAAAAGAGGGATTCTTGTTGGGTATAGTGGAACTTCTAAAGCCTACAGAGCGTACATTCTTGGACAAAGACACATTAAGCTATGTAGAGATGTAATATTTGATGAAGATATTCCATTTAGAAGATACAAGGATGAAAATGAAATAAATAATGAAAATCCTCAAAAGGATCCCTATCTTGAGATTGAGAGGGAGACTCAAGATATTATAGAATATAATAATTTGATTGAACCGATGGATACCTCAGATGGTTCTAAAGAAAATAAGAAAAGACCTTTATCGGCTACAAAGATGACTAAAGAAGCGAGAAAATATGCAGCCCCTCTAGGAACCTTCAGAGAAAGAAAAAGGTCAAATAAATTTTCCAATTATATTGCACTCATGAGTAAACTTGTAAATTTAGAGCCTTCAAATGTAGAGGAAGCTCTTCAACATCAAGCTTGAAAGGATGTTATGACAAAAAAGTATAAATCCATTCACAAGAATGATCTCGGGGATGTTGTTCCCAAATCCAAATACAAATTAGTGATATCCTCCAAGTGGTTGTTTAAGATCAAACATGCAGCAGATGGAAGCATTGAATAGCACAAATTTAGGTTTGTTGCAAGAGGTTTCTCTTAAAACAAAGGTATTGAATATGAAGAAACATTTTCTCCAGTTGGCAGATATACCTCAGTCACGGTTACAATTGCTATTGTTGCATCTAAAGGATCAAAAATTCATCAAATGGATGTAAAGACAGCCTTCCTAAATGGAGTGATTGAAGAAGTGTAGATAGAGCAATCTAAAGGATTTGTAGTATAGGAGATGATGCAAGAGCATCTTGGGTTGCTTGGTAGTCCTGTTCGCGTTGGCTTGGAATTTGCTCGACTACTTCTTTGGACCTGCTCAGTAAAAAAGGTGGAGTCATTATTTCCTCTTTCAGCAAGTTGTGCTGACTTGGCTCGGTGCACATGTTCATCAAGTGATTTGTTGCTTTGTTCACTGAGTGATTCTTCCTTCATTCACCGAGTGTGCTTAATGGCTTATTTGAGTTTGTTCAATGATGTTGTGTTTCTTTGTTCACTGAGTTGTCTATTTGGTTCTTCTTTGAGAGCCGACTTGTGTATTTAATTTGGGGTCCAAATTCAATGTATGGGATCGATCATTAGGAAGCGCGTAGACCTATTTTGGGTCGTTGCTTTATCCAATGCAGATCTAGAATCTTTTGTAAGTCATTTTGGCAAGTATAAATAAAGGGGTTGAGTCTTAGATTCAGAGACAGAGAATGATTGAAGGTTGGCAGAGATAGAGTTTGGAGTCTCGAAGATTGCAGATCTTGCATGAGACATGAAGAATCTATTCTATAATTGAATCTTTTGTATTTGGATGCAACCAAGAAGGCCTTACATCCCAACATGTATGAAGTAATTTGTTGAATTATTAAAGATCTCTTGTTCTCTCTCTCCTGTTGGTATTGTCTCGTGGTTATTTTGCTTCCGTTGTGTTAAATTAACAAGGTTGCATGGTAGGTAGGAGAGCCTTTGGCCCTAGTTATCATCTCACCCTTGTGTCAAGTGGTATCAGAGCAAGGTTTTGTCCTTGTGAAGTTCAGGATCGTGGAGAACCCTAGTTGGATTGGTTGTAGGGTGGCAGATATGAGATCTCACCCATCTTGCAGGAACCTATTGTCAAAATGGTTTGAGGTAGAGGAAATGCAGACAATGCGATTATGGACATGTTGAGACAGATTACAGCCAGACCAAATGCTGTTGAGACAGCCCAAAGGAGAGGAGTATATCTTGATGATGTTAGTGATGATGAAGCAGTAGTGGCACCTAATCCTAAACCTGAAGTAGAAGAAGATGAAGAAACGCTTTCAAGAGTTCTGTCAAGGACAAATTCTAAACCTGTTGTTGAAGTTGCTAGTTATGATGGAAAGTTGGATATAGATGCCTTGTTGGATTGTATCTCTAAGACGGAGAAGTTCTTTGACTATAAAGGAACCCATGATAATAGGAAAGTGAAAATACCAGTTACCAAATTGAAGGGACATGCTTCGCTTTGGTGGGAACATTTGCAAATAGATAGGAAAAGAAGAGAAAAAGAGAAGATCAGAACTTGGGTGAAGATGGTAGGTTAAATAAAGAAGAAGCTCCTCCCTGTAGATTACCAAGTTAATTTGTTGAGAAGAATGCAAAACTTGAGGCAGAAGGATATGACTGTAAAGGCTTATACAGAGGAGTTCTACAAGTTAGATATTAGATCTGGACATGTGGATGATGATGTTGAGAAAGTTGCTAGATACTTGAATGCTTCAAAACAGCAATTCAAGACGAGATCAATTATGTAAAGATGGATAGTGTGGAAAAGTATACGAGTATTCTTTGAAGGTTGAAGAAGTTTTGACAAAGATGCATGAGCAAAGACAAAGAGGAAGAGGAGGTAGATTTCACAGTGGTAGAGGCAGATCTTATGAAGAAAATAGAAGATCTCATGGTACAGTACAAGATCAAGGCAAAGTGAATGGAAAGGTGAAGATAAAGGCAAGACTGAGTGGAAAGGTGGTTGTTCACACTGAGGAAGTAGTTCTTACCAAGCTAGTTACAGTAGAGAAAGGTTTCATGGAACTTGTTTTAACTGTAGTGAAGAAGATCATAGAACCTTTGAATTTACTCATTCTGAAAAGAAGAATGGGAATAGTAGTAGAAATGCCTTGGCTGAAGAAGAATCCTTGAGTCCACCTAATGAAATTGAAAATGGAAGGAGCTTGATGATGAGGAGAAACTTGTGGAATGAGAAGGCTGATGAGGAACATGTTTTACAGCGAAGCATGTTCAAGGCCAGATGCAAGATTGCAAATAGATGTTGCAAGGTAATCATTGATAGTGGCAGTTCAGGTAACTCGCAGTTGTAAAGGTTGAAACATCCTAAAGCATATCATATTGCATGGATCAGCAACGAGTATAAATTATTGGGAAGCGAACAATGCCTTATGAAATTTAAGATTGGGAAATATTATGATGAAGTCCTGTGTGATATCATGCCTATGGGTTGTTGTCATATTCTCGAGTAGATCTTGGCAATACGATAGACAAGCAGTGCATAAGGGGAGATTAAATCAGTATACCATTTGGGCGAATGGGAAGAGACAAGTGTTGTTACCTTTGATACAGAAGCTAGATGAAGATCACTATACAACAGTAAGAGTTTTGCTTGGTAAATAGAAATCAGTTTGTCAGAGATGTGAAGAGTCAGAATGTTTGCTTTGCTGTAATACCTAGTACACCGAGTGATGACAGTGTTGACCGAGTTCCAACAGAAATTGAAGAGTTGCTTACCATGTACAAGGAGATAATTTCTAAGAATGTACTTGATGGTTTACCACTAGTACGAAGTATAAGTCATTGTATGGACCTAATTCCTGGAGCTAATTTGCTAAACAAAGCACCTTAGAGGTTGACACCGATAGAGAATAAAGAACTTAACAGCCAAGTACATGAATTGTTACAAAAAAGTATGATCAAAGAGATGTTGAGTCCATATGCAATACCTGTTATATTGCCACCTAAGAAGAATGGAGAATGTGTACAGATTCTAGAGCAATCAATAAGATCATTGTAAAGCATAGGTTTCCTATGCCAAGGATAAATGATATAATGGATTGTTTGAGTGGTGCAAGATACTTAACCAAGATTGATTTGAAGAGAGGATATCATCAAATTAGAATCAGAGAAGGTGATGAATGGAAGACTGCTTTCAAGACTAAGGAAGGTTTGTATGAATGGTTGGTTATGTCTTTTGGTTTAACTAATGCACCAAGTACTTTTATGAGGTAAATGAATAAAGTGTTGAAGAAATTCATGGATAATTTTGTGATTGTGTATCATGATGATATTTTTATATTCAGTAAGTCTAGAGAAGAACATTCATTGTATATTAGGCAAGTGAGAGATTGAAAGAAGAGAAGTTGTTGATTAATTTGAAAAAGTGTTCATTCATGAAAGAGGAAATTGTGTATTTGGGTTTTGTGATTTCTACTGATGAACAAAAGATGGATCCCGAGAAGGTTAAAGCAATTCTTGATTAGCCTATACCTGAGAATGTCGAGGAAGTTAGATAATTTCATGGATTGGCAAGTTTCTATAGGAAGTTAACCAAAAAATTCAGTTCTATTTGTAATGTTATAACTAAGACAATGACAAGAGACAAAAAGGAATTCAAGTAGACACATAGAGCTGATAAGAGTTTTGGAACTTTAAAACAAAAGGTTGTTGAATTACATGTGTTAGCTTTGCTTGATTTTAATAAAGTATTTCTAAGTGGAGTGTGATGCAAGTAGTAGTGCAATTGGAGCTGTGTTGAGTTAGGAACGTAAGCATATTGCTTTCTTTAGTGAGAAATTGAATGATGTTAAAAGAAAAAATTATGTATGATCAAGAGTTCTATGCTATTGCTCAAGCTTTGAAGAAGTTGAGGCATTATTTGGTACCTAAGGAGTTTGTGTTGTATATTGATCATAAGGCTTTACAGTATTTGGGAAGTCAGCATAAATTGAATCGGAGGAATATGAAGTGGGTTGAATATTTGCAAAAATTCACATTTGTTATTAAGCATAAAAGTGGAGTCACTAACCAAGTTGCAAATGCATTGAGTAGACGAAGATCTTTGTGGACCGAGATAAAGATTAAAGTTTTGGGTTTTGATGAGATGAAAGCTTTGTATGAAACTGATCTTGATTTTTCTGAGTAGTGGAGAGCGTGCAAAGCACCAACTTTGTGAGATCAACCAAGTAAGTACAAGGATAATTTCATTCAAGAAGGAAGTTCATTATGTATACCGAGGGTATCTATGAGAGTTAATTTGATTGACAAATCATAGCAATGACTTGGTTGGACATTTAGGTATTGATAAGACATTTAGTTTGTTTAAGGAGAAGTATTATTCATCTCAATTGTATAAGGATGCTCATAAATTTGTAAGGAGTTGTGGAGTGTGTCAAGTTGCAAAGGGAGTAAGTCAAAATATTGGTTTGTATACAACTATTTCAGTACTTGAGAAACCTTGGAGTGATATCAACATGGATTTTGTTCTTGGCTTACCGAGGACAATAGGAGGGAATGATGTAATGTTCCCATCATAAAATAAATAATAAATCAAACTTTTGTAACGAGCCAATTGATTTAATATATCTTGGACCCATTTTATTTTTGTTTTCGTAGTATGTGTTGCCGTCAGCTATCTTTGTACACCCTCGGAAAGTTTCCCAACGGGTATTTAAGTACGGCTTGTAGGTTGTAGTCAGTATGCAATCTAGATTATTTTCTCTATATTGTGAATTCCTGCTCCAGTTCTCTGTAATTCGCCTTTTCGTAAGTGAAAGACCACCTCTATTTGGCTCGTGCGGTTTCGGTGGCACTCAACCCTCAGCCTATTCCGTCATCTGTAACACTTTGTTCGGATCTGGCAAATCTGGAACGCCATTTGTTTGGAACGCATCTATATCTGTGCTATTTCATTGTTCTCTGGTATATTTGTATAGTTTGATTGAGTCGTTATTTCATTCCGAAAGACATAGCTATTGGTGTAATCCAAAGGAGATTCCATTTTCCGCCCTACGCAAGCTTTCCCCAACACGGTGTACGGCCTCCACATTCCCTCAACGTACAGCCTCCCACAATATCGTACATCCATATTCTTCCACCACTCTCTGCACCCTTCTTGCTTCTTCTTCTCACTCATTGTATGGCTTTCACATTGCACACTGTATGGCATCATCTGTACGGCACACCTCCATCCTCTCTACAGCCATCATCCGACTGCTTCTGTACAACTCACTACTAGCCCCGTACGGCAATCACTTCCTACCCATCGTATGGCCTTGGGAAGTCCGTACGGACAGCCTGTTCCATCATACAGCATTGGTTTTAAGCATATACCTTGCTCCTGCACACTGTACAACTCAAGAAGTTGGCCAATCTGTCGTATAGGCATCCACAGTTGTATATCAGCAGTATATATCTAGGTTGGAACATTACAGTGGTATCAGAGCACTTCGATCTTGCCAACTTGTGGACAGTGAATGAGAGTTTATAGCCGAAAGAGAAGGACACATTCCGTTGATCGAATGGCTTCCGTACCAGAACTGATAGCTACCGAACTTGTGGCACTACTAAGGGAACTTGCGAGGAATCAGGCACAGATCACCGATACGCAGCGACTCATGGAAGAAACTCTCAAGAAGTTGGCGGACAACAAAATATCTGGAGAACAAAATGGTCACAGCGCGGACTCAATGTTGGGTAAATCAAACCCTCAACTAGCACACTCTCAACCTTCCATGCCGACTTTTTCACCACGGACGAAGGCACAACACGCAAGGAGACAACCAACCTTCGAAGAGATGCAAGAACAACTAAGAGAAGACTGGAAGAATGCAAACCTTGAAGAAGATATATCCTACAAAGATTACGCAGATCTGAGAATGAGACATTTGGGAGGCGGAAACAGAGGATATTTTAACGATGATCTTAGAAAAAAATTGAGTAAGGTAAATCTATCTCCATTTGACGGATCCGGTTCCATATCTGCACAAGTGTGGGTAATGCAAGTTGATACCTACTTTCAACAAAATCCTATGCCAAAAGAAGCAATCAAATTTGCCACACTGCACTTGGAGGGAGTTGCGCATGAATGGTGGCACCCCGGCACCATCACATTAGGACATGATCAAATAAATACTTATGCGGAATTCACGGAGAGGTTGATAGAACAATTTGATGGTAAAGATCCGGAGCCCAATTTCAAAGATTTGGCACAACTGAGACAAACTGGATCGGTCGATCAATTCATTGCGGAATTTCAAAAACTCTCTGTTTTGGTCACAGACATTTTCAAAAGGAGACGGGTAGTGCTCTTCATGGACGGACTGACAGAACCTCTAAAAGGTTGGGTGAAGGGGTTCAATCCGGCCACCCTATCGAAAGCAATCAATAAAGCACAGAGTATGGCATTGTCATCGGCATCATCCTCTCGAAGTTACCCACATTCTAAACTGCCGACGTTTCCAAGGGACAAACCTCCGCCCAAGAAGCCGTCATTGGATGACACTATCAGACAGGAACTCAGACGGAATAAATTATGTTTCAACTACAAGGAACCTTGGGAGCCTGACCACAGATGCCTCGGAAAGGGAAAGATCCATTATATTGAGGTCATGTCCGATGATGAGGACAAACAGAAAGGTCGGTCAAAGATAACCAACCCCACAATGATGCCAACATGGTCAGTTTAAACCGTACAGAGAGAATTGCAGCCTTGGTACAACGCGGAGGAACCATTGCCTTGGTCGGCAGTCTAAGGTGCACGGTTTTTCGTGTACGGGGTACCCTTCAAGGACAAAGGGTGACGGTGATGTTGGATAGCGAAACTACTCTAAATTTCATAAACTAGTCCTTGGTAAAGCAAAAAAGTATACATATGGAGGTGCACACAGGATTTCAAGTCAAGGTCCCCGAAGGGACTTTTTTGCCCTACACGCACCTTGTTCCTCAGCTGAGTATCACAATGGCAAATCACACAGTGATTGAGGATTTCTTCATAATGGACCTTCCTGACATGGAAGTTATTCTCGGGATACAATGGATGGAGACACTTGATGAATACACTTAGAGTATCAAACGGATGGACTTCACTTTTGTTGTTGACAGAAAGAAGGTTGTCCTTCGAGGAATGGCAAATGAAGGTCCGAAGGAGGTTTCTGCGCACCGGATGGAAGCAACTTTTTGGCACGACGACGTTGTGTGGGCTGTACATTGTTTTATCTCGGCAAAACCTATAAAGGGGCATCGAACACCTCCACAGGATGATGAACTCCAGGATATTTTAAGTAGACATGATAAAGTTTTCATGGATATTCCTCCAAGCATACCACCTCATCGAGGGTTTGAACATACTATCGAGTTGGAATCAGAAGCAAAGCCGGTCATAACCACATCGTACCGCCATCCCAAGAAATTCAAAGATGAGATCGAATGGACGATTCAAGAATTGCTAGAGAAAGGATGGATCTGTCCCAGTTCTAGCCCATTCGCGTCATCTATGATCTTGGTCAAAAAGGACGGGACAATGCGCATGTGTGTGGACAACCGTGCGTTGAACAAAAAAACAATAAAGAACAGATATCCCATTCCAAGGATAGATGAGTTGCTAGATGAATTGCATGGTGCGGTCTATTTTTCAAAAAATAGATCTCTGTTCTGAATACCATCAGATCCGCATGAGAGAGGAAGATGTGGAGAAGACGGCTTTCTGTTGTCACTACAGACATTATGAATTTCTGGTCATGCTGTTCGGATTGACCAATGCACCTGCCACATTTCAATCATGCATGAATCGCATCTTCAACAAACAATTACGTAAGTACTTATTGGTATTCTTTGATGATCTTCTTATTTATAGCAGGACATGGGAGGAGCACCTGAAGCATCTGAATGAAGTCCTAAGTATCATGGAGAAACAGTCTTTGTTTGCCAAGCAATCCAAATGTGAATTTGGTATGACAGAAATATTGTACCTGGGGCATGTTGTCAATAAATACAGGGTACAAGTGCATCAGGAGAAGATTCAGGCTATCCTCGACTGGCCTCCACCAAAATCACTCACAGATTTACGAGAATTGTTTCGGACTGTGCAGTTACTATAGGACATTCGTTAAAGGATTCTCTCAGCTCAGCGCACTCTTAATGGATCTGACAAAGGAGTCCTTCCAGTGGAAGGAAAAGGCACAACTTGCCTTTGAGAAGATGAAAGAGGCCATGAGCACTTGTCCTGTACTTGCACTACCTGATTTCACCCGACCGTTCATTTGGAGTGCAAGGCATCTGGAGAAGGCATTGGAACAGTACTGATGCAAGATAGACACCCCATTGCTTATGAGAGCAGGAAGCTTACGCCAACAGAACACCTATATTCCATCTACAACAAAGAAATGTTGGCCATCATTCATGCATTAACCAAGTTCTGGCAATATCTAGTAGGTGCCAAGTTTGTCGTCCGTATGGATCACAACAATTTGAGATATTTTCTAGAGCAACAGAACTTGGACCGGCAACAAAAATAGGTAAGCAAAGTTCAAGCTTTTAATTTTGACATTGAATATGTGAAAGGGAAAAACAATGTGGTTGCAGATGCTTTGTCCCAAAAATCCACCATCTACTCGTTAGACCAAATTTCAGCTAACTGGAAGGCACATTTGTTAGTGAAATATTCCAAAAATGCATTTGCATGTAAAATAATGGATGGCCACACTCATGATGATTGGTACAGAGTGGTGGATGACATCATCTACTATAAAAACTAGATATATTTTGTGCCAGAATCCAAGTTAAAGCAGAAAATCTTGAAGGAAGTACACGACTCACCCCTAGCTGGACACCCTGGTTTCCTCAAAACTTACAGAAGTCTTTAAGAGAGGTTTTCATGGAAAGGACTTAAAGGGGACATGTTGCAATATGTAAGAGAGTGTACAGTCTACCAGCAAAACAAGTCCGAACATACTCTACCTGTCGGGCTGCTACAACCTCTGCCAATTCTCGAACATAAGTGGGAAAGTATATCAATGGATTTCATAACAGGGCTTCCCAACGTGAACGGAAAGGATTGTATTTTCGTGGTGGTTGACAGATTGACAAAGTACGCACATTTCTTCGCCATCCCCTCCAACCTTCAGGCCGAACATGTTGTCGATTTGTTCTTTAGAGAAGTCTTTCGTCTGCACGGGTTACCTCGAAACATCATTAGTGATCAGGATGGACGATTCATCAATATCTTCTAGACAGAACTGTTTCGGATGGCAAGAACAGAATTATTGCCAAGTACAAGTTACCACCCGCAGACAAATGGCTCGAAGGCTACCTTTGGAACTACGTTTCGGCACAACAACAGGCGCGGGTAAAATGGATCCATCTGGGGGAATATTGGTACAATACCACGCACCACATGTCCATCAATATGGCACCATTCAAAGCTCTATACGGGTAAGAACCCCTTTCCGTCATCAACACAGTTCTAGGTGACAGTCACGCACCAAAGGCAAGGGACTGGCTTCAGGAGGGACAAGACATTCTGAGATGCTTAAAGGAAAATCTACAGAGGGCACAAAATCAACAGAAGATGTACGCCGACAAACACAGAATAGAGAGAAGTTTCGAATTGGGGGATTTGGTCTATCTCCGACTCCATCCATATCGTCAATCCTCATTGAAGGAAAGAGGAAAAGAGAAATTGAAACCCCAATTCTATGGCCCCTATCGTGTAACTCACTGCATTGGTGAAGTTGCCTATGAGCTGGAACTTCCGGAGGGTAGCCGTATTCATAATGTCTTCCATGTCTCTTGTCTGAAGAAAGTCGTAGGGAAAAACGTCACCGTTGCTACCAACCTTCCGCCACGCAATGAAGAAGGAAAGCTCATTTTGGAACCAGCCGAGATCCTTGAAGTACGTTAGAGAGCCCTACAGAACCACACTATGAAGGAATACTTGGTACACTGGCAACACCTGTCATTGGACGACGCGACGTGGGAAGGCGAGCACATTCTCCAACACTCGGCATTGCATTTGCTTGAGGACAAGCAAGATTTGGGACGGGAGGATTGTAATGTTCCCGTTATAAAATAAATAATAAATCAAACTTTTGTAACAAGCCGATTGATTTTATATATCTCAGACCCATTTTTTTTTGTTTCCGTAGTATGTGTCGCCGTCGGCTATCTTTGTACACCCTCGAAAAGTTTCCTAACGGGTATTTAAGCACAACTTATAGGTTGTAGTCGGTATGCAATCTAGAGTATTTTCTCTGTAATGCGAATTCCTGTTGGAGTTCTCTGTAATTTGCCATTTCGGAAGTGCAAGACCTTCCCTATTTGGCTCATGTGATTTCGATGGGTTTCGACCCTCACCCTATTCCATCGTCTGTAACACTTTGTTCGGATCTGGCAAATCCGGAACGCCATTTGTTTGGAATGCATCTATATCTGTGCTATTTCATTGTTCTCTGGTATATCTGTATAGTTTGATTGACTCATTATTTCATTCGAAAAGACATAGCTATTGGCGTAATCCAAAGGAGATTCCATTTTCCGCCCTACACAAGCTTTCCCCAACACGGTGTACGGCCTCCACATTCCCTCAACGCACGGCCTCCCACAATACCGTACATCCATATTCTTCCACCACTCTTCGCACCCTCCTTGCTTCCTCTTCCCACTCATCGTACGGCTTTCACATTGCACACCGTATGGCATCATTTATACTGTCCTCCGTATGGCACACCTCCATCCTCTGTACGACCATCATCCAACTACTTCCGTACGGCTCACTACTAGCCCGGTACGGCCATCACTTCCTGCCCACCAACAGCCTTGGGAAGTCCGTACGGACAGCCTGTTCCACCATACGCCATTGGTTTTAAGCATATACCTTCCTCCTGCACACCATATGGCTCAAGAAGTTGGCTAATTTGTCGTATAGGCATCCACAGCTATATATCAGCGATATATATCTAGGCTGGAACATTACAAATGACTCTGTATTTGTTGTTGTGGATAGATTTTCCAAGATGGCACATTTCATACCTAGTAAGAAAACTTTAGATGTTGTGCATATTGTAGATATTTTCTTTAAGGAAATTGTTAGATTGCATGGATTACCGGGGAGCATTATATCTAATAGATATAGTAACTTTGTTGGTTATTTCTAGCAGACTTTGTAGAAGTTGGATACTGAGTTAAAGTTTAGTTCTACATTCCATCCACAGACTGATTGACATACAAAAGTTGTAAACAGGAGTTTGGGTAATTTGTTGAGATGCTTAGTTGGAGACAAACTGAGTAATTGGGTTTTGGTATTGGCAGAAGTAGAGTTTGCATAAAATAGTTATGTGAATAGGGGTGTTGGGAACACATTTTGAGATTGTTACAAGAATACAACCTAGAGTTATATCAGATTTGAGGGATATTATTTTAGAAGAAAAGAGCAGTGTTGAAGGAGAAGACTTTGCTGAAGGTATGAAGTCTTTGCATAAGGAAGTAAAGCATAAATTGGAACAGAGTTATAAGAAGTACAAGGATAACGCAAATAGATCAAGGAGACATAAGACTTTTGAAGTTGGTGATGAGGTGATGGTTCATTTGAGGAAAGGTAGATTTCTTGTTGGCACGTATAGTAAGTTGAAGATGAAGAAGTTTGGTTCTTGTAATATCTTGAGGAGGTTTGATAGTGGTAATGCTCATGAAATTGAGTTGCCTGATGACATGGATATATCACCTATATTCAATGTTGCTGATTTGTATGAGTATCAAAAATCTAATGAAGAAGTGGTTGTGTCGAGTGATTATCCTAAGAAGCAGATGGAAGAGGTCGAACAAATTTTGAATCAAAGAGTTGGTAAGAGCACAAGAGGAAAGGATTACATAGAGTACTTGGTAAAGTGGAAGAACAGAGCTATTGAAGATGTTGCATGGATTTCTCAATCTGAGTTGGATTCAACTCGGTTTGTAATACCTTCATGATTTGGAGAATCATTTCCTTCAACCTCAGGTGATTGACGCATGAGCATATTGGCTTCCTCGGTTATCCTGCTCGTGTTAGCTTGGAGTTGCTCTGTTACTTCTTTCGACCTGCTCTGTAGCTGTTGGCTTAATGAAGTCGTTCTGTCCTCTTCCACCGAGTTGTCTTGACTTGGCTTAGTGCACATGTTTGTCGAGTGATTCATTGGTTCGTTCGCCGAGTGTGCTCGGTGGCTTATCTGAGTCTGTTCGGTGATGTCTTGTTCCTTTGTTCACCGAGTTGTTTGTGCAGTTCTTCTTTAAGAGCTGACTTGTGTATTTAATTTGTGGTCTGGATTCAATGTATGGGATCGATCATTGGGAAGCATGTGGGCCTATTTCGGGTCTTTGCTTTATCCAATGCAAATCTAGAATCTTTTGTAAGTTGTTTTGGCAAGTATAAATAAAGGGGTCGAGCCTTAAATTCAGAGACAAAGAATGCTTGAAGGGTGGTAGAGATAAAGTTTGGAGTCTGGAAGATCGTAGATCGTGCGTGAGACATGAAGAATCTATTCTATAATTGAATCTGTTGTGTTTGGCCGCAACAGGGAAGTCCTTACAGCCAGTCATGTATGAAGTAACTTGCTGAATTATTAAAGATCTCTTGTTTCCTCTCCTGCTAGCATTCTCTCGTGGTTATTTTGCTTCTATTGTATTAACTTAGAGAGGTTGCATGTTAACTAGATGAGCCTTTGGCCCTAGTTACCATCCCACACTTGTGTCATGAGAAGTGGTCCCATCTCTGCAAATTGAAGAAAGCACTGCGTTGTCTCAAACAAGCTCCTCAAGCTTGGTATAAAAGAATAGATTATCATTTAACAAAACTTGGTTTCTCCAAAAATGATGCAAACCCAAATTTATACTTCAAGGTACAAAACGGAGATATGTTGATTTTGGTTCTTTTCGTTGATGATTTGCTAATCACAAGAGATCATCTCATAACTCAGTGCAAACAAGATCTTGCTTCTGAATTTGACATGAAAGATTTAGGAATTCTTCACTACTTCCTAGGTTTAGAAGTATGGCAAAAAACAAATGATATTATGGTAAGTTTGAGCTTGCTGCAAATGTAATAGCACTACCATGAATTTGTGTTTTCCAAGTGCGGATCTGAATGTGTTAATTAATATTGGTTATTGTAAGTAAATTTGCCATTAGGCAATGTTAATGACAATATGTGTGTGTGTGTGTGTGTGTGTGTGTGTGTCTAATTGAGAGTTAACCAATAACCATAGAGAGATTCTCTCTAGATCAATTCAATCTGACTGAAGCTACAAAATCAACACTCTCTCTTAGCTTAGGAGGATAAACACATGGTTAGATATTACCTCAACGTAATATCGGGAATAACAAATTTAAGAATATCTTGGATTAGAAGACATTCTAGCATTTTGATATTGTTTATGATATCATGAGTTATGGCCTCCTGAATATCAAGGCATATGATATTCACCAATCGCTCCAATGGTTATAAGGGAATAGCCTCCTGAATATCACACCATATGATATTCACCAAGTACCTACGACATATCTATACAAAACACTCATAGACCGTCAATGCAATGACATTTATCACTTAGTTGTTGATTTACAAGATATAAGATGTCCATCACAATAGAAGGCCATGGTTTGTTTAAGGAACTTAATCCACCATGCAAGTTATCATCTATCATTATCTTCTTAGAAATTATAAGATGTCCATCGCAATAGAAAGCCATATGGTCTTTTTAAGGAACTTAATCAACCATGCACGTTATCATCTATCATGATTTGCTTAGACATTATATGATGTCCATCACAATAGAAGGCCATGGTCTATTTAAAGAACATAGTCCACCATGCAAGTTGTCGTCTATCATGATCTACTTAGACATCATAAGATGTCCATCACAATAGAAGGTTTAGTTATCGTAAGATCATCACCTTTCAATAACTTCTATAAATACAAGTGATAATCATTTGGAAGTCATCACTTCCTCATGTTGTACACAAGTTGTGGGTCCAATTAGTCATGAAATAACGCTCATGAATCATAGTCCTCTGGCTCCCAAAATTTCTTGATCACTGGAGAATCCATCTCAAGATGGTCTTCTCCTTCTAAATCAATACAACCAAGATCATCAAAAGTTGACTGAACCATATCCTCTATTTGCTCCCTCTCTTCCAAAGTTGTCTTTTATGAAATGTCAGCTCCCTTTGAATCTCAATCTCCCTCTGAATCTGGATTCTCAAATCTCATTTAAGGTAGAGAAACATTTGTTATCTCTAATATATATCATGTCGATTCCATATGCTGCCTCGTGCTACACTTTTTTTTTATATTCCTCTAAAGCTTACTATCATCTAAGGGCCTTGTTCCAATATCTCTGTAACTTTATTAAGGCTATGTGTGTCGTTTATAGTGGAGAAGTTTACTTCCTTCAAAGTTATGTGCCTCTTTATAACCAGTATATTATTCTGATGAAGGTTAGTCATTCTTTAAGTCAATCACCACTTTTTCATTATACTTCATATCATTTCCTTAATACAATTACTTCTGACTTATTATTTGTCACTAACTCTCAATACTGAGGATGCAATTAAGATATTGAACTACGAATCATTGTTGACTCAATCCTCATTAAATGTGTCATAAGATTCTTATACTTTAGAAAATATCTCGCTATTAGTGTGACTTCTTAGTTACTGATCCAAAAATAATAATTGTCGCTCTTTATCAGTCTGATATTTTCCTTTGCTTCATATGTCATCATTGTCGTTTTCTGATCTTCATTAATCCTCCTTAAAAACACATGGTGTACTATAAATCCTTTCTCGATGTTATTTATTCAATTTAATCTGCAATTAGTAGTGTCTCTGTGTTGTCCTACATTTGGCATCGTCGATGCTTATCCTTTATAACATAAGACAACTACTTATCAAAATCATTATCTGTTTAAATATTTCATTGTATTGGGTTGCATATATATATATATATATATATATATATATATATATATATATATATATTGTCGCATTGCCTTGCCAATATGAAAGTCGAGCTTGATTCTGCCACGGCTTGATATTGTTACTGTCTACACTATCGATACAATTTGATATAACTAAATGATATGGGTTAAAATTTAGGAGGAAATGAAGTCGTTGTGAAGAATGGCCCAAAAGAAGATAATGTCAAAGAAAACATATTTATCCCAATCATTTGAAAATGGTTTTCCATTTCAATAGTTTTTTGGGCCCAAACACCAAAATTCTGAGTAGTAGAGCCTATGCTTCAAAAGAAAACACTGCATTGTTTCTAAGATCAGCTTAGCTATGTGTTGTCGAAGCACAGGTCAGCAACTATATTGTATGTGGCTTGCGTAGGATGTGATGGAGCTCAAATTTTTACAAAATTTAAGGCCTCCATTTGTGGACCCTACATGATATTTATCCTTCAACCAGTAATATAGAATTCGGTAAAAACTAATATGTTGCTGAACAATGGAAATGCATTTGACAGACTTTATTTGAAAAGGACCACTGGTACAATTATATTTAACTTGGATAATTTTTAAAAGATTGGAGCCCGTGGGTTCTATCTGGAGTTTCAAACAACACTTTTGAATAGAAGACCTCCAATTTGACTGAGAATTTGATTTAAGTTCTAGACGAATTCTGGGACTTTGCAATAATGTTACAGCTGGCATGTTTTATGCTTATGATGAAATCTCTATTCTTGAGATATCTATACATGATGGAGGCCAAGGTAAGTGGCAAGTACACCACAGAGACACATTTCAGAGAGATTAAGCACACTCATTCCAGGTTCAAACAGTAAAAATATTGCATCAGCATTTTGCCCCAGCTCATCTAGTAGATATCAAATTGAATTATAAGGAAGGAATTCAGATATTATTCAGTGCAGCAGTACATTTCTTCCAAGTTCAGAAACCAGAATAGCAAATTCAGTTTGTTGTAGTAGATTTGGAAAAGATAATGTGAATGTTGGATGTCAAAATTCTTATGGTTCCGCAGTTCAGAAACAAGGGAGTGTGCCAGATATTACTAGTGGGTGTACTATTGTAGAGACACATTCAAAACATGGTGCCAAGCAAGATGTGGAGCCATCAACATGCATATGGAGTATAAAGTCATGGACCCTACACAACTTGACCAAATGGCAGACTACCTCAAAGAAATGTTATGTCGTGGAGTTTGATAAGAAGAAGATTTACACAAGCAATGATTTTTAAGGAATCTAACAGAGGCATCGCAGACGATGGTGGTTAAAACACATGATGGAGCCATGCTAAAAGAGGTGTATATTGTTTATTTGGAGTAAAAGGTACAATATATACAAATATGGAGTTGACATAAAAGTTACAATGTTCTCAGCATTGAAAACTGATTGTGTATGTACCTTTCACATATTGGTGTATGTAACTAAATATTCGTACATGTTCGAGAACAAAAAAACATTCCAAAGACAAAGATGTCAAAAATTATCAGTGATACCCGATAACAGCCAATAAACAGAACAAAATATATGAGCAATCAGTCTTATGAAGGTCTGTGAAACATTACAATGAAATAGGTTTATTACCGTCAGCACAGAAGGAGCTTTCAGTGATATGGAAAACATCATACACAGCATGTAAACAGCATTGCGAATAACTTATGACAACTTGTATAAAAGGCATCCACATCAGCAATGGAATCCACGTACACATCAAACATGCACAGGATGATGAGACAGAAATCAAAAACAGTATATTCATGTTTGTGAATCCACAGGAAAAAAAAAATCCTCAGCGTGTAGAGAGAAGTTTGCATAGCCTTCCGTCATACATAGTAGAAGACATCAAAACACCACTAATTACTTTAGTATGATATGCCCGATAATCTTCTGCCAATAAACCAAAGATATTTCCAAAGCATCTCTGATTCAGCGTTACAGGTGCAAACTTCTAATTCTGTAACTTCTCAATCATGCTGGTCTGACAGTACAGATTGTACGTATCACATTAATAATTCTATGCCTTTCTTGTGATAGGCTATAAGTATATATATGATTGCCTTGTCTTAGTAAGGTATCGGCGTCTCACTTGGGATATTTAGATAAGTCTAAACTTGTCTTTAATTAGTTTGGATAAACACTAACTAATGATATTGTTCATTGAGCGCCAGTTCTGGGAAAACTAATCAGGGCCGACCTATATAGGGACATGTCTCTTACAAACACATGCCCTTTGGTTGCATATTTATATAGGATGGGAATGTAATTAAAGGACACGCAAATAGATCAAGTCTGCTCCTTTAAGCAATTCTGTCTAAACTCGAATACTTGCTGAGACAAAAACATTTCAGAATAGGAATTGATATTGACATCTCTTCTCCAAGTTCATATAGAAGGAAGATCATCTTCAGCAAACAAAACAGAAGTTATTATCAAAGTCTGATCACATAAAATTTGCAGAAACTTTACACAGACCAGTTCAGTTGAGGATAAACGTCGTGTCTACTCCAAACTCAAGAAACTGACGGAAAGATATAAAGAGAATTACATTGGAGAAAGAGTACTCATCGATGGAATATGATATTCAATCATTATCTTGCGAATTCATGATATTTGTCTACACACAACATTTTTGAAGCCAAAAGCAACCATTCATGACAGGCAAAAATAAGGTGAACTCAATAAACAAATTTGTTGCAGATCATCTAACATATCATGTGTGATGGAGAATTTTGTTGAGATACACGCAAATGAAGAATGAGAAGATGAAGCCATTCATGCCCATCTGAAGAGAATTCCATGTCAGAAAGGGCTTCACAAAACAATGGATGGATATAGAGCGACTAATACATCTCGCGTGGAATATAAATGGAAGGCACTCATACGTAAATTGAATCTTTGCACCTTAGACAATGCATCCTCCTATCATTTTTCCAGAACAAACAACAGTCACAGTCCTGCATTGAAATATCGAATTTGTTGGCAAGCAGAATAAGGATGAGTATCAAGTTTTGCCCAGCAGTGATATGTTTGGTTGAGGCCTGATAAAATAATGGGACTCTGTAAATCACAAAGGACTAATTTGTGAAAGGTGAGGTCAGATTAACAAAAGAATTAAAATAAAAGTGCAAATATAGTTAAAGAAAGTGTTTTTTCATTTTTGAAGAGATGTGTCTTTATTTTAAGAGGCACTATCATTAAAAGTAAAAGAGATACATAGAGATTAGTTGTGAAAATAACAAGACACATTTGACAGGCATTTTATAAGAAGAAGAACATTTGTACAGAGCGATAAAGAGCTTAAATATGACTTCATAATGTAAATTCAAATATTTTATTTTAATAATAAAATAAAATGTCCTTTGTTTATTTTTATTGAAGGCATGGAGATTTAAACTGCATTTGATTCATCTTTTATAATCATTTTTTAAGTTTTGTAAACAATTCTGGTCAAATAAGTGGATGAGGTCATCTATGACATTTTAAACTTGATCATCGCAGATATTGTGCAATATTTTATTCTTTCTGAATCTGTGTCCAATATGTCTCCCCGACCTTAGGAGTTAAACCACAATCTAGACTAGTTTAGAATTGTGTATATATCCGTCGTGTCTTGATCATTAAATTGTTTATAGTTTATGTGCATAGAACATTATAAAGTTGTACATTATAATCTTCATTATAGTTGACTTTATTACCCAAATAAGCTAAAGCACTGGTCTTTTTAACATTGAAGTATTGGATATATATTTGAAGTCAGAAAATCTTTAACTTCCTTCCTACAAACCTCAAATCCATTGTTAAAACCTTATACAATTCATTCAATTCAAACACTCAGTACTCAGTTCCATATTAATCGAGTTCAAGGACTTTGCCAACTGAAGAACTCTTCAAAGCTTAAATTCGCTATAGAAAAGCCCTAAACCAAGCAGTTAGTGTTCGAGGTGAAGGTCTACCCGCCTGGGTGTAGCAGAGCCTAAAGCACAAGGGAATCAAGGTGATTCTTGTTTGTTGGCTAGAACTGATTGTGAAATCCTCTTGGAGAAGTGATAGGCTCTTGGATTTTCAATCTACGGTTTTGGGAACCAACAGGATGAATTAAATCTCGTGAAACACTGCTTGATGTATTCCTAAAAGTAATGGGTGTTTTTTTCATTGCGAATGGGCCCAACCTCCATTAATCCCATCCCACAGCAACCCCTATTTGTATTGTCCATTCACCAAGCGCAAAGGTGAGACTATCAAATCTAGTACCACCAATGGCAAAGCTTAGACCATTAAGAAGTTCATCAATGCTTAAGATCCAAGAATGGTGGAATTGTTTCTTTCACACCAAGTCCGAAAAAATCTATTGTTGATTCGAATGCCAAATTTCACGGAATGATGCCACAGGCATCACACCCTTGTGACTAGGTATGAAGTCTTTGTACTATACCATGGCCATCTTTTGCCCCTTTTCTATTTGCGCAACATCCTGTCAAATCTTCCAATATCAATTTATTATATTATCGCATGAACCAGTTGCACTCAGTGTTTCTCAATTACTTATTTTCATTCATAGTAGGTGAGCATTTGTCATGCCTTCAACTTTCCTCCATATCAGCATATCTTGTGTATTCTATGTCTCATGTTGTGCAACTTATCCCCACGAAAGATATCACCATGTATGGAATCGATAATATCATCGTTCATTTGATTTTATTAAGTGTTAATAATTTGTTATTTTCATCTCCTTCTCTACATTTGCAGCCTGGCTCTGAAACCATGTTAAGTTTGAGACCGCTGCAAATCTAATAACACTGTCATGAAATTATGTGTTTTCCAAGTGCAGATCTGAATGTATATATATAGGAGTAGAAGAGACATGTCTCTATGTTAATTAATATTGGTTATTGTAAGTTAATTTGCCATTAGACAATATCAACAACAATCTAAACACACATGTTTTGGTGCCCAATTGAGATGATTTTTTAAAACTAAACATAATCTTGGGCCTCGTGGCCTTTTACCTATCAAAAAAAAAACAATATAAACACACACACACACACACACACACACACATGTCTAATTGACGATTAACCAATAACCATAAAGGGATCCTCTCGAAATTAATTCAATCCGACTGAAGCTACAACATCAACAATTATTTTAAATCAAGGGAAGTATACTATTGACATCCTAAAAAGATTATGTAATGTCCCCAATTTTAAATGTAATAATTTAATTAATTTAATTTAATTAATTAATTAACTGGTCCCAGAATTTAAATAATACAATAAAAGGACCTTTAATTAATTACTTTAATTAATTAATATGGGGTCCAAGTTAATATTTGCATGTGTGGTTCCAATTGATTTAGTATATCTCGGACCCATTTTTATTTTAGTTTCCATTGGTAAGTGTTGCCGTCGGCTATCTTTGTACACCCTCGGAAAAGTTTCCCCCGATGGGTATTTAAGCACAACATGTAGGTAGTTGTTAAGCATGCATTTTGGATTATTTTCTTTATACTGCGAATTCCTGTTGGAGTTTTGGTTTGTTCGCCATTTCGGACGTGAAAGATCTTCCCTATTTGGCTCATGCGATTTCAGTGGGATTCAACCCTCACCCTATTTCATTGTTGCGTGTAATACTTCACTCGGATTTGGCAAATCGAAGCACCATCTTGTGGCAGCTATTTATTGAAGGTTATATATGTTCAATCTCTATTATTGTTTGGTGTTGTTTCATAATTTCGGATCTATAAGTTTGCATGAATGATCGCTCTCTCTAGCCGTACCCCCATAGCACGAAACACATCTTTTGTATCACAGCTTTACCCATCCATACATCTGTACTGCCTTGTGTTTCTCCATTTCCTCTCACCGTATGGCCTTCACTGTATACCACCCTGTACAGCCTCCCTACATCATCCGTACGGCCATTCTAGCATACCATACAGCCAATTCCTGCATACAGTACAACATTTCCTAGATACTGTACCGCCATTCCTAGACACCATACAACCAATACCATACAATCTTCCCCTGCTTCACCGTATACTGCAAACCGTATGGGTTTCTATCCTCCTCAATAACCGTACAATACCCCCTTCATATCCGTACTGCTACTTGCAGTCCATACAACCTCTGCAATAACACCATCAGGTGAAGTTCTTCATCAACAGACGAAAGAGGATCATTTCCAAAGGAGACATAGGGCACAGGAAAATTACAGTGGTATTAAAGCTAGTGATTCTGCAAGCCTGCAGGGAGAATTAAGAGTTTAGTCTCGGATCACACTATGACACCCAACGATGCCATATGGTCTCCTGCTGATTGGAAGGCAAATCTGTTGGTCGAGTACTCCAAGAACACCTTTGCATGCAAATTGATGAATGGCTTCAAGATGACAGATACAAGGTAGTCGATGACATCATCCACTACAAAGACTAAATCTATTTGATACCTAAGACGAAGATGAAGGAATGGATTCTAGAGGAAGATACCAACACAAATATTGTCAAACCAGCATCCAATGATCATCTTGATGAAAAATTGGGTTCTGTCAGTGGCCCTCCAAATGAGAAGGTTCTATCGATGGTTGTTCAACTCCTTGGAAGCGTTATGGACGATTCCTTGCAGGAGCAACCACAGTTGGTTGAATATGGAGTTTACCCTTCAGTTGTGCCTAAGTCGTGCGTAACTGCAATTTTTCCATGTGAAGTACTTCCTCATAAAAATAATAGGATCTACATGTGTTGTGAAGTTCCTAAGGAGATTGATGATTACATGAAGATTATGGATTTGTTTAATGATTGGCTCCCTTCGGATCCTGCTAGTATTGGATATAGCAATGTTTATATCAGAGTGGCACTGCAAAGCCCAAATGGTGGTCTACTCATCTCAATTGAATTCAATTATGCACATGTGATCCTGAAGAAGCATGGAGTTTTCAGCGGATATAGCAAACTACATCCATGCATGGTTTGGATCCTAGAGTTTGCGTATTGCTTGAGGACAAGCAATCTTTGGCCGGCGAGGATTTGTAATGTCCCCAATTTTAAATATAATAATTTAATTAATTAATTGTTCCTAGAATTTAAATAATACAATAAAAAGGACCTTTAATTAGTTACTTTAATTAATTAATATGGGGTCCAAGTTAATATTTGTATGTGTGGTTCTGATTGATTTAGTATATCTCGAACCCATTTTTGTTTTAGTTTCCATTGGTGAGTATTGTTGTCAGCTATCTTTGTACACTCTTCAAAAAGTTTTCCCCGACAGGTATTTAAGCACATGTAGGTAGTTGTTAGGTATGCATTTTGGATTATTTTCTTTATACTGCGAATTCCCGTTGGAGTTCTAGTTTGTTCGCCATTTCGGAAGTGAAAGATCTTCCCTATTTGGGTCATGCGGTTTCGGTGGGATTCAACCCTTACCCTATTCCGTTGTTACACGTAATACTTCGCTCGGATCTAGCAAATCGGAGCACCATCTTGAGGCAGATATTAATTGAAGGTTATATAAGTTCAATCTTTATTATTGTTTGGTGTTGTTTCATAAATTCGGATCTATAAGTTTGCATGAAAGATCACTCTCTCCAGTCGTACCCCACAGCACAAAACACATCTTCTGTATCATAGCTTTACCCATCCATACATTTGTACTACCTTGTCTCTCTCCATTTCCTCTCACCGTACGGCCTTCACAGTATACCACCCTGTACGGCCTCCTTACATCATCCGTACGGCCATTCTAGCATACCATACGGCCAATTCCTGCATAGAGTACGACATTCCCTAGATATCATAAGGCCAATACCGTAAGATCTCTCCTTTGATTCACCGTACACTGCAAACTGTATGGCTTTTATCCTCCTTGGTAACTGTACAATACCCCCCTTATATTTGTACTGCTACCTGCAGTTCGTATGACCTCTACAATAACACCATTGGGTGAAGTTCTTCATCAACAGACAGAAGAGGATTGTTTCTAGAGGAGATGTAGGGCATAGGAACATTACAGATTCGAGGTGATGCAAAGCCTATGTCTACTCCAATGGAAACAAATCTGCACAAACTAAAAGAAGCAATTGTTGAGTCAAAGACTACAAATCCTACTCTCCACCATCACATAATTATTAGATCCTTGATGCACTGGGTAAACACCAGACCATATATTTGTTATGCAGTGAATGCACTTACTCAATTCATGTGTAAACCAAAGCAATTACACTTAGTAATAGCTAAACATGTCTTAAGGTTGTTAAGTTTGTAGTTACAGTCAGTTTGATATGATCGTGAGTTTCATTATTGATAGTAAATCATCATTAGATAAATATTCTTTTATATACATATATTATTATTATTATTATATATATTACATATTATATTATAAATTTATATGTAATATATATATATATGTATGTATGTATGTATGTATGTATGTATGTATGTATGTATGAAACATATATTATACATATGGTTATTTATATTATTATTACACTAACTAATGATGGTTAAACGTTGGAGACATGTCTCTTCCTCTCATACTTATATGACATTCAAATATGCACTTGAAACATATCAATAACAATGGCAATATAATTACATTTGCAAACACGATCTTAGAATTTAACATGGTGTCAGAGGCAAACTGCAAATGTAAGATGAAGAATTTAAAACAAAACATCATACCTAAGTTGATTTATCTTTCTACTGAACCTAAAAGAATTATCCTATGGATTTGAACCTATGACAAACACAAGATCATAACAATTCCAGGAATAGGGAAGAGAGCAATTTATGGCTACCTCTATAGGTACTACGGTTTCCCACCAACATCCATGGCATGTGCTACATTCACATCTTACGCCAAGTTTCAAATCTCTCCCTTCCAGAGTTAAGCTGTGCAAACTCACGATTAGAAGATAAGGAGTCCAGGCAGATATTCAACAAGAGCGATTACTTGAGATGGAGTCCATTGGAGGGAATTATTACTTGACTAATCACTAACATTTATTCACTGTTCAAAATCCTTTGCATATTTCCATTTTTAAAACAAGGTATTCAACTCATAGATATGGTTTTTCGAGGCACGACTTATAGACCATTAGATGCAAAGTTACGAGTATGTAACTCTATTTCAGAGTCAATGCCTTTGATGAAAAGGGACGAATGAACATACGAAGCACAATAGTAAAAATATTGTTCCAAGTTAACATATATATCAAGATCGGGTGCTACCACTACCAAGAGGGAAAAAAAAATTTAAAATAGATTACTTAATTAAGTGAACATTATTAGCGGTGAGGAATATGAACCAAAAAATTCAGAGAGATTGAATGCAAATTAAAATATAGTCTATCACTTAATATACAAGCATCAGATATGCATAGCAATGCATAAGTATAACATCGTTCATCTTTTATGATTATAGATAATTATGGTGACCCAATCAAATGGATTCATACAACACCAAATTTATACTCAAAGTGTAAACTAGAGTAGAGACAAAGTAGATTATACAAATGATAGTCAATTAATTCTTGGCATATAATAGCAATTTGGAATCCATCCTTTGGGAATATAGATAATATCATAACATTATCTACATAAATCATAGGCAATGTTAAATGATTGCCAATGTAGACCGATGCTTCTTACTGTTCAAAGTGGTGTGACTCGATTAGAAGAGGAGTTGCAATTTGAAGACATGTAATGTTGATCATTGGAGTAGATTGGATGCTTGTGAATATGTCGAGAGCTCACTGCCAGATCCGATCTGATGCAATGTTGCCAGTAGTCGTTGGCATGTTTGATTGCACTCTTTCATGGCGAGTGAGCAAAAGTCGGCATGTCAAAAAAGATTGCTATTAGGCTTAAATATAATCAGTGTTCATTGTGACTGATCTGTGTAGAATCATTCATTGAATACAAATCACACCATACAAAATAGTTATGAGAGTAGGGATATTGGTCGGGGCCTTTAAGGACGCTAGTCTACTTCTCATTGATCCACATCAATGAATAAGACAGGAGGATTATTAAGATGAAAATCAACCTTATTATATTAGGTGGTCGTCCTATGAAATACATGAGTTCATAATCAACATCGTCGAGTATGAAAGGATGATTGTAGAAATACGGACAAAGAACAGTGTCTGCTACAATGATTGGAAATAATGACTACATGACCACCAGTTATATGTGAGTCCATTCAATTGTAAATGGAAATTAAGAACATTGTGTGGATGTCATCAAAGGTAGACGATCAAATTTTTGAGCAATTGAACACATCGGTTTGACTTGGCCCATCACATCGGTAAGTATAGTTATCATTAGTTATGTATTACATATCTTAATTTATAAATGAGAACTTATAAGGAGAATATCTTAATTGAATAATGATATTTAATAACTTAATATTATGTTTTATTACATATAAACATATTAATCAATACAAGTTATTAGTATTGTTGTGAGCTTTTTTAATATTGTTATTGAAACATAAATGAAATGAAATGAAATTTAAATATATTTATAAATATTGAACTTCAAGGAGAATATGTCGCCTTAGGGGAAGTCATATATAGAAATTAAGCATTGTGTTATCTTAATTCTATTATTGAAAATAAATAGAGATGTTATAATGTTATTTTTAGTAAAAGACATGAGTTAAATTACTAACATTCAAATCAGCATTCTTATTTTTCTATACACACTATAGAGCTATGTACCTTGATCTTTTCCTTCAATAATGTTCTTGTAAAGAAAAAAGGGGAGATTGAGATTAAGAGGGAGCCGGACATTTGACATTTCATCAGATGCAACCTTGAAAGAGAGGAAGCAGATAGAGGATATGATTTCATCAACCTTTAGTGATCTCGATCATATTGATTCAGAGGGAGTAAACCATGTTGTGATGGAATCTTTAGTGATCGATAAATTGTAACAGTCAAAAGGACTGTAATTCATGCAACTATGTGAATGGGCCTACCCCTTGTGTACATCATAAGAAAGTGGTGACTTCAATTAAACCATCTACAAATCTCTCTTTGATAAATGAAACTTGACGTATGAGTTGTAGAGTTATTCAAGTGGCACAATCATACTCAATCAAGATATTGGCGTATTCTGGAGGAGTTTGTGTTCATTTCTACTATTAAGCTAAATGAATGTTTGGATTGTTAATGGATAAAAAGAGCAAATTAGAACTTAGAAAGGAGTTATCATATTTGATATGGAAATTTTACACTGTGGGGGAATACTAGTTAATGTTCCATTACCACTTTTGGAGGGGAGTTGTTCCATTCTCAAATAATTTAAAAAGAAAATTTTGAATCTTCATGTGCAGATAAGTATTCTTATTTTTGACATTTATCTCTCTTATTTGTAATTTTATACATACTATAAAGGTTATTTGCCTTGATTTTTTCCTTTATGGTTAAGGATGTTCTTGCAAGAAAAGAAAGTTGGTACTTTACACATGCTACCAAATATTATGCAGACTCAACCTAATGATAATAGCTCCTAAGAACTTGATGATCAAGATGGATAAAATAAGGCTCTCACATTTGATGATTGAGATTATGAGATTATTCTACATTGAGAGCATGACACTTCTTCGAAGGCAATGCAGGAGCTTAGAAGATTGATACACAGAGGGAGTCTAAAAATACATGTAGGTGACTAAATGATGTTTACGCGCCTACTCCTACGTATATCATGAGGAAGTGATGACTTGTCACCAGAAAATCAGAAAATTGATATCAAATCCGGAGTGAGTTCGACAAGCATCCTTGGGTGAAGAGAGTTTCTGAGGAAGTAACTAGAGGACCTGACTTCTCAGGATCGATGTTCAGAGGGAGAAATTTTGAGATGCAATCCTTTGTGGATGATACCTTCTCTATGAGGAGAAGTTCTAAGAGAATTTATTTATAATGCACTCTCCTCTATGAGAGAGAAGTATGAAGTGAAAACCTTTTGTTCCACCCTTTAGTAGCGGCTATGGTGGGTCCACCCTCTCACTTGGTTCATTATGGATATCATGTGAGTTACTACATGATGTTGTTGTGATTATGTCATGAAAGGTGATGATCTTTCATTGATATATATATTTAGAGGGGAGCTATTGAAAGGTGACGATCTTATCAATAGCTGGACCTGTTATCATAACAGACTACATTAAGTTGTTGTCCCAGTGTGCTGGAAGTTATGATAACGAACAAAAGGTAACTATTGTAAGGTGACGATCTTATCAATAGTAGACCTATCTCCTAACACCAAAATGTGTTGGAGTGAGTGTTATCATGGTTCTTCAAGCCAGATTTTGCCGGACGCCATGAAATTAATTGTTGTGGTTCTTCGGGCCGGATCTTGTCGGACACCATAACATAAATTTATTATAAACCACACTTAAGGTGGTGTTTAAACTTATACTAAAGTTATAGAATTTGCTTCAATTCCCTCTTTGCTAAAGAAGTGTTAAGAAATTTAGCCTCATTGTGAATCGAAGCCAATTCCATATGCAATATACGTTATTTTACATATATGTGTGTGTTGACAGATTTATGTTGATATGCTTAAACATGTCATTCTAGGAATATCATACTGAGATGATATCTCTTCATATTCTCAAGAACATAATATGTTCTATATCAATACTGCCTAACTAAGAGAGAGTGTTAAGTTTGTAGTTACAGTCAATTTGATATGCTCATGAGTTTCATTATTGATGGTAAATCATCATTATATAAATATTCTTTTATATGCATATACTATTATATATATAATATATATATTACATATATATATATGGTTATTTATATTATTACACTGACTAATGATGGTTAAACCTTGGAGACATGTAGACATGTCTCCTCTCATACTTATATGAGATCCAAATCTGGATTTGAAACATATCAATAACAATGGCAATATAATTACATTTGCACATACAATCTTAGAATTTAACAAAGGTATCTCTATGGTACTATCAAGTATGGTTTAAAATATAAGAATATAGATCTTCACTTGCATGGGTACAGTGATTCAAATTGGGCTGGAAATATTGTGCATTGAAAAAGAACCTTAGGATGTTGCTTCAGTTTAGGATGAGCTATGATATCTTGGTTCAGTAGGTAACAATGTCAGTAGCTTAGAGCTCCAAAAAGGTAGAGCACATTGCTATTAGATTTCCAGGATTGTTGCAAATGTACTAAGCACTGCCATTTATATGTATGTGGTATGTGTGTTCCAAATGCAACATTCTCTTAGATTTATATATAGAGAATACGCCATGAATATACACGTCCCTTCATAGGACATGTCTATTCATTAATTAGATAATTAATCTAATAACACATATATAGATATATAGATATTATATTATATTAATTTTTTCTCGTATAACAATAACCTTATATCTCAAAAATAAAGAGCTCATATATAATAGGTTTATCCGACTGAAGCTATCAAACGTCAACACTCCCTCTTAGCTTAGAAGGATAACCGCATAAGAACAAATATTACTTCAATGTAATACTATGAATAACAATTTTAAGGATATCTCAGAAGATTTCCACCATTTGATATCACATTCGATATCATGAGTATTGGCCTTCCAAAATATCAACACATGATATTCACCAAGTACTCAAATGGTTTTGATATCACATCTAATATCAAGAGAATTGGGCTCTCGGAATATCAATGATATTCACCAAGTACTCAAAATAAGGTTTGATATCACATCTAATATCAAGAGTATTGACCTCCCAGAATATCAATGATATTCACCAAATACTCTAGTAATGGCCTTCCAGAATGTTGAGATGCAAGACATTCACCATATACTCAATTTGTTTGATCTCATGATAAAAGTTAATGTAAGATCGTCACCTTATAATAAATTCTGCAAATACATATGACATCATTTGGAAGTCGTCACTTCCTCATGATGTACACAAGAGGTAGGCCCATTAAAATCACATAGCCATGAGGTATATTCATAAATCATAGTTCTCTTAACTGCTACAATTTAATGATCACTGGAGAATCCATCGCAACATGGTTTACTCCCTCTGAATCAATATGACCAAGATTACCGAAGGTTGACTGAATCACATCCTCTATTTGCTCCCTCTTTTTCAAGGTTGCCTCTAATGAAATGTTGGGCTCCCTCTGAATCTCAATCTCTCTCTCTTTTCCTGCAAAAACATTCTCCGAGGAAAAGATCAAGGCATATAGCTCTTATAAAAAATAAGAGAGAGACTACAATAAATAATAATTTGCATAATGAAATAAAATCATTTCAATAACATAGATAAATATAGTATATATACATATTCAATATTTTAATCTGTCTCCTATATATTATTTTCTCGTTAATAAATATGTCCTTGATGCTTTCTCAATATATCAATATTCATTATAATTTTATTTTACTGTATATAATGTTTTCTTACCACCTATATTTTCAGTTATACTATCTCACATAATATAACTAGAAAATAATTATTAATAAAGACACATAGAATTATTGGATTGGTGCTCAATATCTCCTTCTCCCCTTACATATTAATAATGCAAGGAATTTTCAAAAATGAAAATAAAATGAATGAGGGAAAATGGCTCTGCAACTCGTATGTCTGTGTGATGATGTTTATGTTTGATTTTGTGTGTTGTGTGTATAGGTGTCGTTCTAAAAAAATAGGGAGGTATTGGTTGCGTCAAGTGCCCTATAGGTGCTTACATGCTCTGGTACTAAGTGGTTTAGGGATTTCAAATGTGTGGTTTCATTGTGCTTTTGTTCGCTTTTAGTTTTTTTTGCCTTTGGCCTGGTACACTCGTGTTATAGGAGAGCCGAGCCATGATGAAAGGGAGGGGGATATTATTATGGGAGATGGCTTGGAACGTGTTTCTGAGAAGGTTGGTACTGAAAAGGAAGGTGTTAATGCAATTAAATCAGGAGACAAAACGTCATATAAATAGATTCTTGCCGATAGTGGCCCTATTTTCTCTGCCTTTGCTGAGTTTGATGGAACTTTCTGGAGACTTCCTGTGTAGGCGAGGGTGTTTGTGCCAGGGGAAATGGAGGACGAATCACAGCCGATGGAAGTGGACTCGCCCAAGGAGCAAATGCCGCCGCTGGTGATGACGGAGGAGAGAATGGTAAGGTTTCTCCTCTCGGCCCGAAAATTCTTTCTTTATCTCCCAACGAGGACATGATTTCTACTATTAAAGGTGAGCAAACTAGGCTTAAAAGCATTACTATCTTTTTTGTTTGTCTAGATAAGGATTTTATGTCGGCCAGGAAATTTTTTGATGACTGGCTTGCTACAGTGTGGGGAAAGAAACTTGGATTTTTTGTGACTTACTGTCGTATGATTCAAAAAGGTATGTTTGTTGTGTTTTTTAAGAATCATATAATGCAAGAAAGAGTTCTGGAAAAGAAGTTTTGGAATGTGGGTAGGTCATTATTTAGGGCGTATCCATGGTCTCCAAAATGTAATATTGAAAAAACAATTATTCGTGCCCCTCCAAATTGGGTGGAGATAAAAAATCTTAATGTCGAATTTTGGTCCTTTATTCCACAAATTCTTAAACCTTTAGGGTCTGCAAATTGAGCAGTCCCGAGTTACCCTGCCACATTTGAATGCTAGGGTTTTAGTAGATTTGGCCCCAGAGGTGGATTTTCCAGAGAAAATTTCCTTAGAATTTGAGGGGGAATCCTTCTGTTGGGATATCTCCTTGCTAGGTAACCCTAGTTCTTGCTTCCATTGCAGATGTAATGGTCATACGAGGAAAGATTGCCCAACTCTTATGAATGTACAAAAGGAAAAAGCTAATACGGTGAATAATAATGAAATTAAAGATAAAAAGAAGAATGATTTGAATTCAGCGGTGGGTGAGAAAAACTCTTTATCTGTGTCTGCTAATAATAAGAAGGTGCTTGGTGAGGTGGATGGTAATAAGAGTGGTAAATTGCAATCAAGGGATTCTAATCCTATGGATACCCCAGTTTCTAAAGAAGAATGATTTGAATTCAGCGGTGGGTGAGAAAAACTCTTTATCTGTGTCTGCTAATAATAAGAAGGTGCTTCGTGAGGTGGATGGTAATAAGAGTGGTAAATTGCAATCAAGGGATTCTAATCCTATGGATACCCCAATTTCTAACAAATTTATTTCCCTTGCAAATCCTCTCTTCAGAGAAGAGTTTGAAGTTGTTCTTGCTAATAGCTCTGCTTTAGGTGTGGTTCCCGCTCCCTCGGCTACCACCCTGCCTGGAAACGTTTGCTTAGAGCCCCCCTCTGATAAGGCTTTAGTTCCAGTCTTGAATGCTCAACAGTTGGCCCTTGCTACCATTAAAGAAAGGGCTTGTAAATTAAATTTGATAACAAACTGTTGCTCCCCTTGTCGGAAATGCTAGATACCTCATCTGGACCTTTGGCTTTAGTTAGTCAAGAACAAGATAAGCAATTCACGAAGGTTGTAAAAAAAAGAAAAGGAAGATTTCGGAAAGAAGTGCTTTTCCTAATGGAGGAAGAGGTAGAAAGAGCTTGCCGGATTGTTTCAATAATTTGTGTAAGAATTCCAAATCCCCTCCTAAATCTTGATGATGCTACACATTCATAGTTGGAATGTCCGGGGGTTGGAAATGGCTGATAGAAAGTATGTAGTTAGGAGGTGGTGTAATAGACTGGAAGCTAAAGATGTTGTTTGTTTACAAGAGATTAAAGTAGTAGGGTTTCAAGCACATTGTATTTTGAAGTTCCTATGGGACAAAGCAGTTGGTTTCCACTCTAATCATGAAAGAGGGAAAGGTGGGGTGGCTATTCTGGTCAACCCTAAATGGGAAAATCATATTATAGATCATGGTTGTTCTCCCTGTCAGAGAATTATATGGGTGTCATTGAAAAGTGATGAGACAGTATATGGTATATGTAATGTGTACGCTTCTAATAATTATAGAGAAAGAGCCAAATTATGGGAATGGTGTTGCTCTAACATCCCTAAAATCCACTGGATATTTGTTGGGGATTTCAATATGGTAGAACATAGAACTGATAAATCAGGTCATTTGGCACACTCGTGGAAAGGAAATGAATTATTTTTCTAGCAGAAATTTAAAAGAAAATTTAATCTGGCTGATCCTATGGAAAATATGCATGGGAAATTCCCAAACATCTAGTTCACCTGGTGCAATAACCAGAGAGGTAGACAAAGGGTGTATTGTAGACTAAATAGAGTGTATGGGGAAGTGAATGCAGTATCTTTTAAACAAGACCAATATCATGCCCCTATTCAAGTTTTCCCTGCCTCTCTTTCTGATCATTCTCCAATTTACACTTGTTGCCACCTTGGACGTGATCAGAGTAAAGAGGAGAGGAGGAAGGTAAATGTTTTCAAAATAAATATTTCTCTTTTGGATGATTCAGAGAATTTAGAAGCTATTCAGATGGTCTCGGATCTTACTAGCATGAGCAATCCCCTTTTGAATGCCATAGAATTATGGAATCTAAAGATTGAAACTTGGAAAAATCTTTGTCAAGTTATTGGGAAGAAACAGGCCATGGATAGGAATAGAGATGAAACCTTCTGGCAGAAGGAGCCTAATAATGCTGAAAAAGATCTACACAGTAGAGGGAATGATGAGTTATTAGAAGCACATTTGGCAAGGATTAAGTATAACCTCAATATTATTCAGAGGTACAAAATTCAAGGTCAAAAAATCAGAGCCAGGATGCATTGGATTAGCGAAGGTGATAAGATACTTCTTTAATATTATTAAAGCCAAACAAAGTAGGGAATTAATAGAGGCGATTCAAGTAGAGGGTAGAATCTTTAAGGAGCCAGAAGATATTCAAAAAGCTTTCTACTAGTTTTATAAAGGCTTGTTTTCCTCAAAAATGGGGGATAAGGAGCACTTAAAAATGGAAGAGTGCCTTAGGCTTCTCCCACTAAAAGTGTCAACAGTAGAGCAGGACTCTCTCAATAAAAATCTTTCGATAGAGGATATTGATGCTGCTATAGATTCCCTATCCTATGGTAAATCCCCTGGAATAGATGGTCTCCCGGCAGAATTCTATGAGAACAAAAGCTGGATAAGTGTTGAACTTCTAAAAGTATATGAAGAGGCATCTTCTAAAAAGTATTTGGGAGAAGATATCAATAAAGGTGTCATTAAACTTCTTCCTAAAACCGGAGATAAATCTCTGATTAAAAATTGGAGGCCAATTACTCTTTTAAACCTTTCTTATAAAATTCTAGCCAAAGCCCTAGCCAGGAGAATTGCTCCATTTGTAAGCAGATTCATTTCACAAACACATACTGGGTTCATACAAAGTAGATACATCCTAGAAAATCTCATTACCAGCTGGGAAGAAATGCATTGGGCAAAGGAGAATGGGCAACAGGTGGCAATGATTTTGTTAGATTTTGAAAAGGCCTATGATAGAATAGAATGGTGTTTTGTTATTGGCATGCTAAAGGCTTTTGGATTTCCAAAGAAGTACTGTGAATGGATTAGCATCCTATTTAATGAGGCATCTATTGTTATAGATATCAATGGCAATTTTTCAGAACCAATTAGGCTGCAAAGATCTATTAGACAAGGTTGCCCGATTGCTCCTCTATTATTTGTTATTGCAGCAGATGCTATGTTTTATGTTTTAAGAGCCTCTGAACTAGGACCTCCTGTAAAAGGGATCTCTCTCCCAAACAAGGATGAGTTGATCAATGTTCAGTTCGCTGATGATACTTCTCTTTTCTTAGGGCTGTCTGAGGGGAACTTTAATAATGCCATGAGAAGGTTGGAGTTTTTTTGCAAGGCCTCGAGATCTAAAATAGCACCATCTAAATCCACAATCTTGGGATGGTAGCAAGACCCACCAGATTGGCTAGTATGTAAGGGTTGGAATTGGACAGGGCCTAAGGAGGTTGTTAGGTATTTGGGGATTCCATTTTCAGTTGAGCCTAATTTGAATAGCATGTGGGATTGGATCTACGGTAAGAATAACCGAATACATGTTAAATGGCAAACACACTCACTTTCTTTAGCAAGTAGATTCCAGGCAGTGCAAAAGGTTTTAGCAGCTCATCACTTATATTATGCTTCGGCCTGGTTATTTTTGAGTTCACAAGTTAACATGATTGACAAGATTCTCAGAGACTTTCTATGGTCAGATGGAAAAGGGAACAAGAAAAGGCATTGTGTCAAATGGGATTGGTGTTGTCAAGAGAAGAATCAGGGTGGACTGGGGCTAAAAGATATTAAAACTCGGGGGTATGCCCTGGCCTCTAAGTGGATGGTAAAAGCCTTATGGGGGAATGAGCCTTGAAAGATTCTTATTAGAAATAACATTCTAAGATCTGTCATTAGAAAAGGAAAACTATGGAAAGATATTCCACTTGTGGACGTTGTATTTGGCGACTTTAATATGAAGCTATTTGCTTCCAAGATTTTTCAAGTTTTCTGGAAGGCCTGGATTCATGTGAGGCAGTATATTCCGATGAGAAGAGCAGCAGGAGGACCTCCACACTATCTGATCAAAGACAAATCTATTTTGTGGGGGCTTTCCTAAAATGGTAAACCTCTGGCCTTAACACAAAGCTGTTCGGCCAAGGCATGGAATGTTAAGGGGATATCCTTGATTCAGTATATTATGAAAGGGGGGCAGTTAAGGGATTGGGTTGATATCAAAAGCAGATTTAGCATCCCAAATTCACAAAAAAAGACATACTCTTTTATTAAGAAAGCAATGACAAGTTGCAATCCCAAAGATATCATGGATGCTAATGAATTTTTAAGAAAGATTAAATGGAGTGATGGTAATCTGTTGTCTGAAAGCACGACCAAAAATGTCTACCTCTGTATGAAAAATGACTCCTCTCTCATAACCAGGGTGTCCCAGTGCTGGGGGCAAATTAACCCCTTTTCAAGTTGGTATTTTTTCTTTGATTATATGTGGAAAAGTAAAGCAGAGCCAAAAAAACTTTGTTTCAAGTGGTTGTTATTACATAAAAAGTTAGCTGTTGGGAAAGTCCTTTCTTTAATTGGTCTTGCTCCTGTGTGTTGTAAAATTTGTAATGTTCATGAGTCATTCGAGCATCTTTTTTTTGAATGTTTATATGCACGTAAGTTATGGTCCATTTTTTTGGGGTCTCCATGTTTGTGGAATTGTACTAATAGTTTTTCTTGGTCAGAAGTCCTTGCTGGTTATGTGGATAGGTTTGATTCTAAACTCAATTGTTTTTGGTCTGTGCTAACTGTTGAGGTGTTATCGACTCTATGGAAGGACAGGAATAAAGAAATTTTTCAAGCCGAGGGGAGGAAGCTTACTGAGTTTAATTTTAAACTCACACATTTCTATATTATGTCACAGGTATCTCTGGTTCTCAATATCACAAGATCAGATTTCATGAAGCTTGTTTGTGAAGGGTGTCTAATGATAAAGAAAGATCAAGTGCAAGCAGCAAAATATATTTCAAGATTCCAATCATTATTGGCTCCAACAAAAATGGAAGACTTGAACAATTTTATCAGTGAATGGCATCTGCAAGATGGCCCTCCATTTGGAATTTCTCAAGCAGGATGGGATTATGTGAACTACCAGGATCAGGAACAGGTTGGTGCTGCTCGTCCCGGATGGGGAACTGATCAACAGGCTGATAAAGGTCCAGTCCAACTTCATGATGAACAAGGTGCAGTGCAGCAGGAGAGATGGAATCCAGTGCCCAACCAAGGTGACAGTCAGAATGAAGCTGAACAAGGGATCCATGAGGAGGTGTCTGGCCTCAAGGATGGATGGGGCTAAATTCTATAAATTAGTTTCAGTTTTTAAAATGTGGTTCCATGTAATGTTTCAATATTAGTTATGGACTGGTAGCCAAAAATACTGATACCGTCACCCCCTAATTTTGTAAGTGTGTATATACAGGGAGGGTCTGAATAGTTTGTTCTTTCGGTTGTTTTTGAGATACTTTGAACTTGTAGTGTAAATATTTTAAACTATCTTAATAGAAAAAAAAATGAAAATAAAATCATATTCCACCATATATACTTACTTTGATGTGATCGGTACCCCAAACCTTACTCACTCCTCCCATTCAACACTTAGACCTGTGAAGTGGTTATTCCGTAGATTTGAATTCTAACTATTTTAAAGTTTTACAAATTCAAAATTGACCATTCATGCAGAGAGAAGACTGAAATAGACAGCGACTATTATGTCGGGTCATTTTGAATCTTCTCTATTTAATGTTAATGTCGAGCCCTCTCGATAGAATTGTAGCTTGATGCATTAATGGAGTTGTGTTTACTTATTCATTCAACCCAACAAGTCAATCGACCTCTTGGCAAGATTATGAGTTTGTCAAGCATGCATTTAGACCAAACTCGGTCTAACATGACCCTCATTAAATACCAAAAAAAACTATCCATTTCTCATGGGTTTGAAAAATGCCTTTCCATAAACAATTGCAGTGGCAGATCAATGCCCTAATTCTTATTTGTTGGTATTTGGCCGTCCCTAGCATTGCACAATGCAATCCTAAAGGATGTGGTCGAATAGCATGAGTTCACCATTTTGGATCCACAATTCAAATTGTGGATTCCCTGGTTTTCGAAAAAAGTGCATGCAAAAAGAGAATGGGAATTGGAGTCTATTTCTAGAAACTTTTGTAAACTCTATAGCAACAAATCTTGAGATCCTGGAGCTGAGTTATGAGGGGTTTCTGATCTTGAATTCAACTGATCTAAAAGCCTTATCATGCAATGGAACAAATGATGCCTTTGTACTGTTCGAGATGTCTCCAAATGGCCCTTTTACCATCTCCCGCCTCAACAAATTCGTGGTCATTGGTTGCAGATCAAAATGCTCTTACTTTATCACATAAGAAACGAAGGAATAAGCATTAAGATATGGAGCAAATTCTATTACAATTGCAAGTCTTTGTTGTATTATCTCTTCATTTGCAGACTGTATAAACAGTGATGAAAATATATATATATATCCCTTGTCCAACCTGCACTCAAGATGACAAGGACTCAAACATGATCGTTGTTCCACAAAGTCTTTTAACTTTTCTTCAACATGCAAGTATATAGTCCCAGATTTTTATTGGTCTTCATTTGTACATTTGCAACTAGGCTCTGATACCATGTTAGATTTCCGAGATCACTGCAAATGTACTAAGCACTGCCATGTATGTGGTATGTGTGTTCCAAATGCAACATCCTCTTAAATTTATATATAGAGAATAGGCCATGAATAGAAATGTCCCTTCATAGGACATGTCTATTCATTAATCAAATAATTAATATAATAACAAATTTATTCATATATATATATAATATTTTTCTTATATAACAATAACCTCATATCTCAAATATAAAAGAATACATATATAATAGGTTTATTTGACTGAAGCTATCAAACATCAACAATTGCAGCATCTATATGGGAGCACGAGAAGCAATATGGTTGAGAAAACTTCTAGTTTGATTATTTGGGAAACCACTAGATCCCACCATCATCCATCGTGACAACCATAATTGCAAGGTGCAATTATGGTTCCAATGTTTCATAATAGATCAAAACACATTGAGATACGTTACACTACATTAGAGACATGGTGGACAAAAATGTAGTCGAGTTAAAGCATGTTAGTACAGATAACCAAACAGTAGACACCCTCACCATACTTCTTGTGAAAACAAAGGTAGAATACTTCAGAGGTAAGCTTGGTATGGTTGTAATTACTGAGAATAAGTCGCAGCATCTTTGATTAGTGTACTAATAAAATACTTTTATTTTATCATGAGTGTTATTTCATGATTCTTTTCAGCCCTATCTACGTCATGAAGAAGTGACGACTTTTAACTGATTATCACTTGTACTTCTAGCAATTATTGCAAGATGACGATCTTATAATAACTTGATCTTCTATCATGATGGCTATCAAATGGTTGATATTTAAGCAGATCATGATAGGTTATATCTTGTAAATTAATAACAACTAAGAGATAGATATTGTCATATAGATATCTACAAGTTGTATTGTATAGATATATCATGGGGGATAAATATCTGTGAAACCATGATTATAATGTCCTATCATAAGTTTCACATGAGTGATACATGTGCACATCCTTTTGGACATATTTGAGTACTTGGTGAATATCATGAGACTTGATATTTGTAGGCCATTACTTTGAGTACTTGGTAAATATCATGAGACTTGATATTTGTAGGCCATTGCTCCTGATATCATGAGATGATATCTTCATGATGGATATCTCCAAAACAAGATATCTATAAACATATCATTCAATCTGATATTACATTAAGGTAATATCTCTTTTCACTTTTTGTTGATATATCTATTATCCTCCCTAGCTAAGAGGGAGTGTTGATGATTTATAGCTTTAGTTGGATAAAATCGAATATGACTGGTTACCACCTTAAATCATTTATAGATATATTAATATAATAGAGAATGGTTCTATTTTACATATAAATAAATATATTTAGAGAGATCAAATGTAAGTACTTATGAATACTGAAGAAATTAATATGAAATTATAATTCAGAAAATAATCTTAGTTACCCAGTTCTCCCCTTGGCCCTTCGAACTGGTTCTTGGTCCTTGTCCTAGTTCCCTATTGGGTTCCACTTGGGTTCAAACCCAAGCAAGTTGGTTCGTCCAAGTCAAACCATGATCAAACCGAGGCAGACCCAAGTAGACCAAGAGCAAACTAGGTACAACTCCATTGGGAGCATTCTATAATTTAGTGCAGAAAACAATTATTACAGAATTTGAATAAAGATTTTTAGCATTACAAAATAAAATTTGTTGAAGTTCAAATATTATTACATCAAATTAAACTAGACTCAAGATTTCTTCTAGTGAAATTTTTATATCCAATGCTGATAATGACCCCTGCCCAAATAATTGGAAGCTCTGTATAGTGATAAATCGTATTTGAAACATTAAAAAACATCTTCAATAGGTGAAGGGATTTTCAAGCTACTTATATAACATTTTCAAGTAGGATATTAATTACAAACAAACAAGCTCTTTGTACAATGAAAAAGTAATAAGAGTTAGAAAACTTGGAAAACAGGAATCTTATTAGTGCAGTTGATCCCAATAACATTGACAATGTTTGTGAACGAACTAATGCCTTTGATGAAGAAAAAGAAGATGAAGATTTAGATAATCCATTAGATGACTGAAACTTAGCATTAAGTTCTAATTCTTGAAAGTCTAAACAATGATGCTTGAACTCAACATTATTTTAATATTTTGGTTATGATAATAGATATGATGCTAAGATTACAAGTTTATAGTGTTTTTGTTATTTTTATGATACTATGTAGCATTCTAATCTTAATTCATTTTTCTTTTTACCTGTTTTTGTACTCACGAATCCACGCCCCAGTTTGCCATACCAGCAAGCTAGTTCTTCGAACCCAAACTTCAACCAGAAACTAGGAAGATAATATATACATAGTTACACCGCCTTGCAAGACGAAGGGAAGACAGGATGGGGGGACAAGTTTCCGAGACGGGGGCACAAAGGGGCCTTGATTTGGGGACGGTGGGGGGACAGTAGGGGACGAGGGGTGGCGGGGAGAGTAGGGGCGTATATACTATACATATGGTACTTAAAATGCTAGTTATAAAAAGATGTACTACAATTATACAATATAAGATATAAAGATGTAAAAAACTTAATCATTAACATTGCATTGAAGTTTTGAACTGGAACATCATGATTCATGATCAAGTGAAAAACAATGAACATTCAACATCAACAAATGAAAGGGTCAAATTGTATAATTTTAAATTTATAATATATATCAGTCTTCAGATATAGAATTGCAAATGTGAATAAAAATAAAGAATAGAAGGCTTTTGAAAAAAGGAGGAAGGAATAGGCCCCACATCACATTATAACAAAAATAGAACCAAAAAATATTAAAATAATGCCTTATTTTTATTTTTATTTTTATGTTAATATCCCCCATCTTGTTGCCGCAGGAGGCATTCCGACGTCTCCCCTCGTGTCCCCCCACATCCATAGGGGACACGTCGCCGTCTCGGAGACGTCTCGCCGTCTCCAGTGGAGGTGGCGCTCTGAGTGGAGCTGCCTGAGACATCGAGACGCCGTCCCCCCCGTCTTGGGTGTGGCCCGGTTTTGGTGGGGCTGCATCCCCGTGTTACACTGAATATATACACACACACAATCTATATGTATGTGTGTGTGTGTATCATATTCATTTGTCTAAACTCAAATCATATTAATGACGCAATTGTTGTTGAGAACAATTCATATGTCATGACTGTTGTATTGGAGTGTTTGACTGATAAGGAAATGTGGACACATGTCCACAAAGGAACATGTCTCCACATAAAGTGGAGGCATGTCCCTCTGTGCACGTCTCCCCACATCCACTCTTATTACTATGCAGACCGAGCAAGAGTTGGAACATAGCGACACATAACTTATTCAGTCTCCATTGCTACCAACTTCCTCGGCAATAAAAAATTATTATCTATTCTCTTTTATAAGGTACAATACATACCTATCAAATAATCAGACTTATAGTTAAAAGAAATACAATCAATTAGCAGAAATCATCAAATATATAATAATAAAATCATCTTACATAAATCTGATCAAATTCAACAGGTAATATAATTATTATAATTATATTAATAATATAGATCGTATTAATAATATAATTATTGTGATTATATATTTATATGAACCAATTTAATAATTGGCCCACTAATTTATATATATAAATTAATTAATGGGGTAAACTTGGAATAGAGGTAACCCTTCGTGAAAGGGAACCACCGATAGGTATAAAGTAAGACTAAATCTTCCTCTCTTATCATCCAATAAAAACATAATCCTACAACAAATCTGCATTACTCAAAAGAGAAGTGCTCAGGGGAGACAATCAGGTATTGTCTGTGGTTGGGAGGGAAAATCATTGCTTGTGGTTAAACGAGCACCAAAAACAACAGTAACAAAACCAATAACATAGGTAATAAAAATGCCTTGGAAGTGTCACAATTATGGAAACCTGGGCTGTATGAAGAAGATTTGCACTAAATGGATGGCAAATTAAAAATAATTACAAGGGGACCAATAAACAGCCCAATGTTGTAGAACATCGAGCTAAGGAAGATCTATTTGTTTTAATAATTCAGAGCTAGGAATAGGGCAGTCAATCTACAAATATCTACTTGGTATATTGTTTCTAAAGCATCAGTTGAATTTGCTAGTAGGAACAGCTGGTTTGTTAACTATGTTCACCGCAGAAGTTTTACAATTGATGCTCACAGAGCTTGTAAGTAAAAGAGTATTCAAAAAACAACTTATCAATCTTATCAATAACATTGTCATCCAAGCTTGTTAATTGACCTTTATACTTAGATAGTAAGCTGGAACCCATCATTCATAAATTTTCATACATGCTAACTTTGCTATTGGGCTGATAAGATATGGCATACAATCCGTTCTATGATGACATAGACTATAAAGGTCCAAAATTACAAATATATTGTAGCTTGTACAATTTTTCACTAAAAATAGTAGAAAAAATGTTTCCATGTGATACTAATAATTCTCCAAACATATCCAAAGATAGAACAATAAACAATAACTACAAAGAAATCAAACATTACTCTACTTACATTAATAAGCATGCATGACGGTACTAAACTGATACTAGACTGTTGACAATTGCTTCCTTCTTTCTGTTGAATCTCATTTTCTCGAAATTGTGCAAGAGTACCTATTCCAGAAAATCCATGACCTATGCAATGCATGTTGTGTGAGGACTCCTCAAATACAACCTGCTCCAATCTACAAAACATCCCAACATATAAAAACAAAAATCATTTTCGCTATCTAAATACACTTTCATGCATTAACAATTTTTTATACTTGTATAAGAACAATTTTATTGAGAAACTCTCCTCAAAACATATAAAGGAAACAGGAAAAAGGAGTTAAGGAGTCTGTCTGCCATACAGAACTCAAAAAGGACTTTGGAAACAGGAAAGGATGCCTTGACATAGTTAAAAATGGGTTTGTTTATCTCATAGTATTATGCTCTAAATACACAGATTCCCCTAGTTAAAATAATAAAATATTAGTTTTAGAACAGATTTCATATTACTCTTAATTGGGTACATTAAAATTTTAAATAATTGATTTGTACGAGTTAGCTGTTGATTAATAACAGACCAAGAATGAGCCTACTCCTGATCACCTTTTTGGACTCATGAGGTATCCTAGAGGCCATTCAAAGCTTTAGTATATAATATTTACTCATGGTAAAAATACGAATCATTATACTTCTTTGCTAGCACACTAACACAAGTTCTGGTTTTACGAAAGATACCATAATGCTTAGCTGAGCATCATGCTGATGACATGCTAGGACTATAAAGAACACAATGCATCCACTGTCCTAACTCCTTTACAATTCAAAGTATTGGCAAATGATGGCTTTACCTGTTGTGAGCCATGACTTTGCCTGTCATTCCTATTTCAGGCAGACTATTGTTTGATCCAAGACAAATCAAGTTGGTATATGTGACACTTCATGCATCACATTCATATGGTCTGTATATCTCTTAAGACACCTAAACAACACGTATATATCCACCCCAATACTGGAAAATGACCTATTCAGAAATGCACAGGTACCTGGAACAAGTAAATAATTTTGTACCAAAATATAGATAAAGACCCGCCATTCTGTCCTCTTTGTTTTCACTGAAGAGACATGCAGACAGATTCTAATCAAACTTGAAAGGAAGGATAAATCTTTATCAAACCTGTCCTGGGAACAATATATAACAGAAATATTCCGGGTGGACCAAACCTGTTTCTAGGACACCTTGAATGGGTAGTAGTAAACATCTGAGCCTATTCCAAATAAGACATAAAGATATATCCACAGCCCAAATGGAGTTTCAATTGATTTAAATCCAGGACATTAAAATGGTTATCTTTTAAGTCTTTTGCTTAAGTCTAAAAGTACATCTTTCATTAAAAGAGTCTTAACAAGAAGATTTAAAGATAGAACATAAAGAATTGGAGAAACAACAATGTAATTGTTGTCTAAGCCAATCGATGCAGGAGCATCCTAGGGTAGTCATCAATCCTATATGCAGGAGCATCCTAGGGTAGTCAGCAATCTTGTATGCAGGAGCATCAGGCTTGGATTTGTGGATTTATGGTTTGCGTAGTTGGGGATGTGATCAAGGCACATTGGGGAACCTTTTCCTAAGTGCGCATAAAGTTTGGAGTAATTGTGTTGGAGTTACAGCCGTTTTAGTGGCTGTCCGTAACGTGTTCCTAATTTACTAGCAGACTTTGGAGGTTGTATTCACAAGCTTTGATCCGAGGGAGTTGACATGTGTGCTCTTGGATTTGGATCGTTGGATGGCACGTGGACCTATGCCTAAGGGTGTGTATGTTTATGTTGTCATTTGAGTTAGTTATGCTTTGTAAACTTGGGGCCTATCCTAAGTATTTAATTATTAACTTATTTTGTGTATTTAATGATTGTTGCCAAGCCAACTTGTGGCTTGAGGGTTTATTTAATGTGAGTGTTTATTTAATGTAACTTGTTAGGCCAACCTGTGGCTTGATTTAGCATAAGTAGAGGGTCTTGTCTTGTCTAGAGTCATTCATTCAGCATGGAGAAGATGTAGTAGCTGAGAGGAGCGAAATTTAGCTGAGTGTGGGCTTGCAAAAACAAGAACGTTGCTTGATGGCTTGTGAGCACAAATTTAGATCCTTCTTGGGGTTTTGTACTAGATTGTGGGTCTAGGCTAGCTAGAGTGTGGATCTTGCGAGGTCTTGCAGAACTATTATTGTACTTGCTGATGTACTTGGTCATAACTCGAAAGGCCTTACAGCCGGCCATGTTGGATGTAAATCTTATGATTCTATTATGAGAATTGACATTATTTTGGATCTAAATTCCTATGTTATTGTTATTCTTCTGCTGTGTGGTTATTGCTGGGGGCTAGGACATCTCCTTTGGGGATTCTCCTGCCTTGTACTACATCACCAATGGCTTTCTGAGCGTGTAGAGCGTGTAGCTTGCATTTTGGGGCCAAGACATTGGGCATTTTGTGGGATTTTCTGCCCACACTGCATGTCTTCAGGTTATGTTACCCATGGTGAACTCTCTCTGGATTGTTAGGTAGCACTTTAAATGTTTTCTGTTCTCATTTCTGAAACTTGACATATATATCTCAACACAAATGACCATAAGAATGTTTTTGCATATGCAAAGTACATAACTATAAACATGATTGATTGAAGTCAGTAATAGACTGTATAGAAACAATGTTTGTAAATTAGAAACTGATATAAATAAGCTAATTACAAATCATTTTTTAATTAAAACATCTATATAATATTTTAAAACTCTAGTTACCACTCTGGTGTAAAACTCATTGGTACTGTTCTGTTTAGCAGCCAGCCATTAGCTGTTAATTATTGTAATTATTCTTCAATGCTTGCCCACTCCTGAACAAGATGATGTCATGACCTAAGAGATGACTTAGTTAATCCAATATGGATGAGGCCAATGTCATGTGACCTTTTCTTCTATTCCAACCTCTTGCATGTTTACATCCATAGTACCAAGAAAGCAGATAATCGCATATCCACATTTTGATCATAAAGCATGTGTTTGAAACCATATGATTCATGTTCCAAGGCATATCCATCTGTAATGTTGAAATTGTATACCCTGACATTCACCTCATCCAAGGCGTGATGATGGAAATTGCACACCCTGCAATTCCAACTCTTCAAACTGAACACATTGAAGTGTCCATCCCTGTAGCATCTTGTAAGAACCAACAAACATAGCTCTAGCCTTTTTCCAGCCCAAGGTGGCATCTTCATGATGGTTTGTCATTTTTATGTTTAATGTTGCAATTTCTAATTTTATGTTTTATTGTTACCCATATTTACTTTGAGTCTTTTCAATACTCTACCTACATTTGGAATAAACCAAAGATTTGTAGATATCCCCGCAAATGCATTAGCATCCTTAAAAAGAAAAAAGAACTGTATGGCTGTTCCCCAACAGCAAATCAGAGGCATCTGAATTGGTGGTAGTTTGTAATTGTTTACTGTGGAGGTTTATCTAGCTGTTAAACTCCCTTCTTTTGATTCCTTCTTCAAAACTAGAACATTAATGATTGAGATTCTAAGATGAAGGGTTTGCATATTGAATTTGCCATTATCCTATTGAATTGCAATATACGCATTACTCCTTCCATGCTTCCACATCATACAAGCTTTCACAATCTCATGCTCTTTGGTTCTCTAGTATCCTCTACAAGCATCCGACAGCACTATTAGCATCTTGAGCATCATGTTGTTCACTCGCATTGGGTTATTCTACAAGATCCAAGTACTTCTGTGTGATCTCCATTACCTTTATAAGTTTATATGTTTGTTTGTTCATTATTGCTATTAGTTGCAGAATTCTTTCCATTATCGTTAGTCTTATTTGAAGCATTGATCTCTTTCTTGGATAGGAAGCATTATTGTTTTCTACAATTGGATTGTATAATTTCATTGGAGCTCTTAGATCATAATATCCTAAATTCCTCTCCATTCACATTTAGAATAGTTGAATACCTCTGTAGGCAAGGACAATATTGTTATTGTTCCAGAGTTTTATTTAGCTCATACCTAGACATGAATAGGTTAACAAAATATACTATTTGTATCGACTGCTTATGGAAGCCAAAAGGCTTAGATAAGAGCTTGACAAGTTTAGCAAGCTTTATGCAGTCTTAAACCCCTTTTCTTGGCCCAGAAGCAAAATTATCAGGTGGTGCAATATCTCTAAACCTAGAACTCTATCTGATGACCTCACTACTTTAAATTTCCTTCTTATCTTGGGATTCCGATTGGTTTTATACATTCCAAGTCATTTGCTTACTTTCTGTTTCTATATTATAAGTAATTAAATCACCGTACAACCTGGTCTATATTGTGTGTATGGATGGATGCCTCTATGGAAGGACAGTCTTTAGCACACCCGCTGTTTCGTCCTCGATATGTGGCGGTTACTATTTGGCTTCCAATAACTTAGCCTCTGACTAGCAGCTAGTGTTCAACCACTCAAATGGATTACATCTGTGCTATCATTAGACAGGTTTCTCTTAAAATGTTTACCTATATCTTTTGTGTAATCAAACTAGTCTAGTATAAATAGCCACAATATAAGCATTTAAAGTAAGAAAACTAGGGAACACAACACATTCTAGTTATTTCTTCATTATGATCATTTCAATTTAGCATTATTTATTGCATTACAGTAAATAGTGTTAGTTCCTTCCTTATGAATGCACTAGTGTTAAAGTAGGTTAATTATATAATGTCGGTTCCTTTCTTTTGAATGCACTAGTGTTAAAGTAGGTTAATTATATGGTGTTAGTTCCTTTCTTTTGAATGCACTAGTGTTAAAGTAGGTTAATTAAATATAACTCTTGACCAAAAAATACTACTCCTAGACACTACACCTTGTGCTTGCCATTTAGCACTTTTTTCATCAGCTTCCTCATTTACTTTCTTCTATATGTAGTTTAATGGTTACTCTTTCTATTTATATTATTTTTGCTCTTGATCTTCTCATAGGTCTTGTCACAGTTAAACCTTTTAAAGTTGATAACAACCTCCTAATCTTTTCTGCCTCAGTTATTAGCCTAAACATACAAATCTCCACTTGCTTCATTGTTGGTCATATTTAGAATGTTACCTCTCGTGATTCCTTCGTCTATGAACCATTTTCTCTATCAGAGCAATCTTTTTACTTCTAATCTTCTCTTTGTTCAATCCTTGTTTAGCAGTTGAAAACTGCTTCTAGCATTTGCAGTACACACTTAACCTGATACAGCCTTAAATTTTGATATTACATACTAGCAGTATAACAGCCATTCATTCATTGAGAAGAAACCCTATAAAGGGGTGGTTTGCTTATAAATATCTGAAATAAAGGAAAGATGCCCCAAACAAAATTAAAGAAGATACTTTAATGAGGAAGCCACCATTAACAAAACCTATAACTTAGGTATCAAGTCAAACTCTACCTATTGGGCTAAAACCCAAAATGCATACATTAGGCATTAAAAAAACGTACAAGAAGGATGCTCTCCATTAATAGAACAATAAGAGAAATGATAGTCTCTCCATTAATAGAACAATAAGAGAAATGATAGTTAAGTCTCAAGAGGTGTGGATGAAACCCCTGAAAGATTTCACTAAACTTAATTTTGATGGAGCTTCTAGAGGAAACTCAAGTTTGACGAATGTTAGCTTTGTCTATAGAAAAGAAGCCAGAAAAGTGGGCAAGAAAGTGAATTGTTTATTGGGCGAGAAGACCAATAACAAAGCTGAGTTGGACACACTCATTAAGGGTCTATGAGCACCTATCAAATTAGGCCTGAAAAAACCTAGTAGTGGAGGGAGACTCTCAAATGATCACTTTGAGGCTGTCCAAAGGATCTGCATCAAGCTGGATATTCAACAAGAGAATGTAGGAAACTTTTTGTCTTAGCACGCAGGTTGGGATGGTCTTCTTTGTACATTATTTTAGGGAAGCTAACAAATGTGTGGACTACCTAGCAAACATAAGAGTTGATCTTCTATCATTAATTGCCCCAGCCAGTGACAGAGCATACTCATGGCCAGAGCTTCTTCATATTCTTGCTCAAGAAACCAAAACTTCTAATCAAGTTGTAGAAATTAGCAACTGGAAGAAATATTCAATAGTTTTGTTTTAAACCTCAAAAAATGAGTAACCAAAATTGAAAGAAATGTGGAGAAGATTCATATATGAATATACAAATTTTACAATTTAAGCAGCAGATTCATATGCAACTACCAGAATTGCATAAACTATCCATGCCTAAGCCTTACAAGAAAAACCTTGGAAAAATCAGATAAATAAATTCATACCTAAATTGATTTAAACAAAAATACCAAAACTTATTCAAGCAAAAAGCACTTCAGTGATTTGACTATTATGCTGACAAGTTCACTTTGAACACTTATAAATAAACAATTCCTTCATACAATTTGAATTTCCTTTAATAATATACAACAAATTCACATATAATACAAGAGTTCAATAATCTGAGGAAAACATACATCTTAATTTCATGATTGAAACAAATAATTTACCTCTGTAATAGAAGTCAAATGGAGCATGAGATGTTTTTTTATATGTAACTAAACTTTATTTGAGGATAACACAAAAAATTATCCTAGAACAATCAATTAAGAACTCCATAAGTTTCAAGATAGCAAGAACAATTGAGAAGGGAACATAGTCTTTAACTTCACCATTTGCAATTAATTCTCTCTCGTTAGAAGAATTAAACAATTCCTTCCTTTCACAGTTCACAGACAATTCAGGTATAATTCACCTTTAAGTAAAAGATATAAGAAAACTATTCATTTGCAACTGCAAGAAAGTCTAAGGTTTTTAAAAGTAACATTAGTTTACACAGAAAAAAGATTTTGTAGGGAACACATCTCTATTTAAACTTAAAGAAAAAGAAAAAGTCACCAAAACACATTAGAAACTGCATAAGTTCTGACATGAGTATGTTAATTTACGCAGAAAACTGGTATCTTATTAGCAAGCAATCTCTATTAAAACCATCCAAAAATATTCCTAACAAATTCAGATGAAGAACTGACTGCGTTCTGAAATACTGAATCAAATTTAAGCACAAACAGCATTTTAAAAGCCAGGAATCTATATTTAGCTCAATACAAAAAACAATTCTTACACGGCCAGGCAAAAAATGGCACAATTCCAAAATGCTGATACTGATTTTGTGTGAAAACTTGATCTCTCTTTAAATTTTGAATAAACATATCGTTACGGTTCAGATGAATCTGCATAAAGTCTAGAAAGCTAAAAATCGACATTACATGAAAATAATTTCTGTTCAAAGTTTAAACCGAACAAAATAGTCCTAAAAAAGAACTGCATGAATTCTGTAAGCATCTGATCCACATTTCAAGCAAACCGAAAACTACCAGTACAATTGGAAACTAACGATGCTAATATACCCAGAAGAATCATATTCCGGGCATTTAATCTCTATCCAAATCGAACAAAACATCCTTACAGAAGCGGTTGAAGAAGAGAAAGAATTCTAAAATAGATAAATACATGCACGAATTCTAAAATAACATTACAAATTTAAGCAGCAAAAGCATTCTATAAACAAGAAAACCCCATCCAAACCGAATTAGAAAAAATTTAGAAAATTATGAGAAATAAAGTGCTCAAATACTAGAATGCGGACTCTAATTGATGCAGATGTGTGTGTTTTGTAACCAACTGATCCTTATTTAAACAAAAGAATAAACTCTTTACACGTTCAGATAAAGAAATGTATAAATTTTGAAATACCGACACATATACAAGCAGAAAAAGGATTTGATAAGAAAGCAAACTCTATCTGCAACAACTAGAAAAATATTCTCCAAAAATAAAACCACACTGCACAATTTCTGAAAATGCAGAATTCCTATGTATTGAAAGCGAAATGAAAAAACACCCTACGAAATAAGCACAGAATTGTTGCAAAAAGAAGATAATATAAATCCACGACCTGCAAGTAAAACCCTGGGAAACATATGCATCGAAAAAATAACATCGTAGAGACCTGTTTTTGGTAGAAAGTTGTTTTTGGAGAAGGGTTTGAAGCGTGAGCTCGGCCTGCGTTCTGATGAGAGGACCATCACCTTCTCTGTCATCGTCTTCGAAGGAAGTCCCCATTTATTTCTCTATAATTTGACGCTATCGAAGTTCTCTAAAGAAAAGAGAGAAGTCGCGGGCAATCCTGATGGCAGATTTGAATAAAGCCAAGCCCTCACTGCGGCTTTTTCTTCAACATTCATAAACGGATATATTTACTAGCGATTGTATGTAATGGTACCCGAAGTGGTGTGGGAAGCTATTGGAGAAATTTTAAAACAAAATTCGTCGATAGGAAGTGTCGATGGTTCTCATTTTTTAGCCTTCCATATTGACATAATTGTGGATGTCAATTTTGGCATTGTTCTACTTCTATTTTACGTAATTTATTTAAAATTTAAAATTTTAATTGAATTTGGTTCGTCAATGGGCCTTTGAGAGTTGATTCTCATTCCAATCTCTTTGATGCATCATGGTCTCCACCTAGTTATGGATGGACCAAGATCAACTTTTATGGGGCCTCCAAAGGAAACTCGGGCCTTTTTGGCATTAGGGCAATGGCTAGATCAAATGACGGTAGCATTCTTGACTTTTTGTGCAAAAAGGGTAGCAAATGGAACCAATAGTCATGTTGAGTGCTTGGCAGTTGTTGAAGTGGTGTTGCTAGGGTGAAATTCAGTATCCAATAAAAACATCTTGAAGGATACTCTCAAATTGTTGTGAATGACATTGCGAAAGAAAAAATGGAAACATGGTACCTTGATAAATACATCAAACAAATTAGAATGTTGTTGGAGGAAGTTGATGAATTTAAAATCTCCCATGTGGTCAGAGAGGCTAATTCCCTAGCAGAAAAACTATCAAACATTGAGGTGACAAGTCTTTTACATGAAAATTTTGAAATTTGGGAAAAATCAGCTAAATACATCCTATGAATTTGGACCAGTGAAGTAACCACGGATGATCATGGGAGATTGGTAGATTTATGGTGAGATAACCAATGTGTCCTCTCATTGGTAATGCCTCGGGATTCCCCCTACTTTGCAACGATGGTGGTAAGTTTGGTGGAATCATTTCCTTCAATTGTGAAAAGACAGGCAGGTGGAAAAGTGAAGGGTATTTGGGTTGTTAGCTCATGTAACATGACCACCATTACATCTTTCCTCAAAAAGTACTCATCCTTTATACACTTGGTGGCTGAAGTGACAATAGTCATCTAAGAGTCTGCACCAATGGCATGCTTTTGAGAGATCGGACAAGCCTAAGCAATAATGGAAATTATCTTAGGTTCTGAATCCTTCTTGAGACTTCGATAGATGTTAAAAGTCTATATTATAGCCTCCCTTGCTACAATAGAGAATTGAGAAGTCGAGGCCCAACAGTATTGAGAGATGGAAGCTAACTTCTCCTTATCTATGGATGGGCATATCCCATCTTTCAAGGGATCAATCTCAGTCGTGCGGCTGAGAAACATTTTCAAACTTGATGGTGAATTCTTCTAGGCGATGTTGATGTTAATCTTTGGGGAGAACTACTTGGAGACAAAGTGGAGGCCAAGGTCAAACTTGGATGTTTCCTCATTATTTTTGGCTTTAACATTAATGGTGGCAGACTCGAAACTAGAGGTGTCATTTGTGGAGAGAGAATGCGTGGAACTGTAGTGGGGGGCAGTATTGATGGCATGTTTCACAGGGCTAAGCTTGGTGTTGGCATCCACCTGGAACAATGCTCGTGGAGGATGATTGGGGGCAGGCTAGGTGAGTTATAGCCATTGTTAGTATGGTCATCTGATGTTCCTGCAGAAGTGCATCTCGTTGTGGCTCGGTTGGGTTAGCACAAGTTGTTGTTTTTCCTCCACACTTTGGACATGGAACAAGCATTGGTGGGTGAGTGCGTGGTGAGAAAGCAAAAAGTGAGACTTGTGAAATCTACTGCGCCTACAATGAGGATGACAACCCACTGATTTGAAGGCAAATTCATGTGTGATAGAGTAAGAGGGGTCCCAAGATGGTTGCAGGTTGTGTTGAGGGTGGCGTTGGTGCAACTGAGGAAGCGATTTTTTCAAGAGGGTTGAGTTTGAGGCATGTTGGTGGTGTGGAGCCAGGCCCTTCGACTTGGTCTATTTTTGCGCTTGCGATGGTTGTAGACATTTCTTTGCTCCTAGTCCATGAGGCAGCATCCAACGATAGGCATGTGTGTGCTCATGTTGGATCCTGCATGGCTGGTCAAAGCATCTGACCCAACTTCACCAAGGAGGATGTAACTAAATGGTTCAAGTGAATCATGGTTAAGGGTTTGTTGTTTTGGTAATGTCGTGGTAGAAAGTTTATAGATCACAAATTTGTTGTGTTTTTAGTCATTTTAATTTGTGTTTCTAGTTATTTTGTTAAGTATGACACAGCAATGTATGTATCCTTGGGGTTGGTGATGATATTTTTTTGGGTTGGGTATGGTTTGGGCTTGGTCATATAATGGAAATGGGTTCGGTAGCCTCTTTCTTTTTTTGAAATATTAATATAAAGTACTTTATTACCAATAAAAAAGATTGAATTTTGTTTTTATAAGGTCTTTTTATCTTATGATTTGTCATGATTGTAGAAATTTAGGTTGATCTAAAATTTACTTACTGCCACACAAATTAATTTAAAAATAATTATGTTAAAGTTTATTTTGGAAGTTTTAATAATATTGGCCCTAATCTAGGATGCTACATAGCTAATCAAAAGATAAAGTGGTATGGCGTAACTTCTAATTTTCTCATATTTTTTAGTTTAAATGGTGTTTATTCTAATAGTGTACCTTTCTTGATTTTCTCCCAATCTTTTAGCTATTTTCCAATAGCCATTTTTAAAATAAAAAATACTTCTTTTTTTGTCATTTACCTTTTATATTTTTAATACTTTTTCTCCTCGTCATGTTTTATTATTTTTATTACTTTGATTTTGCAATGCTATAACAAAAGGTTCTTTAATTATCAAAATTTTGTTATAGCTTGCGAGTTTAGAAGCTATCTAAGATATATGTTTAATATAGTAAAGTTTTGGAGGGTAAACCAAGCGTAATCCCCTTCTTCTGCTCTCTCTTCTTCACCTTCTCCTTTGCTTTTTTTATTTTCCATCTTCTTCTCCTTGCTCAAATGTGTTATCTCTATTTTGTACCTTCTTCATCTTCCCCTTGTTCTCATTCTTGATCTTCTGATTCACCTTCTTCTCTTTTGTCACCTTCTCCTTACCTTTCTTCTTCCTCTTCTCCTCCTTTTTCTCCCTCTTCTTCTCCTTCATCTTCTTATTGTTCTTCTCCACCTTCTACTCCTCCTCCTCCCCCTCCCTCCACTTCTCCATTTTCTTCTTCCTCTTTGTCTCCTTATGATTCTTCCTCTCCCTTTGCTTCTTTTATTCAATTTTGTCTTGCGCTTCTCCTTCTTCTTAGTGTTTTCCTCCTACTCCTCCTCCTCCTTGTGTTCTCCATGATCTTCTCCTTCTTTTTTGTCTTCTCTTGTTTTCCCTTCTCCTTTTTCCCCTTCTTTTTCATCTCTTTCTCTTTCTTCTTTCCCTTATTCTTCTCCTCGTCCTTTTTATTATTATCCTTATTCTAAAGTTAATTTTATTAAATATCTTTATGAACTATAATTTTAAAAAAATAAAATATAAATTAAAGAAATAAATATATTTAATTCAAATTCATATAATTTTATTATAAAACCTAGAGAAGATTATGAAGGATTTTATCAATTCAAATCCACAAAACTCGAAGAATACCTACATGTAGGAACCTATTATAAAGAAGAAAAAGAAAAGAAGAGGCAAGGGTTTTGCTCTAAAAATATGCAAACCACATTATCAGACTGAAAAGAATAAGAGATAATTAGAAAAAATCAATCCTTATAGAAGAAGATAAAAAACCTAAAAGGGAAACCCTAAGAGGTAAATGGCATTTAATAATTACTAATTAATTATTAAATGGAAATGTAAAGTACATAAAATTAAATCTTTAGAAGGGAGTAAAGGTAGTTTAATAAATTAAATTAAATTAACACTTTAACACCCCCCTTAAGATGAGCAACAATGTAGCTACAAACAATGTAAAAAGAGCAAGGAAACTACAATGCAAAGCTGAAAGCAAACTTGTGTCCTAGCAACAAGGCTTGATGAGGTACCCAATCACAACCAAATCTCTATAATATAGAGAAATAGAGAAAATCCAGTGGGAAAAAGCCCTACTCCAAAAAGAGATAGCAAGAAAAGAAAGAAGGAAGGGTTCGTTATTGAGACCCCCTAAGGACAACTCCCTTCACCCCAAGCATAGAACGCAACTGAAGATACTACAGGGATGCAAAAGGTTTAGTGAAGATGTCTACAACGTGCTCGGTAGTGGGAATATACTCCAAGCTCAAAGTACCATCCTCAATCAGATGCCTGATGAAGTGCATGTGAAGCTCAATGTGCTTGATCCGTTGATGCTCAACTAGGTTGTGAGAAATGTGTATAGCACTCTGATTGTCACACCACGAAAAGGTGGGACTATCATAAGGAAATCCAAGCATGGTCATCAACTATCGAAGCCACAAAACCTCTTGACTAGCTAGCACAATTGCCCTATACTCTGCCTCTGTAGATGATAATGCATAAGCATGCTACTTCTTGCAAGACCATGTGATAGGACCATAACCAAGATAGAAGACAAATCCAAAAGTAGATATGTGATCATCAATTTCACCAACCTAATCTGAGTCTGTGTAACCAACAATGTGAGGATCCCTTGATGTATAGTGAATGTCATAACATGTAGTACCTCTAATGTACCTCAAGATATGTTTGGAAGCTTGCCAATGACTCTCATGTGGATCATGTGAGAATCGAGAGACAAGTCCAACCACAAAGGAAATATTAGGACAAGTGTGTGTCAGGTACAATAAACTACCCACAAATTGTCTATATACAATGTAATCCATTGTAGGAGTAGGGCAAGTGGTAGATAAAACAACACCTGACTGAAAAGGTGTGGAGCGGGCTTGCAATCAAGCATGTTGAATCTCTGAAGCATATCAAGAGCATACTTATGTTGGAGTATGCCTATCCCATTTGAAGACTAAACAACTTGTAGGCCCAAATAATAGTGCAGAAGTCCAAGGTTTGTCATCTCAAACTACTCTCTCAATGCTCCCTAAACACGCTATATCATGGAGGACGAGCTACCTATAATGATGAGATCATCTACATAAAGCACAAGTAACAATAAGTCAGCCCCATATGATGCTAAATGTAAATTGTGGGATTACAATGACACCGTGTGAACCATGAAACAAGCTAGAAGGAATCCATCTTCTCATACCAAGCCCAAGGGGCTTGTTTAAGACCATATAAAGGCCTCCATAGCCTACATACTAATGAAGAGTCCTGCACAAAACAATGAGGTTTCTCCATATAGATCTCCTCATGAAGATCTCCATGCAAAAAGGCACTCTTCACATCCATCTGAAAATGTGTCCATCCTTGTGAAGCTACTAGAGAGAGTACAAGGTGAATAGATTTCATCTTGGCAATAGGGGCAAAGGTCTCAGAGTAATCAGTACCCTCAACCTATGAAAAACCCTTTGCAACAAGACATGCCTTGTACCTATCAATAGAACCATCTGCAACATACTTGGTACGATACACGCACTAACACCAAACCAACTTTCTTCCTTTTGGAAGAGGACAAAGATCCCATGTGTGGTTCTTCATCAAAGAAGAGTACTCCTCATCCATAGCCCTATCCCACTCTAAGTGTCTTTTCGCCTATGAAAAACTATGTGGATCATCCAAAATGTCATGACTCAAGAGGCCAATACTAGCAGTCTAAGCATGAGTGTAACTAGAATCTATAAGATCACATGCCAGAGATCCTGTTGCATCAATAGTATCACAAGCCCACTTGGGCACTCACTGAACAAATGGTGGAGGTGGTGAAGGGGGATCAATATCAAGATCTTCCTCAGAGAATGCATAATCCTACGAAGGAGTAGAGGAAGTACTGGGTAGTGAGGGAAAGATGGTGATGGTGGCTCCATTTGAGGAGAACGCTCATCAAACTAAACATCTCATTGAAAAAGACATCTATGAAATTAGGATCAAAAAACCTGTATGCCTTCATATCCTCACAGTAGCCAAAAAAGATGAGTTGTCGATTCTTCTTCTCCATGGCTTTTTGCTAAGCATCGAGAATAAATGCCCAAGCCTCAGTACCAAAAATGTGGAAAGTAGAAACATCGAGCTTGACATGAGTCCAAGCCTCCTTAGGATTCAAGTGTCGCAATACCTTGTAAGGCATATGATTCTAAATATAATTGGCACAATTGATAACCTGAACCCAAAATGAAGAACTCAAAGCTCAAGACTGTATCATACAATTGGCCATCTCCTATAATGTTATGTTCTTTCTCTTTGCAACCCCATTTTGTTGAGGGGTATGGGGAACTGTGAACTGATGTTGTAAATCATGCTCAATACAAAAATTTATGAAAGATTGATTCACATATTCCCCCCCATTATCAGTGTATATAGGCCTAAAAGAAAAACCAAACTGCTTCTCCACAAATGTCTTAAAGATTCAAAATGAATCAGAAACATCAAACTTGTACTTCAAAAAGTACACCCATGTACGCCTAGAGAATTCATCTATCAAGGTGAGCACATATTGAGCACCTAAAAAAGATGGAGTGGGAAATGACATAAGATCACTGTGTATCAACTCCAATGGTGCCTTAACACGTGTGGATCTACCTGTTAGAAATGGATCTCTGTAATGTTTTCCAAGTGCACAACCTTGACACACATCATTAGTACAAGAGATCTGAGGTAGCCCAATCAATAGCTCTTGTGTACTCATATGTTGTAGATATTTGTAGTTGACATGGCCAAAATGCTCATGCCAAAGCGCGCTCACTGCGTTTGCATGAGTAATGAGAGAAACACCTATAGAATCAGATCTCTCAAAGCCATCAAACTGATATAAGTGAGACTAAAGATCAATACTCCCTACAACAACAATCAAGTCAAGATCATGGAGGTCTCAAATAACCACATCATGTGGTGAGAACTCAATTGTCTTTCTAGAGCTAGAATGAAAAATCTGAAAGACAGACAAGAGGTTCATAGAAATAGCAAGAACTAAGAGAAAATCTTGTAGTGAACTACCTTCTAAAGAGATAGTTCTTGAACTTATGACTAAAAGCTATGTAGAATCATCAACTGCAATATGTATAGTAACACTCTAAGCAAGTGAGGTAACCAAATCAGGTGAGTGTGTCATATGGTGTGAAGCTCCTGAATCAAGAATTCAAGTAGCTATAGAAGATAATGCACATGTAAAAAGAGCATGTCCTTTCCCTAAAGGAGGAGGTGATGGCTTTAGAGAAGCAATATTGTGTTGCTACATGGCCTCCTCTAAAGCCTCTAGATGTTTCCAACACCTAGAAACTTGACATTAAGGTCAATTTGTCCATTAGTGACTTAACACTTAGTCAGTTGGTTTCATTACTACTAATCCATACAGCTGCTACCGAGCTTACCATAACTCTAGCAATGTTAACCAATTGTTTCAATTGCTACCAAGCTAATCAGTTAGACTATAATTCATGAGAAGCTTCACATTATCTATTAAGCATTTGAGACAAAGTAGAGTGTTAATTGAGCTCTTAGTGTCTACCAAGCTCACAGTTTTAACAAAGTGAATTTAGTGTGGACTGACACATGCAGTGTCAACCAAGTAATTCAACATCTACCAAGTTTCTCAACGTTCACCGAGTCATACAATGCTAACTGAGCTCCTACTACTCGAAGTGATCAGTATGTACCCTGCTTCAAATTCAATTGAGTGCCAAAGTCTGTCAAATGTTGATAGTGTTTACCAAGTATTAGAACATCACCGAGTTGTCTTTACAACCCAAGTTACAGTAGTGGGCTGACTTAGTGAATTATGATAAATTTGGTATTATAGCCAACTCCAAAAAGTAATTAAGTGGATTGGTATATATGTAATGTATTGTAACATATCCAAAATAAGAAGTGAAAGTATGTGAACAAGTAAGAAGCAAATGAGTGTGAATTGAAGAAGGCTACAAGCAGTGTAAGGAAAGGCAAAAACTTATATATCACAGTCATATGATCATTGTTACTCAAAGGAATCTCATTCAAAAAACTGAGTTGTAGATCAGAGATTAGCCACCGATTCATCCTAACATGTGCATTAGTAAAATACTTTCACAAGATGGACTTAACAATCTCATTCCAAATCTCTTAACAGAGTGCATACTTCATTGTATGTTTGTAAATCCTTTCACAAGGTGGACCTAATAGTCCTTATTGCTCCTAACAGGGAAAATCACCAGAAGTGGTCAATTGTAAGCCTTAATAGGCTAACTTTATACTTCAGTAATAAAGCTTGTGGGTATCATCCCCACCCTAGTTTTACTTTCTATTTGGAAGGTTTATCGGTTACTAATATTGTGTCAAAGTGTTATGAATGTTTTATTGCTTTTAGTCTTTCATGCATGCAACTAGATCATATTACATGGTGAATGATTGATTGGTGAATTAAGTTTAAAGTTTTATTGGTTCCTAATTCACCCCCCTCCTCTTAGTCACCTAGTTTATATTACATTTCCAACAATTGTTATCAAAGCATTGATTCTCACATCAAAATTATAGCAACTTGAGAAAAAAATCAAAGACAATGGAAGCCTATAGATTGGAGAAAGCTATTGAAATGAAAAGTTGGATCAGCAATTAGCCATGGATAAAATCAAGAAAGAAAAGGAGCAACTCTCTCAATCCCTAAAAAGAAGAAAAGATCTTGCAACATAGATGAATAACAATCTCTACACTGAAGAAAGAATTGAAAATATTTGTCAAGGAAGAAGTTCAGATGAAGTTGATGCAACAATCACATATCTACTTGAAAAGAATCTTACTCTTTGTGAAGAAGTCAGAAAGTTGAAAACCTAACAAGAAATTCAATTATTCAGATTATGCGAAGTCATGGAACAAATAGGCAAAGCCAATGAAGAAATAGAAGAAAAGGACAATGAAATTGATCATCTGTCTCTTTAGCAATAAGATATGATTGATCAAATCAATGATGCAAATCAAGAGCTTATCAACTTGAGGATGGAAAATGAAAGATTGGACAATGATCTCAGCATAGAGAACCAGACCAATGAGAGGATAATGAATTCATAAGAAAGTATGAATCAGCTGGATAAGCAAACTCAATTCAGACACAAAGGTAAAGTTGGATTAAGATACACAGGAGAAGGTGAATCTTCTTAGCAAGGAGCTCAAGATAACAAAAGGCCTATGTGTAGTCATTGTGGAAAGATAGGACATACATCAAACAAGTGTTAGAGAAATGGTAAATAAAAGTTCAGTGGAAAGTGTTACAATTGCAACAAACCAGGACATAGAGCAAGTGAATGCACATAGAAATCTAAGTTTGAAGGAAAGTGTCACAACTGCAACAAACAAGGACACAAATCTTCAGAGTACAAGACTAAGAAATGGAACCCAACAGAACAAATTGTCAAAGCTATATTTGGTTGGGATTACAATACATGGTGCAAATGTCACTATTGTGGTGAGTTTGGGTACATAGGAGCAAATTGTATAAAACGTCACACAAGGAAGAGAGGTACTGCAAAGAGATGTTTTGTATGTACATAATTTGGACATCTTTCCAAGAACTATATGAACAGAGAAATAGTTGAAAATGAAAAGAAAGCTAAGGCTGACAATATCAGAAGTTAGATGAGGCAACAATGGGTAAGGAAATCTCTTGAGATGCAAACTACAGTAATGAAAGTGTTGACACCCAAGTCAACGAGTTGAGTGACTCAACTATTTCAACCTAGTTCTATATGGAGATTACTAGAATTGTGATTCTAAGGCTCAGACATCTCACATCAGTTCTAGTTAGCAAGCAGGAGATTCATATCAACATTTAAGATGTACAAGGATCACCAAGTGAAGATGACAACTTAAGACCTTACTCAGCAAGGTCAGGATGCATAACCTTACAAAGTTTTGGATGTAGATGCCGAGTTGGTGACTCTTCTGAGTACCAAGTTTAGATCAAGTGGTGGTAACTTTACCAAGTTTGAAGAGACCTTATTGAGTTGAAGGTGTCTTCCGAGCATTGAAGACTAAACCAAGTGGAGGACAACCTATCACCGAGAGAACATTTGTATGAAGCATTAATGGCGATCATAAAGACAACATTTTGTTAAAAGGAGTAAATCAATCAAATCATTTCACTGTGATTTTTTAGAGCTAAGAGAGAAGAGAAATTTCAGAGCCTTTGAGCGATTTGAAGCAATAATTGTTGAAGTTTACTTCTGTGTTAAAATTTTGACAGACCGAATGGCATCTTCTAGTAGCAAGGTGAAAAGGGGTTCAAAGATGTTCATTCAAGGAGTTGATTGCAATGCTCCCATGTTCAAATTGAGTCTAGAAGTTGCAAAATCACTTGACCCTGCTAGTGCACAATCATAGATTCCTCCAAAGGTACTCCTTATTCATGATATACAATCATTTTACCACTATTCAATTCAAGAAATAGGAACCCTATAAATGAATCAGGCATTCAATAAGTTGTGTGTGGATGGTGCTTTGAAATTCGAGCACGAGCATCTGGAGACTAAGGGTTTAACACATATTCTACATATGCCGAGGGATTTCCAAGGAAAGTGGATTAGGTTCATCCCGAGCTGAGTCCATTACATGCATTTGTGGTTGGATCACCCTATCCAAATTACAAAGAAGATGATCCATAGGATAGCTAGGTTGTTGATGTTGAGCAAGGTAAAGACCACAAAAACCTTATGTTGGGTTGAACTAGCTAAGAGAACTCTTGCTGAGTGGGATGGAAGAGGCATGAATTTGAATAGAGTAATTGACATAGAAATTAAGTTTGGAATCCATGTTATTGTGCACAAGATATACAACTCAAGTCGTCTGAAAAATATTTCCTACAAAGCTATTGACTTTGCTTACAAGGTGGTGAAGAACAATTTATCCGTCGACCTTGTCAAGCTACAATTGAGCCGATTCAACAAGAACATGGAAAGCATTTGAGTTTTAAAGAATAATCCATGTAAGTTCAGTTACTTTTTAACCTATTTATTTTTCTATGTGCAAAAGTTTTTCCAATCAAAAGGAAATGTGGTATGGAAGAAAGACACACCAGTATTATATCATATAAATGAATTTACAGCAGAGATGGGAGAAAATTTTGAAAATATAATGGATAACTATTTTGAGTCCTTCAAACAGAAAATGCAAGCTAGATTCAAAATACCAAGGAAGGTGGTAGAGGATTATGAGCAAGATATTTGTTTTCTTGTTTACAATGACAAGGTTCATATCCAAGCAGTTAGGGCTAGAGTGGCATGGGTCAAACCTTTGAGATATGAGGTCAATATTGATGATACTAAATATATAAGTGAGGCTCTCTTGAATGAGCCAATAGATTCCAAGGCTCCATATTTTGGAACCTATGAGGAAGCAAAGGCTAGAATTGAACTGGAAGTCAAGCTTCCCCAAGCAGTAAAGAGAGGAAGGAAGAAAGTGGAGAAGTTATTGAAGAACACCAAATCATCTAGTTCTCCTCTCATACTGACTAAAGGAAAAGGTGATGACCTAGTAGAAGAAGAAGGGGAAGAAGATAATGTAGAGGAAAAATAATTTGAAGAAGAGGAACCTCCCAAGAAGAAGGGGAAGGTAATTATAAACAAACCTGCAAAGTCATCCCACACTGTATTCACAAGAAGATCATCAAAATCCAGAAAGAAACTAAAATTGGTTGATGATGATGATAAAGATGAGCATATCACATTCAAAAAAATTGCCCCAACCTTTGAGCATAGATTGAAAATACTTGGAGAAGGTGGAGGTACATGTGATTTCAGATTTTTTAAGTACGAAACCAAAATCAAGGAAGAGAAGAAACAGACTGAGGATGTCCTACAAGCAAAGATGGCTAAGTGGAAGTATTCCCTTGATGACTAAAATCAAAGGTTTTTGATGACTTACTAAAGGAAGTTATACCGCAATGGGACAATGCATTGAAATTTTCCCAAGACATTAGAGAAAAAACTCTCAAACAACTTATGCCAAGTCTTTCTGATAAGGAAGTGAAGTAATCATTAAAGGCTAATGAACACAAGCTTATCCCTAGATTCAATGCATTCCTGATCCTATCAAAAGACATAAATTTTTTTGTGAAATCAAATACTATTGCATGGAAGAACATCTATGGGGTGCACAAACCCAATGATTAGGTTGTGCAAATTGGTGATGAAGAAGGTGTTGAGAAAGACAATGAAGAAATAGATGATGAAGAAACTTATGACATTGATAATATAGAAGGAAATGATGTTTAAAATGAAGAAGAGAAAGAAGCTACAGGAGGAGATCTTCCTAAGATTGACAGTATTGAAGGCTTAAATCTTGAGAAGATAGCAGTAGAGGTAACAACCTCTCTTCCCAATTCTCTAAGCAAAGCCTTAGTACAACCTAGCTCCGAGAAGCCTTCTACTAAGTTGGTTATGGAAAAAAATGCATCATCAACTACCCAACCAATCTCTAGAGCAACATTATTGAGTGTTATGGTGAGTGAAGTTACTATCACCTTATCTACTGAGCAATAGGGTTCAATCATTCCAACATTAGGCATTACCGAGCTACAACAAGGTATTCCTATTGTTAGTATTATTTCTTCTACATTTTTTGATGTTTCTATTGATTCAAGTATTATTTCTATACCAAGTGTATCCACAATAAGTGCGATGATAGTTGAGGTCAAGCCTCAACCGAGTACAAAAGTCAAGAACAAAGGAAAGGGAATTGTTCCTTTTGTTATAGAAAAGAGTAAAGAGGAGGAGATTGATCTAGATGAGGACATTGTTATTCCAAATTGGGATAACTCTAACCTCAACCTTGAAGAGATGGACACCCTTGGTGAGCTTTGGAAGAAAAGAGCAAGACAACAAAAACTAAGAGCTGAAAGAAAACAAAGGAACCAAGTACTCGAGGATATAAAAGGCATATTTGTTGATGCACTGAGCATTGAGGTTGATGAGAAACAACCAATTTTGGATCAACTTATTTATATTGTTCACAAGTATAATTAGGAGCTAAATGGACAAGAACAACTTCCAAAGAGGGTAGAAAGAAAGTTTGAGAATAAAGTTTTGGAGCAGGTAGCACAGAAGATAGCTATTGACCAAGTAGAATTATCTACTATTCTTGCTACACTTGAAACATCTGTAAATAATTTTTTTTCCATGTTTATAAACCTAAGTGATGTATTTAATTTTTCTAAGGAAATAAAAGATAAATTATCCAAGATAGATGAGGACATGAAGGCAAGTGCACAACAATTGTCACTTGATCCTAGCAACAGCTCTACACATTTTGTTTAGATCAAGTACTTGTTAGATCTTTAGGCATAATTATTAAGGGAAGAAGCCATGATAAGGGCCACACTTGCAGATATTCAAGGCATGATCCTTCCCAGCATGGATGTAATGCAAAAACATATTGCACATGCAAAGACATTAATCCATGACAATAATTTCTCCATTGTTGATCATATGATGGAACTTTTAGCAGAACTACAAATAGCCTTACATGCATCAAAGGTATTGCAAGAAAATTGGGACAAGACTATGACAATCATTTTGAAGGTACACACTGATTTCTTGTTGCATTTTGGTATTAACTTGTAAATATTTTGCACCTTTGGCATTTATGTCAAAAAGGGGGCGAATATTATCATACTCCAGATATATGTATGAGGGAGATATATATGTATGGGGGAGTTGTAATAAGAAAGGTAACACATGTACAAATAGCATAAAATATGGTTACGAAAGTAAATTTGAAAATATCAATAAAATCGAGTAAGAGATTTTAGAGCAACAACAACAAACAACAATCAAAACTGAGTTGAAGAACGAGATTGTAGATAGAGAGAGTTTTTGACTTGTATTTTGAGCATTCGGATTTTTTGTATGATAAGTGTTTTTGTCACTAATGCCAAATGGGGAGATTTTTGACATTAAGGTCAATTTGTCTATCAGTGACTTAAACACTTAGTTGGTTTCATTGTTGTTGAGCTCTACAGTTGCTACCGAGCTTAGCATACCTCTAACAATGTTAACCAAGTATTTCAGTCACTACCGAGCTAATCTGTCAGATTATAGTTCATGATGAGCTTCACAGTATCTACCAAGCATCTAAGACAAAGTACAATGTTGACTGAGCTCTGTAGTGTCCACTGAGCTCACAGTGTTAACAAAGTGAATTTAGTGTTGAACGAGCCATGTAGTGTCAACCGAGTAATTCAGTATGTACCAAGTTTCTTAGTGTTAACCAAGTCATACAGTGCTAACCGAGTTCCTACTATTGGAAGTGATTAGTATGGGTCATGCTTCAATGTCAACCAATTACCAAAGTCTGTTGAATGTTGATGGTGTTTTCCAAGTGTCAGAACATCACTAAGTTGTCTTCAGAACTTGAGTTATAGTAGTGGGTTGTGATAAATTTTGTATTGTATCTGACTCCAAAAGGTAATTAAGTGGATTGGTATATATGTAATTTATTATATCATATCCAAAATAAGAAGTAGAAAGTATGTGAACAAGTAAGAAGTAGATGAGTTCAAATTGAAGAAGGCTACAAGCAATATAAGGAAAAGAAGAGACTTATCTATCACAATCACGTGATCATTGTTATTCAAAGGAATCTCATTCAATGAACTGAGTTGTAGATTAGAGATCAACTATTGATTCATCCTAACAGGTGCATTAGTCAAATCCTTTCCCAAGGTGGACTTAACAGTCTCATTCCAAATCTCCTAAGAAAATGCATACTTCATTGTATGTTTGTAAATCCTTTCACATGGTGGACCTAACAATCCTTATTGCTTCCAATAGGGTAGATCATGAGAAGTGGTCAATTGTAAACTTTAACAGGCTAACTTTATACAATAGTAATAAAGCATGTGTAGATCATCCCCACCTTAGTTTTACTTTCTATTTGGAAGGTTTTTGTCCTACCAATATTGTGTCAAAGTGTTATGAATGTTTTATTGCTTTTAGTCTTTCATGCATGAAACTAGATCAAATTACATGGTGAATTAAGATTAAAGTTTTATTAGTTCCTGATTCACTCTCCCCACACCCCCCCCCCCAACTCTCAATCACCTAGTTTATATTACATTTCCAACAACTAGATGTCCTTCCTTGCCACAAAAATTGCAAGGATCACCTATGTACTCCTTAGCCTTAGAGGAAGACTCACCATACTTAGAAGATTTACCCTTTTAAGAGGGTTTTTGAGAATCTAATTTAGGAGTAAGCTTGGATGAACTCGCACTGCATATTGAATCTATCTTGTGCTTCAATTTCTGCTTTGACTTCCATCTAGATGTCTGAATAATCAGTGCTTGTGTCTTTGAACTGGTGATAGTATCCAACTATGTAAGCTTGGACTACTTTCTAGTCAAGTGATCAGAAAAGACCTCAAAAGTGGGCATAATAAATTCGGGACCCAAGGGATTCACAGGGAATGGAAGGTAGAAGAGAAAATATAAAAGTTTCCTCGAAACTTTGAGAGAATTAGATAGATGCACTCCTTATCCATATTCTCTTTCCCTCATCCCTATAACAAAGACCTCTATTGTTTAAACCTCATAAGAAAGTCCTCAATAGAGGGGAAAGCATCGGGTACAAGAGAAGTAAGCTCTACCTCAATCTAAAGTGCTATGAACTTGTTGATGGTGCCAAAAAAGTCTTGAAACTTGTCCCACATTTCTAGAGGAGTAGGACACTCATCAAAATGAAACTGTAAGCTATCTAACACACTCAAAGAAATCAGACCCATGGCTTCATCCATCTTATCCCTATGTTGCAAAGTTTGGTATTGACTCTGAAAAATTGGCTACACTGTATCTAGACAAGACCACAAACACTTTGAACAGAGAAGTCGCTGCATATAGGATTTCCATGTATAATAATTGTGTGGGTTTAGAAGTACTAGACAAGAAGATGTCTCAGCAATTATTTTAAGAAAGGGCTTTGAAGTTTTCTAGTATGTTGATTTTATAACTGAAAGTAATAAAAAAACACCCCCCACAATGTAAAAAATCGAATCCCAGCTTGTAGAAGGAATGTATATACAAGAAAAGAGAAAAAAAAGCTTTAGATGTGTATCAAAAATACTCGGTATAAAATACTGGTGAAATGACAGAGAATCTGGAAAGTTCTTGAGAAGAGCTTTCCAAAGCATCTTCCTGATCAAAAAATGGAGCTATAGTGAATAAGTTATGCCCATCGAAAGATGGAAGACATCATTAGAGTTCAAGCATAAAAGTAAGTACCAAACTAGAAAAAATTCCAAAAAATACCTACACCATTGTTTGTGTCTCTAAATTAGCTTTTCGACACTTTGTTTGGATCGAAAAAAGACCCCTGTATGCTCACGTTATCGCCAAAACATTGATAGGGCCTCTGTCTGGCAATTTTTTTTTGCAAATCTTTAAAAAAAATTGAAGGGCAGTTAATTTAAGCACCCTTGGTCCCCATGTGACCACAGGTAGGGTTGGGAGGAGTGGAGGTGGCCCAACGGCGATGGAACTAGTGGAGGCAACCCATGAGTGGTGGCTAAGCAGAAGGGAGACGTTGTGGGCAGAGGCAGGGCGTGGGCCATGGAGCGCAAGTGAGTTGTGAGTGGTTGAGCGGTGGTCGCTCCACCCTTAGCAATGGTGCAATATTTTTATAACCACAAGCATTATTTTTAACACTTTTTTCATTTTTATTTTGTTGCAAAACTACATTGAAATGTGTGCCAGATGCCATATGACCCTAGTATGCAAAAAAAATTGCCTCCTAGGTAAATGTTGTCCCAAATCGACAAACTTTATATGAAAACAAGATTTTTGACACCTTCTAAATCCAACTATGAGGTCTGTTTGGCCTCAAAGTGCTTTGAAAATCAGAGACCCCCCTATTTTCTTAGAAAAAACCTTAAAAATGCCAAATCTGTTTTGTCAAACCCTCTTTCTTCTTTTTCTCCAAATACTAAAAAAGCTATCATAGATCTGACTATGATACTGTGAAGGATTTGATCAATACAAATCCACAAAGCCTAAAGAATATCTACATACAAGAACCTGTCACAAAAAAAAAAAAAACAGAGGCATGAGTTTTACTCTGAAAATATGCAAGTTGTATTATCAGACTGAAAAGAATAAGAGATAATCACAAAAGATCAATCCTTGTATAAGGAGATCAAAAACCTAAAAGGGAAACCCTAAGAGGTAAATTATATTTAGTAATTACAAATTAATTATTAAATGGAAATGCAAAGTGCATAAAATGAAATCTTAAGAAGAGAGTAACGGTGATTTAATAAATTAAATTAAATTAACACTTTACCCTAACATATTATTTCAGTTTAATAATTTACATATATAAACATTACTATATAATGTTAAACAGTTACTTTGTCACTTTTCAACTTTTAATACATTTAAATTATTGACAATTGTTCAACATTAAAATATATAACTATTACACCTCTACTTTTAAATCCCTTGATTTATGGCAATTAGTAAAAATATTTAAAAAAAAAAAAAAATACTAAAAAATTAATTAAATGTATAAAATTATGAAAGAAAGGAAATCTAAGGTGTGTACCAAATCTCCATCAGAACCACCAAAGGAATTTATGAAAAGAGAGAAAATATTTGTATTCTATTTGAAAATTGTTTTGGAAGATTCATCACCAAAATTCAATTGAATAAGCTAACTAATGTCTCGATCGTTTTACTCAATTGGTTCAAGATAAAGGAAAATTGTACAATGTGGTTATGTGTTGTGTGCCACTAATAGCCAACACCATATATTTTTTGGCATACGTGGACATCCATAGAAAGACATGAACACTATTGTCAATGCCTCTTTGTTTTTCTTAAATCATCGATCGTTTTACTCAATTGGTTCAAGATAAAGGAAAATTGTACAATGTGGTTATGTGTTGTGTGCCACTAATAGCCAACACCATATATTTTTTGGCATACGTGGACATCCATAGAAAGACATGAACACTATTGTCAATGCCTCTTTGTTTTTCTTAAATCATTCTCTCTTAATTTTTAAAAGCATCACCGAATTAAGGCCTTTCACACTCCATATCTCGTAGGTCTACTCACAACATTTTTATTGCCTGACAACTTCCATTTGCATGATGGATTCCATCTTCCTGTCATGATGTTGTGGAATGGTCGTTTGGGAGATTGTATTGTCATCAAAATTAGACTGCTTCAAATTTTTGAAAACGTTCTCACGGTGAGAATTTTCAGATGTCCTCGCATTTTAACTTTTCTTTTTTTGGAATTTTCTTTTGAGTGAGATGTCACAATTTTCAGTCTACATGTTCCCACATAACTAATTTAGTTATTGGCTAACAAGGCAACTTCACTATTAGAAAACAACTTCTCTGTCAGGAGAAAGGAGTAAATATGCAGTGATTTGAGAGAAAATAGTTAAAACAAAATTGTAAATCTAATTATCAAAATTTATCCATGAAGAGATGAGTTAGTAAAGAGATTACAACTTACTTAAATTATTTTCCTCATTTTAAGATTGTATACTAGCTTGTGGGTCCCACATACTACTTTAACCTAGTAGATGTTATTAAAATCTCTCATTCATTTAGTATTACACTTAACAACCTCCAAGATTGCTACATGAAGCATAATGAACATATTTCAATATAAAAGTTAAAGTCGATCATAGAATTATATTCATACTACATGTGAATTATGAAGTTGAACGGGAAGGAAAAGCTTAGAATAACTTATATCCATCCTTGTAAAAATAGTCAATGGCGGCAATAATAGAAAATAATTAAGAGTCCTCATGCAAAAAATGAACGGTCTCTCTAGATCAAATAAAAACATTTTACCCATTTTTTTGGGAAAAGAGGGGTAAAAATTTATTAAGACAGAAAGGAATACAACAAGGAGAGCTCAAAAAGGAGCTCGATCCTGAGCAACAAGATCATCAAATTCTTGCACCATCTCAAAGGACAGTTGCCTCCTATCTCTAATATTCCAACCCAGATCATGACTAGAAGCCCATTTGGCTAAACAATCAGCAACTCTATTCCATTCATGAGGAATATACGTGAACCTAATGAACTGAAAAGAGGTAGAGGAGAGAATAATCTACTTAACAACAGTGGCTAGCTGCCAACTAACATCCTCAAGCTCCTGTGAAGAAAGCATGTTCACCACCACCTGGGAATCAGACTCACAAATAATCTTACTCCATCCCCGCAAGCAACATGGTTCCGCAGCATATAAAATAGCCTGAGCTTCCATGAGATTGTTAGTATAATCACCCTTATGAACTAAGAAGAAAAATTTAACATCCCCAGAACTACAACAAGCCACTCCCCCAATACCAGCAGGGCCAGGACTCCCACAGGAAGAACCATCAGTGTTAATTTTCAGAACTCCACAGGGAGGAGGAGTCCAATGCCCATCCCGGTTAACTCGACCCTTCCTCAGATGGTGAAGCTGCCTGGACACAGAAGGAAACCTATGAGTTGTAGCCCCATCCTAAAGATGAAAATTGAGGTGATTACAGATAGCAAGATCAACCAGATCCATACCCCCATCAAGCTCACACTTCACATGAATAGTTTCCTGAAGAGAATGTGATATTTTCCACCAAAGATGCAAAACACCAAGCTGAACATCTTGGAATATGCGACGATTCCTCTCCAACCAGATATGCCAAAGCATGAAAGATGGGCCAGCAATCTAAGCAGCATGGAGAGAAGAAGACTTGGAGGGAGCACTACCCAAGCGGGCCCAGAACTCAGGCAAAGAGGAAGCATGCCGACAAGAGCAACCCCAAGCGCTCCACCAAAGGTGCCATATCTGAGTAGAATAGGAGAAATGGAAGAATAGATGGGAGATAGACTCCTCTCCATTACCACACAAAACACAATAAGAGGGGCCCTGAAATCCACATTTACAAAGATTATCCCAGGTAAGACAACGGTTGTGAGCCACTAGCCACATGAAAAAATTGCACTTAGACCAAGAAACTTTATTCCAAACTTGCTTCCACTAAGGGACCTCAGCATCCCCAAATAATTGTCTAGTTATCTCCTGATACCTAATAGAGACATGATATTTACCAGACAAGGTATCGCCCCAAGCCAAAACATCTGTACCAAGCAAAGAGGAACACTCTCTAGAGGCCAAAATTTGAGAAAGTTCCTAACGATCCATGTCGATACCTCCAGGAGGCCAATCAGAAGAATGCTTCCATTTGTAACCAAAAACAGGTTCCAATTGATAAGGAGTCTTGTAATGAGCCACTTTATCCCATCCGGCAGCAAGAAAAGATTCACAAAGAGGCTGAAGATGAGGGTACATGGATAAAATGGAAGGGAATCCATCCCAAGCATCATACCAAAACAAATCCTGAGAACCTCCTTTACATATCCAGAACAGACCCCTCTTCACCAACATCGCACCTGTCTTCAAAGTATGCCAAACCATTGAGCCACGACCTTCAAGAGGAAGTGTAGAAATAGAGCAAGGATCAGTACCATGAAAATATTTATGAGTGATAATACGAGCCCAAAGTTGATGTTGTCCAGAGCACCATCGCCAATAAAGTTTAGCAGCCAAAGTTTGACTACTCAAGACAACAGATCGAAGACCAAGACCACCCTCCTTTTTAGGCCTACAAACAGTTGCCCAATTAAACAAGCTCCATTTAGTACTACGCAAATTACCACTCCAAAGGAATTGTCTAGAAAGAGCATCAAACTCCTTGAGAAAGTAAATAGGTGCAGCCTGAACCATGCTTCTATAAGTAGGAAGAGCTTGGATAACAGCTTGAAGAAGAGTAACCCGTGCAGCACTAGAAAGCCATCTATGAGTCCAATGATTTACCTTATCCTGAAGCTTGGTAATCATATTTTGCTAGAAGAGACGTGGCTGCCTAGAAACAACAATAGGAATGCCAAGATAAGTCAAAGGAAGTGACCCAATCTGAAACCGTAGGATACCAACAATCCTGTGCTGAATAGAATCAAGAGTGTTAAAAAAGTAAATGGAAGATTTGTGCTCATTAACTTATTAGCTTGAAGCTGCCAAATAAACGTCCAAAGCATGTCGAAAGGCTTCAGCTTCCTTGATCCTAGCAAGACCGGCAAGAGCAGAATCATCAACAAATTGAAGAGGGGAAAGAGAAGGTAAGCCATTACCCCACCGCCAGCCTTGAATAGAATTTTGGGACACTTGATGCTTAATGAATCTGCCCAAGCCTTTAGCCATGATGATGAATAGATATGGGGAGAGAGGGTCACCCTGGTGGAGGCCTCTAGAAGCACCAAATAGTTGAGAAGGTTGACCGTTAATAAGAACAAAAAAAGAGGCAGAAGTAACACAACTCATAGTCCAACTCACCCAGTCAGAGCTAAATCCAAAAGAAAGAAGAATACTCCTTAGGAAGCTCCATTTAACTCTATCATAGGCCTTAGCCATATCCAGCTTAACAAACATTGCTCTCTCCCTTGAAGTAGCCATAGAGTGAATAGCCTCAGTAGCAATAACCACCCCATCCAAAATTTGTCTGCCAGCAACAAAACCACCTTGTTCTTCTGAGATAATAATGGGAAGCCACCTTTTCATTCTCTCAGCAATCAACTTAGTAATAAATTTGTAAACCACATTACATAAGGCAGTTGGTCTAAAAAACTCCAATTGATTAGCACCCTCTCTCTCTTAGGAATAAGAGTCAAGAATGTAGAGTTCAAAGCTCAAAGCATCTGCTTGCTAGCATAGGATTCCTTAACCACCTCCAACAAATCATGATTAATGATGTCCCAAAATTCTTGAAAGAATTCAACTGGAAAGCCATCAGGACCAGGAGCCTTCCCCTTAGGCATGCCAAAGACCACCTCCTCTAGCTCTTCCAAAGAGATTGGATGCATGAGATAATCATTCATTTCCTGAGTGATAAGGGAAGGAATACATGACAAAATAATAGTTTCTTCATTATCAGCAAGAGGAGATTCCTCAGAGAAGAGGGTAGAGAAGTACCAAATAGCCTCTTGGAATAAAGCTGGCATGGAATGTAGTTGGATACCTTGAGAATTAACCAAAGAAGAGATAGTGCTATGATTTCAGCGAGATTGCACTGTTTTGTGGAAAAAGGCAGTGTTTCGATCACCTTCCTAGAGCTAATCAACTCTAGCCTTTTGCTTCCAAAAAATTTCCTCTCAAAGTTCCCATTCTTCTAGAGCTCTAGAAGCAAGGGAATCAGCCTTGCCAAGATCCTCTGAGAAACCTCGATCTCTAATCTCCCTTGTGATGACATCAAGATCTTCTTAAGCAAGCCTCTTCATAAAGTGAAGGTTCCCAAAGCATTGCCTATTCCATATCCTGAGCTGCCTTTTAACATATTGAAGCCTTTTAGAAAATGAGAACATTGCAGTACCATATGTAGGAGCACCATCTTTCCACCAACAGAAAACAAAATCACGAAGAGAGGAGTCACAAAGCCACATCAACTGGAACTTAAAAGGAGGATGCTTCGAAACACAAGCCCCTATAGCAAAAAATTTGATTGGCTAATGATCTGAACCCCTCCAATCAAGAATTTTCGAAGAGATAGTAAGGGTGCCACTAACCCAGAAGCAAGAAACAAGAAATCTATCCAGACGTTCTGAGATAGCAACAACACTAGTCCTGCGATTATTCCAAGTATAGAGACCATTAGAAGGCTTAACATTAGAGAGATGCAAAAGAGATATATGTTGCCGAAGAAGAGCAGAAGAAGGCCCCAATCTAGCCAAACCACCATGCTTCTCCTCCAGACTTAAAATTGAATTGAAGTCCCCTGCTAACACCCAAGGATGATAAGGATGAAAATTTCGAACATATTGAATATGTTCCCAAAGTTCCTCCTTTCCCGCAAGATCAACAGGTGCATACACATTAGTAACCATGATTACCTCTCCTGAGTCTAGAGCAGAGGCTACCATAGAGAGAGCTGAGCGAGAAGACATCCAGCCAAGGGGAGAAATTTTTTGAGGATCCCAAAATATAGCTAAACCACCAGAACTGCCTGTTGCCCCAACACACTAGCATTGGCCACGAGACCAAATACCATAGACTCCATAGAGAGCTTAGTCTCTTGGATACAAAAAACATCAGGACTACGATCAACCACCAAGTTATGAATAGCCTTTTGTCTAGGGATGCTATTCAACCCCCTAACATTCCATGAGAGAATAATCATCATTGGGTAGAATTGGGAAAATGAGAATCCAAAGGTTTCACTGAACCGAACTCAATCAATATATCTCTTGCGAGTTTAATCTTCTCTTGGTCTATTTTGCGCCCACTCCTTAGAGGGGGAGTAAAAGAAACCCACTTAAAGGGTCGAGGCATCAACCCCAAGGGGAGAGGAGATCCCTTGCCCTTACCTGATGGGAGCACATCCTTAACCAAGTCAGCCAAAACAACATCATTATCCTCCAAAACTGCAGGAGTCACCAGAGCCTCTATCGCAGGAGCTACAAGGCCCTCACAGTTCTGATATACTACAACTTGGGATGCCCCACAAGCATCATTAGGAACAGATCCCTCATCTGGGCAAACTGGATCAGAAGAGATAGGAGGAGGAATACCCTCCTCTAGAACCATACTATCCAGCACCTCAAAGCGGTTAAAACCTGAATTAGAGAATCTTTCTTTCAAAGGCCTCTTTTGACCACATCCCTTAGCTTGAGGGTGAACAGGGGTAAATCAATCCTTATCCTGCATTTGAGCCTTACCCTTACCTGTAGCATCTTGCGGATTCATCCCCTTGGTAGTATTAGCCATCTGAGATTGTCCTTTCCCTGTAGTATCTGCCAAACCACGAGCATTACCAGCTGTAGAACCATCCACTCCTTTGAAACTTGAGTTATAGGGGCACTGACTCTGTAAATGACCATCCTCATGACAAATCCGACAGCGGAAAGGGAGGGATTCATAATCTAACTGCTGCACCCAAGAAGAATCCCCCAGACAAATTTCCAAAGAATCTGGTAATGGGTTATTCAAATTAATTTCAACACAAATTCTAGCATAAGAAATAACCTTTTTATCGAGGGATTGATGTGTGATCGCAGCCAGCTTCCCCAACAAAGTAGCAATTTGTCGAAGGATGTCTTCATGCCAAAATTCCAAGGGAAGGCGAGGCAAGCAAACCCAAACTGGCACTGTTGAAGGGAGATCCTCAGCAAAATTAAAACTTGAATGCCAAGGTTTGACAAATAACCCCACATGGTTGTAGAAATAAGGGCCTCCTTCAAAAACACGGTCACGATCAAACATGCAAGAGAATACAACAAAAAAAAATTATTCCCTACCAACATAATCTCCATATCGCCTTCCACCTACCATGAGCGGCAGATCCTTGCCTCAAGAGCGAATAGGGAAATTCGGATTCAAAGAAATTTGCATATCAAAGCATGCTTGGTCCAATAATCAATGTCCTCCATTACAGCCGTTGGAGGAATAACCAGAACAGGGCGATCATGGCTACGCGGAAAACAACCATTAACTTTTTTCAGCTTGGAGCTCTCCCTTGAATAAAATGATTCAGATCGCATTGCATGCATAGTTGGAGAAGAACCATCTGTTCTCACCAAAGCAGAAGAAATCCCAGGCCCTGCCATGCAAACAAAAAAACCCCAATCCAAAATTGACTGCAGAAGATTTCCAAAAACACCCACGCAAATTATGTCCAGCAACTAGCAATCCAAACAGAACAAAAAAAATAGTAAAGATCAAACAACAAGAACAGGCTAGGGGAAGAACCCTAGCCCAGCCGACAACCAACGCTTCTCCACAGTCTCACCATAACTCCAAAATTTTACCCATTTTAAAACTATTGTTAATTTTAATTTTAAACAGAGTGAGATTTCTATTATTTTTTAATATTTCTTTCCTTATTTAATTTATTCAATATTCTTTTGAAAATAATATTGTATTTGAAAGTATTTAAGAATTTAAATATACGAATTATATAAAAATTTGTTGAAAGTAAAAATAAATATATTGTATGTGAAAGCATTCGTGAATTTAAATATATGAGATCAACAAAATTTTTTTAGAAGTAAAAATAAATTTAAAAATTGTTTTTGTTCAATTTTTTGGTTACTTTTAACAAAAAATATAATATTATAAATTGAGATTGTAAATCGTGTATTGATAGATTCAAAATTATTTAAAAATTCTTAAAACAAATTTAAATGTCTATAATTTTTTAAAAATAAAAATGGTGAATATTTGTTGATTTTTAATACAACTAGTTTCTAAATGTAGGTTCAATGTTAATTTATGCAAGATAAAAATATTATATAATTTTTAATAGAAATATTTATTATTATTTAACTATTAGATATATAGTCACTCTATTTTGCATTTACTCGGATACACGATTGCTCTATTATCACTTAAAGCAGTTTAAGAATAATTTTATTTGGTAAATAATGAAATAACATTGTTCAAAAGATGAGTGCTAAGAAAATTAAGGTTAAAACTGAGGAGGGTTTTAGTGATAGCAAGGGCTCTAAGAAGGAGATTAAGAGGGAGAAAAAGAAGAAATATATTAAGGAAGATAAATGTATGCAAGAAAACCTAACCTATTGGAAGCACACATAAACAAGCAAAGTTAGTTGTACATGTGTATCTAAGATTCCAGTAAGATTGAAATACAACTATCTATACTTGAGTTTTACAACTTAATACAACCAAAAAGAAAAGTCCTCATTCAACCTCAAAGCAACTCAACAAGGGCGCCCATAAGAGGGGTTGTTGGTGTGCTTAAGTTGGACGGATGTGGATGTCCTCTCCCAAACACAACTATTGAAACCCAATATGCTTGAAATGCAATGAGAAGTGTATAAACTAACTAGATATGAAGAGAGTATTTCAGAAAATGGCTATGGATACAACCATGTTCAAAGCACTCAAGGAAGGTGAATGTGGATGCAAGAAATCAAACTAAGTTAACAATGCAAATGAGAATAAACTAGCAACTACCAAGGTTAGTAACAATGCATAAAAAATCACTAAAAGCTCTAGAACTATACTAGAATGATAACAATGCAAATGAGGGAGATGAGAAATTCTTGAGACAAGGGCTCTATTTATAGGTTTGAGAGAGGCCTTGGGGAGATGGCATCTATACGACGTCCACATAGGTGCCATAAGAGAGACACATGGATTAAGGGGACAAGTCATGCAAAGGTCAAAATAAGCCTTTTTAGTGAAAGGAATGGCTTAAGGTTTGCTCACACATGTGTTAGCAACCTTGGAGAAAGGAAAGGGGGAAAAGTGTGCAAGAGTGTAAGACGTTTTGAATAAAATAATAAAATGGAAGCTTTCTTGGATCTTGAGTTGCTCACACATGTGTGAGCAAACACTTAGGGGCTAAAAAGTGGTTAGAAAGGTGTTTAGGATTAATTAAGTGACATTAAATAATGGGTAGACTTAGAAGGATGAGAGTGATGTGTGTAGACTAGGTTTTTAGGATGGGATTAGGATTAGATTAAATATGATTTAACTTAATCATAGGATTAAAGATTTTTTTTTTTGATTGGTAATATTGTTTGTATTGATATTGATAAAGAGAGTACATTATGGTAATATGGTTTTGAGCCTTTCATTTTAAACTAAGCTTGTCCTTACATACACCATTAGATAAACATAACAAAAATAGAGTATTAACACTCTGATAGTAGAAACACCCACCCAAACATTTACCCAATTATTATAACAAAAAGAAGCACCACCACCTCCATTATCAGCTACTACTTGAACTAGTTTGTTGCTTCCTCACAAGTAAAAGTAGGGGTTGCACAATCATCCTCCACCAAAAGTCCCTGACCCATCCTGTGGCACTTTCCACTAACTTTCCCCTTATCAAGAAGCAGGGAAGCATCGACCCACATTCCCTTTGTTGAAGTCAACCCTTCATTCAAATGAGGTTTCTTCACAATCTGATGGCAAAGTTGTTGTCTAGGGGCCAAAGTGCTCTTCCTTGGAATGGCCTTCCTGAAACCATGCCCCTCCTCCTTTGTCACCCAAATGTTCTCAGCCATGTATTCCATGATCATTTTCCAACCCTGTTCTGCCTTGGGGATATGAACACCTTGCAGATTTCAAGAAGACCACACCAGCAATAGTTGGATGGAGGAGTCCCCACCACCAATCAACCACTAGGGCTCAATTCCCATTTCAATTCCAACACCTAGAATAGTGCGCTCAATAATTTCATCCAGTCCCAGAAGCCATTACATGTCCACACTTGCAGCCATGACCCGAAAAACCTTATCTTTTGATCCCACCACCATTAAAGCAAGTGCCACATCTAGATTTGACCTCCTTTTCTAGAAATCCTCAAGATAGTCTGGCCCAAATAACTATTGAACACCATTCAAAAAGCTCAAGTCATCGATAACAAAGATGGATTTCAAGTGCCTCCTAGATATCCAACCTTCATATGTCTGTAGTTGGGAATCTGAACCAAGAGCAAAATTTGCCTCCATATTTGTCTCAGAGAAAAATAATGAACGTTCCCTACCTTCGGCCTAAATTTAAATTTCTTAGAACTCTCTAGAACAAAGTATTGAAGCAAACCAAACACTCCTTTGACATGTGCGAGGGATACATTGGTATCATGGAGATCTTTGCTTACCCTGGGACAATTAATGTCCTCTTGAGTCGAAATCATGATGTAATTCCTTTCAGACTCAAAATTGAGGTACCATGAGTGAATTATTAAATCTAATGGTCATCAAATTTTCTCTCTTTATTTAATCTCCAAGGTGACCAAAGTCCTCAATAATGTCCTATTGAGGACCCAATGTTGAATTAGCACCTAAATTGGCTAACCCATCCACCACTCTATTTGCTTCTCTGAAGTAGTGTGAAACTTTAAAATCCTCAAAGTCTAGAAGCAACTCCTTAATTTTTTGTATACTTTGATCTAGATGTCATGCCTCCATCTTTCCTCTCTTAATGCCATTGATAATGATTTTTGAGTCTCCTTCCAAATGTATACGTTTACATCTAATTTTGGCTCCTAACGCTAAAGCTTCCTTGGTAGCAAAACATTTTGCAACATTATTTGTCCCATCTTACAGTCGATTGGCTGTAAATGCAATTATGTTGCCTTTTTTATCTCTTTCCATAGATCCACACCCTAATACACCTGGGTTTCCCCTTGCTGCCCCGTCCAAATTAATTTTAAACCATACCTCCTCTAGAGGTATCCATAACACCTTCTCCCTTTTCGAAATTGGATTAACCCCAATACACCCATAAACAAGCCATAGGATTAAAGATTTTAACAAAGTGAAGGGAATTAAATAAAATGAGATTTATTTAAAAGGGGATTTTATGGAGCACTATGCATTGAATAAATTTAATACATTAGGGGGGATGTATTTAAATTAAATTTAAATACATTAGGGAAATGAACCTATTTGATTAAATAAATTTAATTAAATAAGTAGAAGAATGAAAAATATAATTAATTAATAATTAATTAATTATAATGTCAAAGGAAATATTAAATAAATTAATATAGTGTTTGGGATGATTTTAAGTGTCTACAATAAGAAATCTGAGAAAACTGGAGATGAAGAGGATAATACAGAAACAAGGGACTTGAGCTCTAATCTAGATGGGTACTCTAGAAGCAGGGGTATTTTTGTAGTTAAGCATGAGGGGGAAAGTAGTAAAGAAAGGAATGTGGAGTCAAAAACTATCTCTGAAGCCTTAGAGCAGAATGCGGGGAACCAAAGTGGTCAGCCTACATTGACAAAAAAGGATATTTTTGATGTTAAGAGTTTGAAGGACATAGAAACAGAGAAGAATGATGAAGGCAAAACCCTTGTCATTAAAGATCAATGCCTGAATAAATAGAATCAATAGGAGATAATGGAACAAAAGGGTATAAATTCTGAGAATTAGCTCCACCTCAAGGAAACCCAAGAAATTACCAATGATTATGGTAGAAAGTCTAGTGAAGAGACCAGAGATGAAATTGATTTGGTGAAGTTGTCTTTCTTTCACAAAGCCAAGTTGAAAGTGAATGCTTCCCCCTGAGTTGACTCCTAGCTCTATAACAAAATAACTATGCTAAAGAAAAAATGGACAACACATAGAAAGAACTGGAAGAAGAAAAAATTAAGAGAACCCAACTAGAAATTCAAGTTGGGAATATCCCCGAGAAACTTAAAGAGTATGAATACGAACTTTGACAACTAGTTAAAGACAGTGGGGAAAAATGGAGATGGTGACTTCCAACTTATGTGTCACGACTTCTAGTTTAGGGAAAAAGAGTAATGAGGAGATCATGTCTCTTGATGCAGTTGCGGCCAAGATTCCAAGTGAGCCAAGAAAAAGATCGAGACAGAGTATGAAAAAGGTGACTCTTAAGGCTCTTGGTTATGTTGTGAAAGATATCCTTCATAGCACAGCGGAGGCTGGCAAGGAATTAGCTAAGGTTATTAAAGAGCTAATTTAGTTATTGGTCTAGTTTGCAAGTGTCTAGTCTTTGGTCAAGTTGCTGGTTCTAGTTTCCTATTTTCTGTCATTTCCAGCTTTTTATAGTTTTAACTCTAGGTTCCAGGTCCTTGTAAAACTTGGGTTAGCATTATGTTTAAAACTTTTTTTGTTTCAGGTTTGTATAAAACCTGGCTTTTTTATGTTTCGTTCTGAACATTAGGTTTCAGGTCCTTGTAAAACCTGGTGATCCTTCTCGTATATCTTTTGTTCTTGTATGGGGTTTCGGGTCCCCTCAAAACCTATTTTTGCATTAATCTAAAATATTGTTCAAGTTTTTTATAACTTTAATTTGTTTAATTTTATTTAGATTTTTATATAGTATTTTTTAGTAATTAAGTCTAATTTGCCTTTATTTCATTTCTTTTTTGACGAACACTCCATTCTCTATTAATTAAATAATTTCCTTCATTTCTTTTAAAATATAATTAAAATGATATTTTCTAAGTTAATTTTATACACATACACACCTACTTTATTTTGCTTCAAAACTATTTAGAACTCATTTTACTTTTAATTTTTAAATTTTTTGTATCGGTAAACGATCGAAACCTTGTATATTATATTTATAAGTATAAATGAGAAATTACAGAAGTTCTCCATTCAAATGGGCACCGGTTGGAAAGGACAAAGTAAGAAAATCTCTAGTCTCACTTGGGAATGAGGTCCTATGTGATGCACAAATGTAAAAGGGGCATACCCCAGTATTGGTGTTTATAAACATTTGGTTCCAAATTTTTACATTACTTATTAAATTCTTGGCTATAACAGATCTTATACTTGAATTTTGTATTGAGTGTTCAAAGAGAAGCTTAGATTCCAATCTCCTAGTGTCAAATATCTTCCCTCAGAATAGTAATCTTAATAATGTATGTGTCATAAAACACAACTAGCTTCTAATTGGATATTAGTAATCAAAATCAAATAACATGAATATACCAAAAAAGACCAAAACCAAAGGACAAGCTAGGAAAACATAGCATGTCCCAATACCATAATAAGGATAGAAAAACATGATGAGTAGAATATAAAAGGGAATCCAACACCACCACCTAGTTTCTAGAGGGAGGGAAACAACGAAACTGCCATAATGCAATGCTGAAACAAGGCTACAAATCATACATAATAAATAAGAAAAACTTAAGATGGAAATGAGCCAATTAAAACTGGTGTAAATAAATTGAGGAACTTGCATGCATATAAAGATGCCTTTGGCCTGTTAATTAAATGTAACAAAATCTGAATACACAATTCATGATGTAACTATAAGATAAAACACAGCTAAATACAAGAATTGAATACGTAATTCATGAAGTAACTATAATGTCAAACACCTTGTAATAAACCATGAGTGCATAACACTAAACAAAGCTAGTCAAAATTAAACTATGAGAGCATCTTAGATCCACATAATATTGAGAGGTCTAATAATATACTTCATTATATTTACATTATTGCAAGTTGGCTCAACCTCGACAAGGTGTCATATAAACTGACCAAAAGGAAACTATATTGAAGGGTAAGAAAAAAGCAGAGCCCACCTAACAAAATAGGGAAAACGCTATGAAACTAACACTGTAATAAAACTAAAATAAGGAAAGGATAGTAAACCTGTATCAACAAAGCACTAAACTATATAACCCTACTCACAACATGAAAAACATATACATAATATCCTTGATAAAACCTACATAAGCGCTAGACCAAAAACCACCATCATACATTTAGGGTTGAGCTTCCTTCTCTTTCCTCCAAATACCACAATGATATATGTCACTTTGTCCACATCATCTGCCTTTGAGCCAGGAGGAAAAACATAAGCCCATAGTTCTTTGTTGGTTTTCAACATATTGAGTAGAATGAATTCCATCTTGTCAAGATCATCGAAGGAAACATCTGGTTCGATGTAAGATTCAAACATTTGTAGATAATTGACTAGTCAGTCCTTTCCCTGATTCTCTCTAATACCTCTCCAAATGAGTAGGAAATTAATGCATCCCTCCATTTTTGGCTAGGTTGAAAAGAATTGAATGTTGTCCCTAACATAAAGAGATGGCCTTCTACCCACAATGAAATGCCTGAGATTGCACGGTGGGTACGACATATAAACTTCTAGAAGTGAGACTTTTTGTTTATGGTCTATCCTAAGCACAACATTTTCCAAACCTTCTAACCAAGTTGGGTCAAATGCATTATAGAAGAGTCGAATGATCTCCCTACTATCTATGTTTTCTCTAGCTAGACAACCTATAAAGGAACTTATTATTGAACTGTTGGTGCACCATGTGAAATCGTAGTTAAACACCTTTTCACCAGTAGCCCAAGAAATCACAAACCTAGACAAATTGTCAATAGGATTTAGGATCTTTTTCCATCTTTTAGGTTTAACAGACCCCCTAAAAGCCATAGTCCTAACTTCGAGTGAATGAAAAAGTGAAATGGAAGCTTCCATCTGGGCTCAAACAAAACTAAGAAAAGGATAAAACACCACCACAGAAGAACCAAAGAGGCCTAAATAAGGATGTTGTAGAAGAGAGAAAGGCTCTAGAATCAAATTATGGGGAAGGGCTAAATATGCCTCCCAATAAATAATCATGACTAGATGCACTAAGAGGTATTAAGAACTCATAATTATCATGCCTCTGGTTGATTAAATATAAGTACTACACAAACTGGGAGCACCTAAAAATGATGAGTCATAAACAAAAATAAGAAGAGAAAGCATAAACATCAATTTTTATTGGGATTTCATATAAAGACTTAGGACATCTAATTGAACTTTAAGATTTTATAATGTTAGTTGATGAATAAATTCTTCTACTTTGGCTCCTTTATTTGCTAGTTTATCTACCTCCATATTACCTTCATGATAAATATGTTGAAATCTAGTTTCTTCAAATTGATCAATTAAACTTAGAACAATTTTGAGTTTGGAATTCATCACCTAGTTTGGTGTCTAACATTTTCTAATGGCATTAATAATAATTTGAGAATCTCCTTCAATAATTAATCTTGTTATCTTGTTTTTTAAACTTAATTGTAATCACTCCCAGAGGGCTTCCAATTCTACTATGTTGTTTGAAGCAATACCCAATGGTTTGGCTCTTTTGCTGATCCATTCTCTAGTTTTTGAACTAATTATACATCCTATTGCTACTTTTCTTGGATTACCTCTTGATGATCCATCAAAGTTTAATTCCTTTAATCCTTTTGTGGGTGCTTCCCATCTACATTCTTTCATGGCTCTTAGGTCCTTTTTGTTGTATAGTAGTGGAGGGTTGATTAGGTGTGTCTGGTTCTTTTTCATATTCCCGTCCTAGTCAGAAAATGTCCCTTAAATTTCTAATGTTTTCCTTAGGTGGCTATTCATAACTCTAGTTATACTAGCTTCAACCTTATTTAGAAGAGATTTCATGCTAAGTTCTATGTTATTGAAGATTCGTTTGTTTCTCTCTTTCCAAATTTCCCACGTTAGGATGGCTAGAGTTATATTCAAAAGTTTAACATATATGATATTATTTTTCTTAGTAGGCCATCCAATTAGGTGGCTAGCTAAATCCATAGGAAGAGCAGAGGACCAACTGAGTTTATTCCTAAGCTAGATCCAACATTTTTGAGCGAATGGACAATTATAGAGGAGATGTTCCAATGTCTTAGAGTTTGCTTTACAGAGACAACATCTTAACAAACCTTCAAATCCCATTTTTGTGATACAATTTTGAATTGTAGCCCAAAGGAACATACTAGCCTTAGGTAGGCATACTCTATCCCATGATAAATCCAAAGGAAGCTTACAGTTTTCCCATCTTCATGAATTGATAGTAAGATTGTATCCTAGCCTAACTTTATATGATCCATGTTTGGATGCTCCCCATATAAGTTTGTCTTCCCTATTTTTATGATTCACTTGTTGATCTTTGAGAACGCTTACAAAGTTTATTTTTTCTATAGGAGATATATCTACATTCTCCAATGTTTTCCATACCCATATATCTTCCGCATCTATCTTTTTAAGGGTTATGTAATCTGAAACCTTTGAACCCCATAAGTTGATGAGTTTATTTTTGACACTTCTAGAGATATTTGAATTGACGAGTGGAGGTTGTCCATCCAGGAATCTTCCCAAAAGAAAGCCTCATCTCCTCTACTAGACCCCAGGTTACATACTTGTTGATTATTGACTGACATCTTACCATGAGTTCCATGTTTCTGAACCTAGCTCTAAATAAAGAAGTTGGATCATTTAGATTTAAATATCTATTATATAAAAAATTTGCCCATTTGTTATCCCTTTATTGATACATTCTCCATACTAGTTTTTCCCTCAATGCCTCATTTTACCAGCTAAAGTTCTTAATAGACAATCCCCCTTGAAATGTTCGACGACAAATCTTTTCCCACTTGATTAATGCTTGCTTCTTTTTTTCTTTCTTTCCACTCCAAAAGAAATTTCTAAGTTTTCCTTCCAATTTTTTGTTCACCTTCTTAGGTAAAGGAAGACATTAAAGTTGGTAAGTGGGGATAGCTAAAAGAATGGATTTAATTTTAGTTGCTATGACTGCCTTAGCTAATTTTGTTTCCATGTCTCTGTTTGTTTATCAATTCTATTTATGATGTTTTCCCATCCTTAATTCTTCCTTACACCTTTTTCTAGATGAATCCCTAAATATTTACAGGAGAATGTTCCTTTCTTATATCCCATCTGATTACATATATATTCTTCCATACCTCTTGTTGTATTCAAAAAAAAAATCTGACTCATCTGGGTTCACTTTCTGACTAGAGGCTACAGTATAATCTAGAATGATTTGTTTGAAGGTTTGAGTTTCTTCCCTAGTGCTAACACCAGGAAGAATAATATCATCAACAAATTTTTGATGAATAATGTTGGAAATATTATCTGCCACTTTGATTCCTTTTATTTTACCTTCTTCTTGAGCCTTTTTATTGATATCCCAAAAGCTTCAACCATGATAATGAATAGGAAAGGCAAGATGGGGTCACCTTGCCAAATACCCCTTCAGATATTAAAGTATCCTTCTAGGGTACCATTGATTAAAAGAGATATCTTAGGTGTTGAAATACAATTGAAGATTATATTAATGCATTGACGAGAGAAATTGAAAGCTTCTAGAGATTTGCATAAAGATCTTCAATCCACTACATTATATGCTTTTTGAATATCTAGTTTCATGAACAAGCATGCTTCCTTATTATTGATTGTTGAATGGATAGGTTCCTGAATTATGGGTATCCCATCCATAATAGATCTTCTTGGCACATATTCAGTTTGTTCTTCAGATATTAGCTTTGGGAGAATAGATTTAGTTCTGTCTGCTGATGCTTTTGAGTAGATTTTATAGATGGTGTTACAAAGCGCAGTGGGTCAAAAGTCAAAAGGTGAGTCTACTACTTTTTTTTTGGAATTAGGGCCAAAAATGTATGATTGATTTCAGCTAGAATTGATCCTCCATATCTAGCTACCTCAATTGCCCTCCATAGCTCTTCTCCTAAGATGTCCTAACATTTTTTAAAGAAAAATGCTTAGAATCCATCCAGGCCCCGGAGATTTATCTAGGCCAAGATTAAAGATGGTTAGTTTAATTGTTTCTTTGGTAAAAGGTTTATTAAAGGCTATATTATTAGCTTCTGTTACCATTTTGGGAATAACCCTTAGCACTTTTTCTTGTGCAGTGCGATTAGAGAAATCATAATTGTTAAGTAAGTTTTCATAATATGTAACAAAGGTTTCAACTATTTTTGATGCATTGTCTACCGAATTTCCATCTCTATCTTTGATTTGAGTTACAATATTGATAGTTCTATTATGGATAGTACTATTATGAAAAAATTTAGTGTTTCTATCTCCTTTTGCAAGCCATTTTCCCCTTGATTTTTGCTCCAAAAAAAATCTTCTTTTGCTAAAATTTGTTCATGCTTAGCTAAGGGTTCTTTTTCTTTATTGAATTTCTCATTATCCATGCCATTTTTAATAACTTCTTGATTTAAAATTTTAAGTTCTTCTTCCGTATCCAATTTTTATTCGAAAATATTGTTAAAGTGTGTTTTGTTCCATTTCAATATTTTTTCTTTAATAATTTATAACTTTGATACAAAAAAAATACATCTTTGAACCTTTAAAATTACCTTCTTTCCACCATTGTTTGATGTTTTCCATTAAAAAAATTTTAAATGTAGGAACTACATTTGTTCGCACTTAAAAGGATTCCTATTTGGTATTTTAGGTTCTATAAATTCAATTTTAACTAGAAAATGATTTTAGCCCATTGTAGGTTGAATATTAGTTGTGGCCATTAGATCCAACTTTGCTAATTGTCCTTTAAAGAAAAATTTGTCCAATTTCTCTGGTATATAATTGAACTCTTTTCTTCTATTATTCCAATGAAAAATTCCATTGCTGGTTGGAATTTCTAATAGCTTATTGTCTCTAATCCACTCCCTAAAGTCTATAGTTGCCTTCGTAATCATTTGAGTTCCTCTAAATTTCTCATTGTGATCTAAGATAGCATTAAAATCTCCACCAAAATCATGTTTTCATTAAGATATTGCCTCATGAATGTATCGATTTCATCCCATACTTTCTTCTTATCTACTGTTTGTGCAGGTCCGTATACATTAATAACTACCAACTAAAGGTTGTGTCTATAGCTGATTACTTTGCTCCCCATCCAATTGTTATTGGATTCTATAATTTTGATATCTACTGACCGCATGTTCCATATGATTCTCATTCCTCCTAAAGCCCCATTTCATTCTTTCATTTCTATTTTTCATATACCTAATCTTTTCTTTAATTTATCTCTCTCTTCTTTATTTAACTTAGTTTCTTGTATCAATATTATATATGATTCAAATAAGCTTAGAATTTGTTTTAACAACTGTTGCTTACTAGGGGTGTTTAGACCTCTAGCATTCCATGTTATGATCCTCATTGATCATTGGGAAGGCTCTTCCACTTCCCTATTTTGAGAACTTCAAATATCTTTTTTCTGCTCATTTGCTTGTCCATCTACTTCTCTTAGTTCCTTTAGTGATTTCCTTCCTCTCTTCATTTTCTATTTGCCACATTTCGGAGTACTAAAACCTTCCCAGTTTATAGAAATTCCCAAGTTATCCATTAAGTTCTGATTGATATTTAGGTTAATATCTTCCTCTCAGTCTTCATCCTCATTTATTAATTTTTTAATTATCTATTCAACTAATTCATTATCCTCTTCATTATTCTTTTGTTCTTTTTATTTGTTGGCCTTCCTCTCTTCCCTATGAGTTAAATGTATCATTCAATATCCCAAATTTTTCCCAGTTCTAGTTATTACCAATATGTTCTACCTCTGAATTTTCCTCTACATGTGTAGATTTGTTCTCCTTCTCTTTAAATTCTATAAAGGTTGCTACTTCTAAGGGAATCAAATGTCCCTTTGTTCCACTTAGGTCTGTGTTTGAGTCTTCTCCAAAGATGTCTTTCCCATCTAGTGGTGTTTGCCAGAATTTATAACTCATTTTCTTTATTTTCTTCCAAATTGTTATGTTACTCCAATGAGCTGACTTAGCTATTGGTATTGAGATTCCAACTTCCTAATGTTCCCTTCTCTCTTCTATTCCGCTGTAATCTTGACTACAGTGTTTAGATACTATATTTTGATCAATAGTTTGATCCTTGTTAATTCCTTATCTAAATAATATTTCTTTTTCTTCGCTTATATTCTCTTGATTGCTTACTTCCTAATTCTGAATTTCTTTGATTCTGACTTCTTCTGGAGATTCTCCTATGATCTTGCCTCTTAAGTTCTTCTCCTTTAGTTTTGAATTAGTGGGGTCTTTCTCTTTACTTTCTATCTCATCCTGTTGTGTTCTACACCCATGCTCGAAGTGGAATTGTTCACCTATCATAATTTGGTCTTCAATGTCATTTTGTAGTAATAGGATATTGTGACTCATTTTATTTAATTCTTGAATACTCTTCTCTATATCCTCTAGAGCTTTATTCTCTCTTTGGCATACCTTACATTCATTTAGAGTGGTAAATCTGATATGAGTCTTTTGAAGATTTTCTATTCTCTTTACTATTTCCCCATTACTTTCCATATCTCTTTGATCTACACTTTTCTCTTTTGTAACTCTCTCTGCTAAATGACTATACTAGCCAATGACTTCCCTTTCTATTATATATCCTTCTTGCTTACCCTTAATGTCCCCTGCTTGTTTTTCCTTTTTCCTTTTTGATTCCTTTATTCTTTCCTTCTTATACATTCTTATGTCACTGAGTGCTTCTTTTATGTTTAATGTATTGTAATCTATATACAAATTGGGTTTAATGATTCCTATGATTTTTTCGCCATACTTTGTAAAATCTGGCTTGTAGATAGACCTACTTGTTATTAATTTTTTAGTCTTTAATTCTTCCTAACCATACTCTGTATTTATTAAGAATTTGATATTGCTAGATTGGTTATATTTAGCTTTAATGCCTAATAAGTTCCCTAAGGATTTACCAATTTTCACTAAGGTTTGAATATGTTTAGTTTTAGGTGGGTACTTTCTTACCCTTTTCATCATTCCATTTTGGTTCCCAAGCTAAAAACTTAACTAAGAATCCTTTATAAAAGCAGTTCAAAATTGAAATTAATCTATTCCTGATTTCCTTATTTTTGCAGTGAATGTAAAATGAAGATTTTGAAAAAGTACTAATACTTACCTATTTCTTATAGATCTTTTCTAATCTTTTTAACAGATTTTATTGATACTTACTTGGGCCGCTCCAGAATATGTATACACCTAGCTCAGAGCATTCATTCCATTTTTCTTCTATATACCTGTCACTTATGGTTAGTATTTCAGAAAATGATTTGTGATTAGATGACATCTCCATAGGAGGAGATGGTCCTTTATCTATGATGCCTTTCTTTTCATCTATTCTTTTATGCAGAGGAATGCAGGCTTTCGAGCTTTGAGACTTAATAGTGGAAAACCTAATTTCCTTTCTAGGTATTGAATGTTGTTGGTTCGATCTAATGGGATACGATTTTCTTTTGAGATTTTGAAAGGCTTAGGTATCTTTAGAGTGTTGTCTACATCAAATTTTACTATAGGTGGGATCCGATCAGTGGCCCTAGCTTCTTTTTTTTGCATATCATGTTTTGCTGAAGAAATGCTCTTGTCTACTGATGAATTCTTTTGCCTCTAGTTTGTTGATGCCAGTTTTTTTTTTTTTAATGCGTCTTTCTTCTCTTATTCCTTCTCAGTTTTACTTGTTGCCAACCCTCTTCTTCCTTGGAGATTAAGTTTGGGTTTCCTTGTGTTTTGATAATCTCCTTGTGTCTTGCTTCATGTAATTTGACTATGGTGTTGAAGGCATCTCCTTTCTGAGCATTATCTCCCTTTTTTTCGTTTGACAATATGACGAATTTGTTGCTAATAGGAAGATAGAGGTGCATTTGTCAATCATTTTGGGTTCCCTTTGTGAGATTTAGAGTAAATGTTTTTGCCTTGCTAGGGAAAAAACTTTTCAATAATGTCTGATTATTGATCTATTTTTTTGCATATTCTGCTTTGGTCGCCATTTGTTTTTAATTGAGAATCAAATTTTTATTCTAGTTTTTGAGAGACTTTTATTTTACTCTTAATTTCTTGATATAGTATTTTAGTTTGCATTATAATATTGTTCAGTTTATTTTAAATTTTATTTTATTTAAATTTTTTTTTAAAATTATAAAATCAGGAATTATATTGAGAAACTTTACACTAATTCAATTTGTAGCAGACAAATTAGTAACTAATTATTGACTTAACTTTATGTTACCACTTGATGTTAAAAACAAGTGCCACATTGTGGCTTGTATTTGTCGTAAGTCATAATAGTTTAATTAAGTAGAATATTAATAAAGAATTAGCAATAAAGATTATAAAATAATTCATTGTATATTTTTAAAAATATTTTAGAAATAATATATTAAAAAAAAATGTATTTCATATAAATATTTTAAAAGAAATACATTTTTAATATAAAAAATTATTCAAAAAAATTTATTCTATTTGCTTAAAACTATATCATATTTAAATAATTTTAAAATAATAGAATTATAGCATAATTGTATGTTAGTTATGTTAGTCTATCATTAAATAATTTATAATTTATATAATATTAGAAACAAAGAAAATAATATGTATATTCATTTATGTATTAAAAGAATGTGGAATGAAGATTATGTAAAAAATAATTTTTAAATAAAGATTATACAATATATTTTTATTTTATTAGGAAAAGAAATCTTTTATAATTTTAACTAAAAAAATTTAATTTTTTTTTATTTGATTGAGGTTTTAAAGACAATATTTGAGTCAAATGAAGTTCATCTTAAAGAACCCAGAAAATAAAATCAAATAGTATAGGTTAAAAATGATGAATTAATTGGGATTTTCCATTTAATCAGTTTTTAAAATTATTTTTATCATTGTATGTAATTCAAGTTGTCTTATTTTTTTCCATTTTATTTGGTGTACAAGTATTAGTACTTGTTGGTGGACTAGTACTATTGTGATACTTTTTAGATTTTATACTTTAACTAGTGATTAAATTTTTCTGTTTATACAAGTTAAAATTAATTGATTTTAATTTTTATTTATCAAACTAATATGTTGCATAGAATAGATGCAAGATTGTTAACTTTACAATTTTGAAAAATCATTTTTCTAAGATTTGATTGGGTGAATTCATTTAGTTCTTATATTGGTGCTCATAAATTATAAAACTAATTTTTAAGAGTTATTTTTTATTAAGATGAATATAATTAATGTTTAATTTTTTAATATAAATGGGTTATACACACACACACACACACACACACGCATGTGCATGTACATGTACACGTACACGTGTACATATATGTACATATGTACACACACACACACACACACACACACACACACACATATGTATACACACACAAGTTTTGTCATTCAATTATAGATACTAAAAACTGATATTTCTTATATTATATAATAGTTTAAGAAATATTATTATAATAAAAATATTATATTTTCATATTATAATTTATTTATAATATAACAATATCACATGATATATAAGTTCTATTGCATATATATCAATACTTCTATTTATAAATAAAATTGAAATTTAATTATAATTGATATCATAGAAAACTATAATTATCTAATATTTTTATTAATTAAAATATTTATAAACTATAATAAATTTATTAAATTAAAACCATATTTATATAAAAACTAAAGGCAAGTACTAAGCCACTATGTGGTACTTGTTTAATATTTTAGTATTAATATACTTTTAAAATATAATAGAATCATAACCTAGTTCTATATTAGTTTATGTTAGTGTATTAACCCTTTTTTTTTTAAATTTAAATTTAAATATTATTAAATATGTTTTATCTTCGTATGTTTATATATTCATGCATTTGAAAATTTGGCCTTAGAATAGGGATAGTGCTTCATATTAATTGGCTCCTATAAGACCCCATATATATGAGCCAATCAATTGTAAGTAAAATAAATTTATTGATTTTTGAAACTAAAAATTTCACATATGTACCTTAGGACAATAAATAAATAAATACTTAAATCTAATTGGTGGAGAGAGAAAAGATTAATCACTCATTAAATAGAAGTGATTTCAATAGTATATTACCTACAACAAATAAAATAAAAGGTGAAAACATTACAATTTTGGGTTTACTAAGAAAGTTCCCATGTGCATAGCTAATTAAAAGTAGCTCTAAGATTGTTTCAATTGCAAGGCTACTTGAAAAAACAAATACTAACTTTTAAAAAATTACTCATGCTCATAGTTAATTGAAACTAGATTTTATATTTTTTAAGGAAGCAAAGCTTGTCCAACAATATGTAATAACTATGAAAATAGGTGTTCTTGCAGGTTAATTGCATTATACTCTCAAGTTATAAATATATGTTATGGAAAACAAAATAAAACCACCATATGGTACAATTTTTTTGAGTGGTTCATCAGGGACAAGTATGCTTTGAAACATCAACCCATTCCAAACAAGGTGGAACACTAAAGATCATGTAACAAAGTAGAGGGGAATTCATTAATATAGTGCCCAATGAGGACTTGGCCAAGTACTTAGTTTCAACATAATAGATAAGGAAGGTACTGAAACATGAGTTACACGAGCTACTAAATCTAAAATCACACCCTTTGATGTTGATCTCTCAATTCCTACTCAACAAATATGCTTCACATATATCAATGAAATTATGGAAAAGAGCAACAACATAATCATTGATGTGTTGAGAATCATGACATATGCGAGCTCAACATCCACAATAAGGAGGAAAGTGAAATGATAGTCCTTCATCAGACTATATGCCTAATGAATATGTCTAAGAAATATGTGGATATCACATTGTGGAGAATGGATGACACTGCATAAAGTAACAAACAACATTGTCAAGATGAAGAGGTAAGGGTTGACATTTACAACCATGCAAAGAGTCAAGTCACTAAGAAAACTTCACATTCAACTAATATTTACTTTAAGGAAATATTCCACAATGCAAGACAATCCATATAGCTACAAATTCAAAGCACTTATCTCCTCCATGTACTTGTTAATATGAATTTTACAATATTAAAATAAAACATCAACATCCCCATTTCTAATTATTTAATTGTTTCTAATTCAGTAAAATGTCAATTGTGTATCTCCATATTGGCATAACTATTGGACTTCCTTTTGGGGCAAGTGCTAGTTTATACATTTATGCAATAGATGATGTCAATTGATAGTTCATTTATAAAATGATATTGTTCCACAACGAAGGTATCAATAGAGAAATGATAACTTCAAATCAATTATGCAACCACTTACACATATCAAAATGTGACTATAAATCTCAAAATTAAGGAGAAAGGGAGGGAGGGGGAGGGGGAGAGAGAGAGAGAGAGAGAGAGAGAGAGAGAGAGAGAGAGAGAGAGAGAGAGAGAGAGAGAGAGAGAGAGAGAGAGAGAGAGAGAGATAAAAATAGGGAGTAATAGAGATAGAAATATGGAGGGAGAAGTAGGGAGTACCTGAGTATATAAGTAAGAAAGGGGGGTAGGGGGAAATGGAAAGAGGATAAGGACCAAGATCTAAAATGCTTTAATTGGTGTTAGAAGGAAACTTGTAGATAAAGATGAAATTTAGGAAGTTTTTGTAGATCTTGAGACAGTTGAAGTTGACAATCACATAGATGAGGAAAGATTATTAAGAGCTATGATACAAATGGGTGTTTATTGATTTGTTGGTTCATTACATCACGAGGAATTGATAGATTGGATTAATTGATTAGAGGGTTAATATGAGCTTGGAAATGTTAAGGATCTATAGAACATTAGCTTAGCACAATCTAAGTTGAAGGTACATGATGGTTTACGGTAGAAAGGATTTCAAATAGATAGAGACGATAGTCTGATTAGTGATAAGAGAAATGATAAACTTATGATTGAAGAGGAACCTAATTAAAAGATTTATGGAAGAGGTAGTGAAAATGGAGAGTTCAAATCTGCTTGTTTCAAATGTGGAAATTTTGGATATAGACCTTTCCAATGTTTGGTTTGTTCTACCAATGAAAAATGAAAATAAAACCTAGGGGCACACGAGGAACAAGTTGATGATGATGGGCTTAATGAAAGAGAGGTTTGTTAGAAATTTGTTCAACCCTCCACTCAAAATTTGTGACAAGGGCTTAACCATCTCCTGTGTACTATAATTTGAGTGGTTGTATCCAGCATTGATAGATCGGTCTTTTGGTGCAACGGAAACCCCACTCTAACAAGTGGTATCTGAGCTTGGTCATGGGTTTGAATCCTTAGACCCTCAGGTAATGCTAAGGGGGAGATTGTTAGAAATTTGTTCAGTGCTCCCCTCGAGATTTATGACAAGGGATTAATTGCCTCCTGTGTATTATAAGTTGAGTGGTTGTATTGGGCATTGACATATCAGTCTTTTGGTGCAATGACAACCCCACTCTAACAAGGTTACACCAGAGATGGGAGAAACTTTGATATTTAAGAAAGTTATTTTGGGTAAGAAGGAACCAAAGCTTTTGCAGATAAGGAAATTGTTGTAAATTGTATATAAATCAAGATTCAAACGTTTTAAAGTGATAATGGAGAGTTGAAGTACAAATAACCTTATAATAGAGGATATGGTTCAGAAGCATGGCTTAGGGAGACTTATGCATCCTTGTTTGTATGGGATAATTTTATTTCAAGATGAGTGTATGGTAGAATTGAAAGAGTGATATTGATTTAAGTTTAACACTAAACCATACTAGGATGAAGTATTGTGTGATTTTATTGTCATGTTTTGGTAAGAAGACTTTGAAAATATGATGTTGGAGCTATTCATTATTTTCCAAGGAATATTGTGTCTATAGTGAAGGACGACAAGAATTTCACCTTAATTGTTTTGAAGGAGGAATGAATAAAGGCTAAGAACCAAAGTGTATTGAGGACTTACACCTTAGTAAATCAAATTGCTTTATATCATAAGGTGATAGATTTGTAGTAGGTGTACGAAAAGGCTCATGAGGTTTTATAGTTGTTGAAGGATTTGATGAATAGAGATAAACTCGTGAAGTTGAAGGATGATGACTATTGGATGTTGTTACAACAACAAGTTATCAAAATGATATCATATGGGTAGCATTATCTTGTAATTAGATCAAAGGAAAATAAGTTATTGAATAGTGATAGGGGTATAATCAAATAGAAAAATAAGAAGATGATTTTGATTATTGAGTATAAGTGAGAATAAAAGGAAGAGATAATTTGTGTGTATTAGATAATTAGAGTAGAGGTTGTGGGAGCAATAATAGTGAAACATCTGATAATGGCTGTGTTAGAAAGTAAAGTATACAGATACAACGGGGGGGGGGGGGGGTGTGGTGGGTTGAAATCAATTATGTACTTTAAATAACTTCCTACCCAACAATGGATATCATTTACAAATCTAAAACTTTTAAACTTGTATATATTAGTAAACTGAAAAGTAAAACTGTGCACAACATAAAGAAACTCATAACACCATATTTTGTTAACCAGGGAAACCCTAGCCAAGGAAAAACCTCGGTGGGGATGGTACCCACAAAATGATTCACTAATCAAAATTATCTTGTGAAAGATATTGACCCTGTTAGGCATCTATTACATGCATGTAATGTATCTGTCCTTATGAGAGGATCAGGCCCTGCTAGAAGTATCAACCCTATTATAAGTTGTAATTGCAATACAATATACAAGCTGAGCCCACTACCCAAACATGTATATACTATATACAACTTTACAAGTTATATGAGTAGATAGAAAACCTTGATTGTACTAATATCTTCAATATTTGATTTGTCCTTGTAGTTTTTCATATACAAAACTTTATACAACAATTTGCTCTACTCTACTCATCAAATTTGCATCTATATAGTACGAAAAACTGTGCATATAGAAATCATATCATTACAATATAATTTCAATTTCACTAAACAAAAAGGTCTTCCTTTATACCAAAAACTTTGAATTGTAGACCTTATCCTTCTTCACATGCTAGCAAAACCTCATATTAAGTTTTCCCACAGGAGAGTTATATTCTAACATGTTGGCCCAACTTTGTCAATCCTTAACCAAAAACTCATTATTTTGATTGTTACCTTTTTTAGTGATGTTATACTTATTACTAGAAAACTTCCCAAATCTCATGCAAAACTTATCCAAAACTTTAGAGTCCCTACACACATCATCCATGTTGTCCATACTACCCATCTCTAGGCCCGCATATCTTTATATGCCTTATGTGAAGCTCACCAAACAAAACTGTATGATTGTTTCGTGTTTACTAGTATTATATTAGACAACTTTCTAAGTATCCTTCAAGTAAACTTGTCTTCTAACTTAGCTACGTGAAAAACTATGTTATGTTGCGATTAGTGAAAGCCCTACCAACCATCCTTAGCAAAATTGACAATAATATCCCCCTTTGGCATTGATGTAAACATAAGGTAAAAAATGGCTAAGTATAATTCCATACTTCTCAAATTCTTCAAAACTTGTGGCCAATTTTTTTTTCAAAATATGTGGATCTTAATTAAACCATAATCATATTTATTTTCTATGCCCCCCCTTTGATCATACTTTATATCTATATTATTTCTCCCCCTTACTATATGCATAGTAAACTGTACATACCTTTCAATTTTTCATTGGTCCTCTCCCCCCATTGACATTAATGATTGCTTCTCAAAAGTGCCATGGAATCCTCGATGTTAGTCTTCATGTTCACAAAATCCACATCCCAAGTAGAATTAATAGATTCTAGAATATTCACTGCTAAATATAATTCGCAAGCTTATTTCATCTGCATTGAGATCTATATATGCAAATATTTCATAAGATGTCTTAGCTTCTAAGAGTATATCCAAATTCATTTGAAGTAATTCCATCTTAGGTGTTAAATGATCTCTCAATAAACTAAATTTCTTCAATGTCCTTTCTTTTTCATGCTCTAAAGATCTTACCTCATCATTTACCTTGCTTACATTCTAGTATATCTTAATTATCTTCATATCATTGTTCTCGATCTCATCTACCAACTTTTCTATTTCATCCTTTATTTATTTAATAGCTTTAATGATTGCAAGGGTGTCTTTGTATGCCTTTGCACATTCACCATATATTTTCTTACCCTATGTAATGAATTTTCTTACATCCTTGATGCAAGTGTCCAAAATTGTCAAGTCACCTTTTATGTTATCACACACTTGATTAAATAATTTTGCATCATGTTCAGTCTAAACATTTACCTTGGTAATTTCCTCCAGAGTGGTGAAATGGGCATCAAATTCTACAATGACCATTTTTTCTTTCTTCTCTTTGTCCTACTCTATGAACTGGATTTGGAATAATATGGTGCTTTGAAGTCTCTCTACTACTAAATCTAGTGTCTTTTGTGTGTTTTCACTTACCTTCTTTGACTTCTTTTTTGCCTTAGAAAGTGGGAAAGTTGTAGTTGTATGTAGTTATTTAAATCCATGTCTTCTTTTATTAGAATGGTAATGGTTACCTACCATGTTGGCTAATAAGGATTGGAAAGGTGATGAAGAAGTGATTGCACTTCCTTTACCCATGTCCACGGCCTTGGCAGGGGTTTGTAGTAGTTTTATTTGAGTCCCTTGACTTGTGACCTTTGTGTTAGCATGAATGTTGATGATACTACATTGGGAAATTATCCTAAGCATTGGAGAGTATTGACATGTTGCATTCATGACTATGTTTTTCGTTGATGTCAACATAGTAGTAAGTTTGTGAAGATTGGCAAAGTAATAGAGAGAGATCCTAATTGTACAAATAAGGTTTTTCTTGTCTGGTGATGCATAGTCATGGACATGTTCAATATAGTGTCCTGATGACATGGTTCAATGTGTAGCACGTAAGTTGAAGATGTACAAAAGTTGTACTTGATTTACTGAGAGTAGTTTAGAGACAGTGCTTGGAAAATAATTTTTGATGTTTCTTTGCTATATTTCAACTGAGATGCAATGAAGAGATGTGTGGTTAGATTGTGACAGAGGACAGTTAGATGATGACATCAATGGATGCACAAGCCCTAGTATCACACATGAAATTTTGTATAGACTATGAGTTGATAGTGTTATTGTAATCGTAATTAATTAATTATCTTATTATAATTAATTAGGAAAGCCTCAAGGCTGAATCAAGGAATTATTTTTAAGATATAGTATAAAGGAAAGATGTTTTCCTTGTTTTTAAGTAGTATCAATGATTTTATTGAGTGCAAAGTGCGAAAAGGAGTAGAGTGTTTGGTGAATGCGAGTAAGCAATCCAAGGGATTATTGGATGCGAGTTTTGTGATCTGGTTACAAGATTAGAAGGAGCAGAGGTCCAATTAATGGGACAAAGGAAGGAAGTACTATTCAAATCTATTATTTTGGAAGGATAGTGGGTTCATTGGTCCTACCCCTCAAGCTGTTTGGGTAGTGAGTCTAGTTGTCTTGCACAACTCCTAATAAGGTTTCCACAACTCCTAATAGGGACTGATATGTATTGAATGTTGTTATAGACTGCTAACATGGTCCATCCTCTAAAAAGGAATATTTATATTAGTACATCATCTTGTGGGTACCATCCCCATTGGGGTTTTCCCTCTGATCAAGGGTTTTCCTAGTTAACATATCTGGTGTTATTGTGTATGAGTATCTTGTTGTGGTTTTTGATTATATTACTCACATGGTTAAGTTTGTTTAAAGTTGATAATTGTCATATTAGTGGGATAACTAATTCACCCCCTACCCCCACCTCTCAGTTATATTGGTGGACTATATATTCTAACACTTTGTCTTCTACTCATTCTCTGACCACTATTCTAATGTACCTTCCTCCTTCACTTATGTTTCTATTGGTTTCTCTATTGTAGCCTTAAGTTCATGTTCCTCTTTCTATTCTAGCATACTCTATTTTGCAGAGTCAAAACTAGGTGGCAATAAAGATAAACTAACTTGTGGAAAATTTATCAAGGTTCTTTTTAGTGTATCCTCATTTTGCATAATTTTCCTATCATGTTGACCATCTTTTATTTACTCATTTGTTACTTATGCAGTTCCTTGATCTTGTACATCCATATGTTATGTTTGATCCTCTCGATCAATGCTATCATCATGAATATTACTAGTAACATAATTACCAACATCATAGGTTGATTGGTCCCTAAATGGATAATTATATGTATCAATAGTAAATGGGACTCCAACAATGTACACATCTGATTGTGCAACAATGCTAACCAATTGTTGTGTGTCAACATCCTCACCTATCAGTATTATAAGTCCTTCAATCTATGTTCCTAGTGCTTCAAGTTTCAATACATCAGACTCAATTAATACTTTTTGTACTACTTTGTTAGTCTCTGCATGTATCTCCTCATATTGTCTTACCATGATTTGTATGGGTCTCATTTTCCTCCTCAAATGGGCCTCTAACTTCTTTAGAAGAGTCTTCATTTGTTCCTTATTCTATAATTCACCTTGAAATCCTTAAATGCTAGCTCACTGACCATATTCAATGGGAAAATGGTGACGAATTCATTTCATTTCAACCCTTAAATCTTAACAAAGTCCAATCTACAATAAATGCATATAAGCGTAAAACTCAAAAAGTTATTCTTCATACCAATACATTTCAAATCTTCATTGCTCTCTCATATGTTCATATGAATTTTAACAAACGCAGGTATAGATTCAATATCATCATTCCAAGATGTTGCTAACCCCGTGGAAAATCATTCCACTATTCAAGGATTTGATCCATTTCTAATGTGATATCCTCTATTTATGCTTAAACAAAAGATAATTCATGCCGATGTGGAGGGTTCAATACTTGGTGTTATTCCCATCATGTCTTTTGATGAATATTTTTACTTGTCCACCTACACTAGTATTTGTTGGCATTCATTCCATTAAAAATGTTTTATCAATGCTTTCTACTTGCTTCTTGTTCCCGTTCTAATAATTTCTTACATTGTTTATGTTCCTTCTTTTACGAGTTGTATCATATTCTAAGCTCTCATGTTAGGTGTCCTCGTGTTTCTATTGAAACCATTTAATCTACAAAATATTGTTGTGTGTCCTAAGTTATTGCAAATTTGACATGCCATAACTATGTTTCATATCTTGGTCCAAACTAATTAGTCCGTGGTATGCAATCTCTTGCAATATGTCCAAATTTATTGCACTTGTAACACATAACTCCATTGATAATTATGTTATTCATTGCTAAAGGTCTACTAGTTGTATTGTTAGTCCTTTCATGCATTCTCATGTTTGATATTTGATTAGGTTTCTATATTCACTAGATCTATGTCTATAATAGAGCACTTATAAAAATAAATTAAAAAGGGTTTAAAGTACTAACCTATGCATTTCTTCTTTATGTGTCCTGGTTGTTTGCATGCAAATCATCTTCCATTGAATTGTCTCCTTAGATCTCCAGGTTGTTCATATTGATTTGGTACTTGGTTGTTGTGATTTTCTTGTTGACTAGGTTATCGATTCACAAGTTCTTATTCTTCTATAACTTCATATCTGTATTACATAAAAATGTATTAAACGGAATAAACACTAAGAAATTAACATATATTCCTACATGATTATGCAAACCTCAAAATATGAAACAAAACATGCAAATAAGGATGAGATGAAATAAAAAGAGCTTAATCTACTAATGCAAACCTCATGAAATCACCAAGCGGAGATGATTTCACATTATGGGATGTGGTTGCTCACTATTCTTACAGCATAACAATGAGGTAGATAGTAGATTCTTTTAAATTAGGAGAGGGCTCTCCTTTTATAGGAAAATGGATGCAACAGACAGTTGAGATTAAATGCAAGATGAAGGGCTAGGATCTCTTAGGATCAATGAGGTGTCCATGAGGTGGAGGCCAAGTAGACTCCACAGGGATTAGGGTTTTGACCATTCAAAGAGGGCAATATGCTCACACATGTGTGAGCAACCTTTGATGGTGACATGATCAATGAGGTGTGAGAAGCATGGCTTTCCACACATGTGTGAGAAAACTTGATTCTCATGCAAGAGGACAAGTATGCAAGAGGTGTGAGAAGGCATGGCTTCTCACACATGTGTGAGACACCTTGATTCTCATGCAAGAGGACAAGTGTGAGAGGTGTGGAAGACATGAGGGGTATGGGAAGTGTGAACATCTCTCACACATGTGTGAGGATTCCTCACACATGTGTGAGCACACACTTAGGATTAAAAGGTAATTAGCAAGGATGATTAGGAAAAGTAAGCATGATTAAGGAAGTGGATAGGTTTAGCAAGATGGGTTAGGTGAGGGTAGCGAGGTTAAGCTAGGGTTAAAGTTAGGAGCCGTGTGCTCAAATAAGATTAAATTTAATATTTAATTCCAAGGGGGTTTAGGAAAGGGATTAATTAAGTAAATGAAGTACTTAATTAAAGTGAATGTGTTAGGATTTAAACAAACCTTATTTTATTTAAATCAAGGAATGGCTAAGATTTAAATAAGCCTTAGTTTATTTAAATCAAGGAAAGGTGAACATAATTAAATAAATGTAAATTTATTTAACTAAATGGTAAGGTAATTAAATAAATAATAAGTATTTATTTAATTGGCCAGGAAACAGGATTTGGACAATTTTAGGTGTCTACAATATCATTTAGATGATTCTTCATCAACATAGCCAATTCATGTCTTATCTCCAATAGGTCTTTGTGTCATAATTTGTTCATCAAGTTTGCTTCTTTGTTCGTGTGTACAACTTCTCAATATGTTTCTTGGCTTGTGTAAGCTCTCCTTTCATAATACTATTATACTTGTCTATTTTTGCATGCTTTTAATTTGTATTCTCAAGTTTAGATGTCACTTTAGTAAGTTTTGATATCAAATCTGCATTCTTAGATCTCAAATTTGATTGCTTCTTTTTATCATATTCCATCATACTCATCTTCAATGATGTGATTCCAAGTTCATGCTTTAGAATTTCATTCTCCTTAATCTTGGTATCTGACTCATAATCCTTAATTTGTGTAGCTAATTCCTTTTTCTTAGATCTTGTACTCTTAACTTGTTCTTTCAAATTTTGAATAAAATCTTGTGGATCCTTAAGCTTGATTTTCAACTTGTTTCTTTCATCATTAACCAAATCTAATTCCTCAAGAGATGCTTCAAGATTCTTTTGCAAATGTACAAAATTCATAATGATCTCCCTCAAGCTATTAAACTTCTTCTGAGTAAGTATGCTTTGATACCAATTGTTAGAAAGTAAAGTATACTAATATATCTAAGGGGAGTGCAGTGAATCAATTATGTACTATAAAAAAATTCTTCCCAAGTATGGAAACTATGTACAACATAAAGAAACCCATAACACCATATTTTGTTAACTAGGGAAAGTCTAGCCAAGGGAAAATCTTGGTGAGAATGACACCCACAGAATGATCCACTAATCAAAAGTATCTTGTGAAAGATATTGACCATGTTAGGAGTCTATTACATGCATACAGTGTATATGTCCTTATGAGAGGACTAGGCCTTATTAGAAGCCTCAACCCTTTTAGTATTTGTAATTGGAATACAAAATACAAGCTGAGCCTAGTACCCAAACAGGCATATACATTTTTTTACAAGTTATATGAATAGATACAAAACCTTTATTGTGCTAATATCTTCTATATCTGATGTGTCCTTGTAGTTTCACATATACAAAACTTCACACAATAGTCTACTCCATTCTTCTCATCAAATTTGCAGCTATATAGTACATACAAAGTGTGCATATAAAAATCATATCATGACAATACAATTTACAACTTCCCTAAACATAAAGATCTTTCTTTATACCCAAAAAATTTAAACTATCAACCTTATTCTTCTTCACATGATAACAAAACCTCACATTAAGTTCTTCCACGCGAGAGTTAACTTTTAACATGTCGAGCGAACTTTGTCAAGCAATTAATTTGACAAGTCAAAATAATTACTTAACCAAAAACTTAGTATTATGTTTGTTACCTTATCTGTGATGTTATATCTTGTTAGCATGAATGTTGATGATACTACTTTGGGGGAGTATCCTAAGCATTGGATTTTATTGACATGTTGCAGTCATGACTATGTTTGTCATTGATGTCAACATAGCAGTAAGTCTATGAAGATTAATAGAGTAGCAGAAAAAGATCTTAGTTGTACGAACAATGTTTTGATTTTTTGTTGATGTGTATTCATGGACATGTTTGGTACAGTGTCCTAATGTGAAGGTTAAATGCACAACACATAAGTTGAAGACATACAGAAGTTGTACCTAATTTACAGAGTGCAGTACATAGATAGAGTATCTAAAAGCAGTTTCTGATGTTTGCATTATATCTTTTGGCAGTAATATAATCTATTGATGTGCGATTAGCCAGTGACTTATGATAGTTTGATGATGAATTCAATGGATGCAAAAGCCCTAGTGTCGCATATGTGAGAAGTTGTATAGACTATGAGTTGTCAATGCTATTGTAATTGTAAATCAATTAATTATCTTATTATAATTAATTGGGAAAGCCTCAATGTTGACTCATGGAATTATTTTGAAGATATGGTATAAAGGAAATATTTTTTCCTTGTTTGTAAATATGTTGTGATCATTGTATTGAGTACAAAGTATGAAAAGGACCAAGGTGTTTACTAAATGCGAGTAAGCAATCTAAGGGATTATTGGATGCGAGATTAATGATCTAGTTACAAGATTAAAGGGAGTAGAAGTCGAGTTAATAGGAAATAAAGAAGGAGCAGTACTATTCATTTCTATCATTCCACAAGGAATCATACAGAGATTATTTGGACAGTGGGTTCATTGATCTTTCCCTTTAAGTTGTTTGGGTAGTGGGTCTAGCTGTCTTCCACAACTCCTAACATAGTTGGAATATCCTAACAAGGATTCAAAGTCTCCTAATAGGGACTGATATGTACTAAATGTTGTTATAGACTCCAAACATGGTTCATCCTCTAACAAATAATACTTGTATTAGTACATCATCTTGTGGGCACCATCCCCACTGGGATTTTCCCTCTGATCAAGGGTTTCCCTAGTTAACATATCCGGTGTTATTGTGCATGAGCATCTTGTTGTGGTTTTTATTATATTGCTCATATGGTTAAAGTTTAATAAGGTTGATAATTGTGATATTAGTTGGATAACTCACCCCCACCAACCCCCCAGTTATATTGGTGGATTATATATTCTAACAATTGGTACCATAACATCAAGTCCTTGAAGAATAAGCTTAACAACTTTGGGAGATTGATGTTGAATCTTTTCAGAAAGGATAGTCCTAGATTTGAATGGGCCAACTATGATAATTGGAAGGAGAAGATGAAAACTCATCTTCTTTGTATGGGTCCAGGTTATTGGCTCTTGACAAAGAGTGAAAGATATTTTTCAAAGAAAGGAAATTTGAAGAATGCAGTGAAGCAGAGAGAGATTTGTTCATGTGCAACATGAGAGCTAGAGAATCTTTACTATCAACTCTTCCAGAGAATGAATGAAGTTAGGTAAAGTCAATTCAAACATCTCATAAGATTTGGACAACATTAGTATCTATTTTTGAAGGTGATACACATACAAAAAGAGTAAGATTATAGAATTTGATATGTGCATTTCAAGATGTTAACATGATGGAAGATGAATATGTAAGAAGCTATATTGGTTGATTATCAGAGATAATTGCAGGAATTAAGAAATATGGTGGAGAAAGGGAAGAAGATGAGGTTGTGTAAAAGATCTTGAAGAATTTGACACCACCATTTAGGCAAGTAGCTTAAATTATTCAACTACTTATATCCTGTACTAAGGAGTTTCCTAGGGAAACATTGCTTGGAAGATTGGAAGTAGCAGAAGTAGGTTTGCGACAATAAGGAGAACTGACAAGAGTGGAGAAAACTTTCAGCCTTAAATGTTCGGCCAAGTCTTTCTAGAAGCACAAGTACACATGGAGATTTTGCTAGTAGTAGTAGAACCAGATTTGATGAAGACAAGAAGATTGAAGAATGTATAACACTTCTTGTGAGAAGAGAAAAAATGGTAAGAGTATCTTTAAATGTTGGACATGTAATGAGTTTGGTAATTATGCATCTAAATGTCCTAAAAAAGAGAAAAAGTATGAGGGAAAGTTTAATCCTAGAAGACCTAAGAATTGTTTGTATGCTAATGAAGAAGAGGAATCTAATGAAAAAGGTCAAAGCGAAAGTGACGATGAGCTAGGATTTGTAACTATTAAAGAAGATGATCTTGATAGAGAAATTAGAGAAGAAAAAGTTCTAGTTTCCCAAGTTGAAAATAAATCTGATTAGATAATAGATAGTGGTTGTTCACATCACATCAGTTTGTTGAATTCAGGAACTATGATGGAGGTATTGTTAGAGTTGGTAACAATGCAACTTGTCTTACAAGGATTGAATCCATTACTTTAGATCGAAGAACTGAGACTGATTATGTTATTTTTTTGATGGATTAAAGCATAATTTGTTGAGTGTTGGATAGTTGGTAGACAAAGAGTATGGATTGCAATTCAAAGAAAAGACTTGCACTGTCAAGGATAAAGATGGTAAGATGATTGGAACTAGAACTATGTCTAGAGGTAATGTATTTTAGTTGAGTCCCACTGAAATAATATGTTTGGTTGCTAAAGTGGATAACAGTTGGTTATGGATAAGTAGAAGAAGGTATCATTTCCTAGCAAGAAGTTCACAACCACAGAGAAGCTAGAGATTGTTCACACATATATGAGTGGTCCCTCTAGAAAAAGAGGATTCTATGGTGAAAGGTATTTCATGATTTTTATTGATGATTTCACTAGAATGATGTGGGTAGCATTTCTTAAAGAGAAGTCTGAAGCTTTTGAGAAGTCTAAGATATTTAAGATTAGAATTAAAAAAAAATCTAGTGTTAAGATAAAATCTTTGAGACCAGATAGAGGAGGAGAATTCACCTCTAGAGAGTTTAATATGTTTTGTGAAGAGAATGGAATCAAGAGACAATTATCTTCACCTAGGATACATGAATAGAATGGGATTGTAAAAAGAAGAAACATATTAGTACCAGAGGAAGCAAGAGTGATGTTGTTTGAGAATGATGTATCTAAGACATTTTGGAGAGAAGTAGTCAATACAACAGTGTACAGTATGAGCAGAGTACATATCATAAAAGGTATGAGCAAGACCCCTTATGAATTATGGTTTGGTCATTCACCATCAGTTGAGTATTATAGAATATTTGGAAGAAAGTGTTATATTAAGAGAGATGATGATATTGGTAAGTTTGATCCAAGAAGTGATGAAGGTATGTTTCTTGGCTATTCATTGAAAAGCAAGGCATCTAGATGTTTCAATCACAAAACCAAGACAATAGTTGAGTGCACAAATGTAAAGATTGATGAATAGTTTGGAACTAAGGAAAAGCTGTTAGATTAGAATTCAGATGAAGAAGAAGATAATTTTGGAATTGTTAGACAAAATGTGGTAGTTTTCTTTGAGACTAACAATGATCTGCAAAATGATGTTCAAATTGTTGAGCAAAGAGGAGAGAGGTCTAAATCTAGAGATGAGATAAGAGTTGAGTTGTCAACTCTTGCCTCTAATAGGAACATGAAAAATAATTACCCTCCAGAGAAAATAATTGGAAGTAAAGACAAAGGTGTGATGACAAGAAACAAAGTTAATGAGGAGATATGTTTGATTCCTCAAGTTGAACCTAAAAGTGCAGATGAAGCATGTAAAGATGATCATTAGATTCAAGCAATGAAAGAAGAAATGGATCAGATTGTGAAGAATGAAACATGGGAGTTAGTTCCTAGACCTAAAGATAAGAATGTGATAGGAACCAATGGGTATTCAGAAATAAGATGAATGAACAAGGTGAAATTGTGAGAAACAAGGCCAGAATTATATGCAAAGGTTACTCACTGCAAGAAGACATAGAGTATGAGGAGACATATGCCCCTGTATCCAAAATTGTATGAAAAGATTACACACTACAAGAAGACATAGAGTATGAGGATACATATGCCCCTGTAACCAGAATGGAAGCAATAAGAATTTTCTTTTCTTATGCAATGAATAAGAAGTTCAAAGTATATTGGATGGATGATAAATCAACTTTCCTGAATGGAGAACTTGAAGAAGAGGTATATATTGAGCAGCTTGAAGTTTTTCCTCTGATAGAAGACAAAGATATGATATGAAGACTAAATAAAGCTCTAAATGGACTGAAGCAAGCACCTAGAACCTGGTATGCAAGGTTGGACAACTATTTTGAAAAACTTGGATTTGCTAAAGGTACAACATATAGCAACTTGTATTTGAAGGAAATTAAGAATAGTTTGTTGATAATAGTAATATTTGTTGATGACATAATATTTGGGGGTAATGATGAAGCAAGTGATAAGTTTGCTGAAGAGATGAATAATGAGTATGATAGGAGAAATGAAGTTTTTCCTAGGATTGTAGATTATGCAAAACAGTGATGGTATTTTCATTTCACAAGCTAAGTACTTGAAAGACTTTTTGAAAAGATTTGGATTGAAAATTTGTAAGCTTGTTGGTACACCTATGATAATTGGTCACAAGTTATTGAGAAAAGACGAGACACCTATAGTTGAGTAGAAGAAGTACAGATCCATGATTGGAGGTTGCAATATCTGACTCACACTACACTAGATATAGCAAATGCAGTTGGGATTGTATGTAGATTTCAAGTTGATCTTAAAGAGTATCATTATGCAACATTGAAGAGGATATTTAGATATTTGAAAGGAATGTTTGACTATGGAAATTGGTATGATAGATTGATTGATTGATTTCACTCTATGTGTATATATTGATGCATATTGGGTAGGCAGTATGGAAGATAAAAAGAGCACCAGCGCTGGAGCATTTTTTCTTGGAGGAAGATTGGTTTCTTGGCTAAGCAAGAAACAAGATTGTATTTTATAGGGTACAACTGAGCTAGAGCATGTAGCAGCAACAAAAAGTTATAATCAAGTGATGTGGATGAAACAGATGCTGAAGGATATTAGGATTAAGTTTATAGAACCTGTTATCATATATTGTGATAACACAAGTATAGTAAGTATGTCTAAGAATGATGTATTGCATTATAAGGCTAAACATATATCTATTAAGTATAATGTATTGAGAGAGAAGGCATCATCAAATAGAATAGATTCAAGTATGTGAATACTAAAGATCAGATTGTAGATTTATTTATAAAGCCCTTACCTAAAGATAAATTTGAGTACTTGAGAGGTATGCTTGGGGATATGCCCCTACCTACTTATGAGTAGATGATGTAGAGATTGTATCAGTCTAGTGGTACAAAGCACTATTATTATACTGGACTGAATGTTGATACTTCCTGTATGGGGGAGTATCTGTGATGAGCTAAGTCATTAAGGACTCTTGGTATTTGGCCTTGAATAGTGTCTTTGGACACTTGAGCTGGTTGAAGACTTGGAGTAGTAAATTGACATAATGAGGCCTTTGTCATTGATGTTGTTTTTGAATAGATTGTCTTCCCTTTGAAAATAAATAATTTAATCTATGCCCAAGGTAGGAAATCAACGATCCTCACAACAGTTTGGTAAACATTTATTGATCGTTTCACTCTAAATTTCTAAAGGTACAACTCCCTTTTGATAGATCATTAATGAATTTAATTTAACAAAATAGTAAACGTGTAGACACACTTTTACTAGAAAGTGCTTAAGGATATCTCACATACTCTTCGGTATGGAGGTGCAATACACAGAGTCTTGGAAATGGAATAAAATTGAAAAGCACACAGTTTTCTCAAAACCAAACAATGTTTAAAGAATAACTCAGATTTTCGACAATGTGAAACTAAATAAGACTAAAAGATAAAGTCCGACAATTTAAGACAACAATCAACGTTATCGGCAATCAACATAACAATTCTCAAAGTAACTGTGAGTGGCTAGGTTCAAACTCCAAGTTTTGAACCATAATAAAAATTGATAGATATATTAAGGTAAAATTCTTAAGCATAAAGTCTTGAAAGAAATAACATCCACGTATATCCTTACTTTCTATTGATTGCTATTCAAAAGCCTTCCAAAATAAACACTACTATTAAGATTGTTTTTCTATCTAACTAAAAGCTAACCCTTTTGAAGCTCTATGCCACAACATATATAATTTTTCAAAATGTGAAAGGCATCCATCAAAACCCAACCATTTTAGTTACTAATGGTTATCAAGGGTAACATTTAAAAACAAATTTTTAAAATAGGAAACACAAAGACAACTGCTCATAACTAAATTTCTCCGTCAATCTTCTCGTCATCCACTATGGTTTGCTTCACCAATTTCCAACTCCGAAAGGCACTCATAAATTCCTTGACTGCATGAGAAGGCGAGTTCTCTAAGCTAAGAAAATTTGACATACATGCCTCCTTCTGCCACCTTAGTTCTTTGATCTCTCTACTTTGCTTAGGCACGAGGTTCCTATTTAGATACAACATTGACTCTATGCTAGCTACTTTAGTAAAATCCTAGGAAGTAGGATTCTCACTGTCTCTGATCTTAAATATGGTGTCATGATAGATCTTTGTTAAGGTCTCTAAATTTGTACTCCCATCGTCAAACTATAAGATGCTAGTAGTATTCACTATTTGCAAGTCTTTTAATATCTCTTTATGCATCTCAGTGACCTCGTACTCAATTGCACACATCCCCTCTATGAAAAGCTTATAAAGGGAATCTTTCCAACTCATATTACTCTTTTGAAAAAAGAGCATGTAAGGATCTATGACCTTCATCAGGACTTTTACTTAGGAATTTTATTACACCATACTTCTCCACTTTATGTACCTAGAAAATAACTGCTTGGCATAGACTTTGGTTTGTTTCCCATGTAGGAACGCGAGTTTGAACTTCCCCCAATAAAACTTCTCCTTTTATATACGTGGTAGTGAAGTCCAAAATAAAATTGCCCCCTTCATTCATAATGGATCCTACCCATCTACTCATTGCCTCTGAAAGTAGTGTCCCCCTTTGCATTTGTTTAACTAATTGCTGATTGTCAGAGGAACTAGGGTCGAAAGACTAAAAAACCTATATCAAAGGAAGGGTACCAACATTCATTTAAGATTCAATATATTCTTTCATGGTGACAATCAACCTTTTTAAGTCCCTCTTTTCCTTGTTGTCCTTCTTTGATTGAGTTAACATATGGTCAACCGAGAACTTGAAAATATGGTTGCCAGTGTCCCTAGTAAGAACCCCCAAATCCATGGTGGTAAATTTAAAGTCTTTAGCTTCCACTTCACTTTAACCTTCTTTCTATTTGTATGTGGCTACTTCTACTATAACCTTCCCTATGATAGGGTCCTTAGTCAGACGTGCATCATTCTTTGTCTTTTTGTTCTTTGGAGCCTGAGCAACATATTTAGTGGCTATGTCCTTAATCAAGATAAACACAAGCTAAAGGCTACAATTCTTACTCACAAAATTAGACTACCAGGGTGGAATAGTATTAGCAACTGTTGCTCCTTGATTGGTTTTGGGAGGATTCATAAAGCTGGATTGAACTACATTCAAAGTGCCTATCACCTCATCATCCATCTCTTGATTTCTTGATAGAGTGATCTCTTCCCCTTTATTTTGTCCTTGGTGTATGGTGTTAATCCTTTGAACTGTCTCTTGAGCATGCATTGTAGACTTGGTTTTAGACCTTGTTATGGGAGTCGTTAGTCGATTTGGGGATACTACTTCTTTCTTCTTCTTAGTTGTTGAAATACAACCTACCACATTGGATGATATTGGAATTTTAGAGGTTAAAGTTTTAGGAAAAGAAATCATCTTTGTATATTTTGCAATTTGTTCTTCACAGACTGATTTCATACTTCTCCTTCTTAACCAGTTATTTGTGCAAGCCAATATAGATCTAGTCCTAAGGTTTATATCATCCTCCTCATCCTTGTTCCAATAAATCTCAAGTTGAACTTGTTCATTCAATTCTTCCTAACCTAGTTCAACAACTTGTAACCCATCTTTAGCCATTCCTTCTAGTTTGAACTTCAGTTTCAATAAGGTGGTTTGGGAGATTGTTAGCCTTGAGTGATCCATTTTAATTACCTCGTGTTCACTACTACAATCCTCCCAAAAATCTTTAAGTAAAGATATTGATTGAAGTAGGTCTTTAATGTCGAGCACCAATGACACAAAATTTTTATTATTAAAGTTTCTCCTTCTTTGATAGAACCCAAGATTAAAGCTCAACAGGTCACTTCCAATTGTAGAAGCATTAATCATTGTATTACAAGCTAGAGAGTTAAGCTTGATAGGACAAAAAGATTCCCACCTTTCTTCAGGAAGACTATCTTTCATTACATAAAACATCTATCTGCATATCTCAGCTATGACAAAATAATCCAGAGCATATTGGGGCAACTTGATGGGTTCTTCTTCGAATCCTCCTACTCTCAAATAGGTGAACCTTGAGAATTGGATGTAAAAGCTCCCATAAGTTTTAATCAATCTTTGATCTTTTGGAGATATCCTCAGCATAGAAGCTTTCATGAGACCAAGGCGTACATTCCCCATAAAACAACATGCACTTTTCTAAACTCTTCTAACACTCTATCTTTCTTTAACAAGGGGCAATATTGATATATTGTTATATCCTCATTCTAGGGATCATGGGGATGGAGGTAAGATCACTGGCTCATGCAAGGCAATAAGTTAGATAAGAGGACATATAAAACTCCTATCTAGAGGTCTATGAGTGTTTGAGTTGATTCCTTGACAAGTTAACTATTAATTTTGCCCAGTCTAGAAATTGTTGCCTAGTTAAAACAATATCTATGTAATGAAACATCTAGTCTTTGAAAAGCAAAACATCACCTGACCCCTTAGCTTGGTGCAACAAGACCATAAAGTATATGGGGTTTCATATGATCCTTAGTGATAATTTTAGCCAACCTCAAACCTCCACGATAAAATGTTTCCATCCACCTCCTAGCCATTTGATTGCAATCTTTTAAAGGATTTTCTTGGTATTGAACTAGGGACTGGGTGTGATCGAAACCATGAGAAGGCACATTTTGGTAAGGGAAAGATAGATGAAATAGTGTCTCTGGTGACAAAAAACACCAGTTCCCCATTCCTATTTAGTATACTCTTGGTTTTTACATCATAATGATCTATACAAAGCTAGAGTAATTCTAGAATAAAAAATGCAGTAGGAAAAGTGATTGCTTCAAGAATACTACTTGTTAGAACTTCTAGACACCCCTTAACCTCGACTTGGTCTAGGAAATATTCTTCGAATTTCTCAACCCAACCTCCCATCAAAGTGGTATCATAAATTATAGGTTAGTATGTTCAAGTTCCAGAGATCATTGCAAATGTAGTTGCATTGTCATATGGTATATGCTTTCTAAATGACAACCATCTCTCTAATATAGGATGAAGTATGGATAGACATGTCTATTCATTAGAATGTAATTAATATAATGAAAAATAAATATCTCATATATTAACACTCTCTTTTAGCTAGGGAGGATAAACAAGATTCATATACAATAAGAATAAAATATTACCTCAAGGTAAAAAAATGGTTTATGGAATGTCAACTCATTTGACTTTCTAGTTTATTGAATGCCAACTCATTTGACATTTGAAAGTCAACTCATTTGACTTTGAATATCAACTCATTTGATATTTGAATGTTGACTCATTTGACATTTTTATGTCAACTTATTTGACATTTGAATGTCAACTCATTTGACATTCACTAGGTGCCTTTGAGTAATGACCTCCTGAATATCAATTGCATAACATTCACCATGTACTCAAAGTGTTTATATGTGCACTCGCATCCTCATAATGAATACCATATAAAATTTCACCATGCAAAGTATCATCTATCATGATCTGCATAGATATCGTAAGATATCCATCATAATAGATTAAGTTATTGAAAGATCGTCACCTTTCAATAACTTTTGCAAATACAAGTGATAATCATTTGGAAGTCGTCACTTGCTCATGGTATACACAGGTAGGCCCATAGAGTTTAGAGGAATATTTAGGAATCACACTCCTCTTGATTGCTACTATTTATTGATTACTAGAGAATCCATCTTCAACATGGTCTACTCCCTCTTAATCAACACGTTTGAGATCACCAAAGGTTGATTGAATCATAATCTCTATTTGCTCCCTCTCCTTTAAAGTTGTCTCTAATGAAATGTCACTCCCTCTTTTTCCTGCAAGAATATTCTCGAAGGAAAAGATCAAGGCAAATAACTCTTATAGTATGCATTGAAAATATAAACAAAATAGAGACTAATATAATACTCGATATAAGATTTTTCCAATAAAATATAAATTATTGTTAATGTCATACTTTGAAAATGATCTCCATTATTCTAATATAATTTATCATTTTTTATAATTGTAATTTCTGATTATATTCTCATTAAGTATTGATATTCTTAATCAAAACATTATAATATATTCATAAGGAAATAACCACTACTATATTGAGAGATATTTTTCTTAATGGTGACATGGATCTTAATGCCATTGCCGACTTAATTTACCTTATTATAGGTTGGGCCTCCATTGAAGACTAACCTTATAATTCCAAAATATTGAATAATACCTATGTACTTTAGTGGGATATGTTTGTGTGTATCTCCCTATCTAAGTATATCGTGCATGTAGTTGTTGACATACACATCTCTCGTGGTTTCCATTTTGGAGAAATTTAGTTTTAAAAACTTCTAAGAGAACTGAGCTTATATGAAACTCGCTAAACTTTGATCCATGTGGATACACCAACGGTCTCGTTCAATCGCAACTAGATCTCTACCTCGCTGCATTCTTTGCTATTGATTTACTAAATAGCGTGCTCCAATAGAGAGAAGTATGGTGCTTGTGAATATAAACACATTGCTATCCAATTGGAAATAAACCTACACCAATATTATGGAAGTGATCCACATTAGGTACGAAAAACTTCTGCCTTGGCTCATCTATTTAAGGCTTGATTTTTATCCTTCATGTGTTTCAGAATGTTTTTTTCCTTTTCTTTTTCTTTAAAAATTGAAAATGGTGAGTCTCTACATCTTTATTTCTTATGGAGACAAAATTGTGTACCCCCAGTCCCCTTCTATCTACGTGCTTTTTTTTTTGTATGTCCACTAGCATAGCGAATGCTAGTCAAGGCTTCTTTCCTTCTCACGACATCCTCTCCATCCTAGTAATAGTTATATTCTGAGAGTGGCTCGACTAAATATGGATTACTACCACCCTATAAAAGTTGATGGTGCTGATAAGTTTCCAATCTATTACTTTGACTCCACATGGATTCTATTAATTTGACTTTCCTAAAATTACTCTAGATCAATTCTATTTATGATTCACATTTTTTTTCACATATATACGCGGCATTTAAAACCCATCCCTACCAATTGAAAGGTAGTTGTTGTTGTATCACAGTGAAAACTCTTTTGTGCAAATGATCTTGACATAGTAGAATCTATAGACAAGCTTACAAGTATTTCCAAATTGGTGAAGAAATTATATGCAGCCAACTTCTATCATTTCATAATCAAGGTTGGAGTTGTTGTGTTAATACTTTATGGCTGTGCAATAGTGGAAATAGTCGCTAGTGCACAAAACTTCTTCCATTCTCAATAAGATGACTTCTATAATAACCTCTTCCATTATACATGCTTATATTCATTTCTCCCTCTAATATGGTTAAACTATTCTCTAATTTTCTTACATTTGAAGCTTGGCTTTGATACCATGTTCAAGTTCCAGAGATTACAACAAATGTAGTTGCATTGTCGTATGGTATATACTTTCCAAATGACAACTATCTCTCTAATATAGGATGAAGTATGGATAGACATGTCTATTCATTAGAATGTAATTAATATAATGACAAATAAATATCTCATATATTATATCTCACTTATTCACTCACACACACACACACACACACACACACACACAATAGTTTATCCAACTAAGGCTACCAATCATTAATAGCTTGCACTAAAGGTTGGAAACATTTTCAAAGAAATGCATGATGGACTTCATTTTAAAAGAAAATAACAAACTTTACAAATTGTTCTGCCAATAGAAAAATGACAACACAGAAGGATAAAGGAGGTATTTTTCACATTCTCAATTGTAATCTACTGAAAAACTAGAGCACTTCCCTTCTTCTCCTGTTGCTCAGCCCTCGACTTACCTCAAAGTAGATTAAAACAAATGAGTTTCAAAATTGGGATCTAAAAGGGAGGCTAGCATGCCGAAGAAAGTACTACCAAATAATGACTTATTTATGGTAAGATTATTGCGGGCCAGTACACATTCAAAGACTTATGATACTTCTTCATTAAATGCTCACTTTAAGGAAAACATCCTTGCAATCATTATTATTTTCCTGATATGATTTAGCTTCCAAGTGAAAGATTTGCCCCTTTCTACTTGTGTTGCTAGCTCATCACTCATATAGGCCTATAATAACTTAGATGGGATGTCTACATCATCATCTAGATGTCATCTATGACACCTTAGAAATAATTATCTTTTCAAATATCCATAACACCCCTTAGTGTATATCTTTAGTATCAGAACTACTTTGAACTACTTTGAACCATGGTTCAAAGGGGTTCGAAGTGGTTCAAAAGAAACCTAACAATGCACTTGGTAGGTCCCACCTGCAAGATCAAAATTTAGTCTTAAAACCTTTGGTTGAACTACTTTGAACTGAGGTTCAAAGGGGTTCGAAGTGGTTCAAAAGAAACCTAACAATGCACTTGGTAGGTCCCACCCGCAAGATCAAAATTTAGTCTTAAAACCTTTGGTTGAACTACTTTGAACTGAGGTTCAAAGGGGTTCGAAGTGGTTCAAAAGAGTTTTCACAAGGATCTCACAATGAGGTTTGACTTTCATGACTAAGGTAAAACAAGATCATGGAAGGGAGAATTATGTATGACTTCAAAGGAAAAATTATGGCGACTCAAAAACTAGGGTTAATAGGGGCTCTAACTAGGGACTATGTATGTGGAGTGCATAGAGAACTCAGAATACTAGGAAGAAAAACTAATTGAAAGGGAAGGGATAGGAAACAAAAAGACAAAGCAAAAACTAAGAAAATAAAGAATATATACAAGGGGAAGGACACACAGAGGAACTACAACTTGAGAAATTTTAGTTCTTGTCCATTGTATTTAAATGAAAAACTAGTAGATAGCTTAGCTAAAATGCATTTGAACCAATAATTTCTATGATAACAAAGGGGCCTTTCCATAAGGAATCAAATTTTCCATGCATGCCCTTCGACTCTCTTATTTTATCCCATAGTAAAACTTCCTCACCTTTCATGAAGTTGTGAGCTCTGGTCTTCATGTCAAAGATCTACTTAACCTTCATCTGGTGCTCAGTAATGTGATCCATCAATTTATCCCTTTCTTCTTCAAGTTTATTTAGGTACATGACCCTCTTCTCCAAAGAATACTGAAAAAATGGATCTTCAATTGTTGATTGTAACTTTGTAGCAAATAATTCTAGTGGCAGGGCTCCCACTCCATAAACTAATTTGAAAGGGGCCATGCCAATAACTCTCTTCAATGCGATTCTATTAGCCCATAATGCCTCATACAACTTCTTGTGCCAGTTTCAAGTATTGTCACTCAACAATTTTTTCATTATTGTGACTAGGTTTTTGTTGTTGGATTCCACCTGCCTATTACCCTGAGGGAAATAATCTGAAGAATGAGCTAGAGATATACCATGTTCATAGCATAACATCAAAATTTCTTCAAATGAAAAATAGGTGGCATTATCTGCTACTATCTTCTAAGGGACCCCAAATTAGACAAAAATAAAATTCATTAGGAAATCGCACACCACTTGAGAATTTGCTCTCTTTGTCGCGATTGCCTCCATCCATTTGGTGATGTAACTAGTGGCAGTCAGGATATAGACATGACTAGTGCTAGATGGGGGGTTCAATGGATCTATAAAATCTATGCCCCATTGGCAAAAAGTCTCATCTACCACTACAAGCTTTAGTGGTAATGCTATGAGCTAAGGATGGCTGGTGAAAAGTCTACACTTCTCACAATTTTTTACATACATGTATGTGTCTTTGAACATGCCCGACTAGAAAAATCCTAAGAATCTTGAAAGAAATTATCGTAGAAGAGAAATGCCCACCATACACATCTGAATGATACAAATTCTATAACTTCTCCTACTGCTAGCCATCTACACACCTTAGGAAGGTTCCATTGACACCTCTTCTATCCAATATACCCTGCAAAAGTACATAATTGGCTGTCTTCAACCTAAGATTGCATTTTTCTTTGTAATTCAAAATTTTTGGGCATTTGTCGTAGGTTAGATAATATATAACATTAGAGAACCAAGGGTCAGTCAAACTGACTAGCAGGACCGTGGGGTCAACAGACATGTCTTCTTGTACATGTTCTTTATTTTTCGCTATTAATTTGCAATCCTTGTCCTCTAACCAAGCTAGTGGGTTTGATGGTGAGATCATATTCTTGGATCCTAGCCACCCATACAACTCTCTTGTTCACTCTAATCTCTTGTTGATTCAACACACTTTTGACTGTAGTTTCTGATACATATACAGTTGAATGCAAATGCAAAATATAATACCTAAATTGTTTTAGTGATTCCACCATAGTAAATGCATGTTTCTCCACCTGGAAGTAATTCAAATCATGCTTTTTCAAAGGTATTCTCATGAAGGCAATCAGAGCTTCTTCATCCTGGTCATTTTTCTGAGTCAGAATGCTAGATAGGGTATGTTCAGAGGCATAGTAGTATATGATAAAATCCTTCTTAAAGTCTGCGCTGACTAACATAGGGACATTTGAAATGGTTGTCTTGATGTCTTCAAAGACCTTTTCCCCTTCTTCTAGCCATTTGAATGGATGCTTCTCACTCATCATGTTTAACACGTGTCTAACCTTCTCTAAGAGCTTAGGAAAAAAGCTTCTCAAGAAATTTATTTGACCAAAGAAAGGTTTCAAATCACTTCTATTGGCAGGGAGTGATAGTTGTTGAATTTCCTTAAACTTGTCAGGACCAATCCTTATACCCTTCTTAGAAACAATGTGTTCTAGGAGTTTACCTTCTTATACAAAGAAAATTAATTTCTTAGGATTTAAAGATATCTCGTGTTTCCCACACTTGTTTAACATCACTTCAAGATCTCTTAGATGGTGTTTTCTTCTCTTAGAGTGGACGGTCAAGTCATCAAGATATATCACAATGATTTTATCTCATAGATATATGAAAGAAGATTTCATTGCTCTCTAGAATATTGCCCTTGCATTGATCAAACCAAAAGGCATTCTATGATAAGCATAGGCACCCCACAAGGTAATAAAGGTCATTTTATGCTGGTCCTCTTGAGATACATTTATTTTATTATACCTCGAGTAGTCGTCAAGCATGGACATGACTTTAGATCCAGCAACAGATTGCAGGACATGATCCATTATAGGGAGTGTGTAATAGTCTCTTAGGCTTTCCCAATCGAGATTCTTGAAATCCACACAGATCCTTATTTTACCATTCTTCTTCCTTTCAGGAACAATGTTTGCTATCCAAGTTGAGTGATGGATCAAGTATATAATTCTAGCTTTCAACATATTTTCTACCTCTTTCACTATTGCATCAGACACTTTGGGATTATAATTCAGGAGTTTTTGCCAATAGGGAGTCACCTTAGGTTTCAAGGATATATGGTGTTTGAACTCTCTATTCCTAATTTCTTTTAAATCTTCATACTCTCGAGCAAAAACATCTCTATATTTTACTAGTAGCTTCAATAGATTCTCCTTTTCTCTTTCTGAGTAGGTTCTCCCAATTGAGATCCATCTAGGGTCACCACCAATGTCAATTTTATCATATTCTTTCAAAATTTCATTACAGGTTGCATCCCTTTTAACGATACTATCATCCTTCTGCCGAAAAAGATGTTCAAGCGAAACTAATCCTTTTGAGATTTTATTTCCTTTTAATTGAATCACTTCACCAGACTCACTTAGTTCTTTACACACTATTTTGCCATCTTTCTCTAAACCTTTAAAAAACATATCAACAAAGTTTTGAACACATCCAATAAAGTCTTTCAGCTATGATTCATCATCAAAGACTTGCCAGTGATCTGCATTATCTGGTACACTTGGCCTATAAATCATCTCTATTCTATAGGCATAAGTTTTAAAGCTAGGATGTCGTAGAAGCAATGAGACAGAGACTGCTAAAGAGTCAACTCTCAAATTTTTAGATCAAGGGACAAAATTGATTGTGAAAGAAACAAAAAAATCTAACTCATCCCAAACCAAGTTCCTATAGTGCTTTAATCTATCATTTTTGACAAAAAATTTGATTCCTTATTTTACGATAAACTCAAGATCACCTTTTGCTATCAGCTTCTTCATTCTTTTGGCTTTGGCCTCTTGCAACCCTAGTAAAAGGGCTTTGTATTTTGCTATGTTATTTGTGTTTTTGAAAATCAATTTGAAAGAAAAAGGGAAAAGTTCTCCTATGGGGGAGATCAAAACTACCCTTGCACTTGATCCTGAGTTAGAACAACTACCATTAGATTCCATTGTCCATAGTTTTGTTACCTCAGAATCATTCACACCTATCTTAGGTGGACTATCAAAAAGAATAACATAGTTTCCAAATTGACACTCTTCATACAATATCTGATCTTTGGGATTATCTGAAGGTACCATAGTATACTTGTTTCTCAATTCAAGTTCCAATTTTATCTTCTTCTTACCAACATGAATTAATGCTTCAGATCAATCCACTTTAATTTCTCCTCCCATGTCTTTGCAAAATGTTCTACTCAACAACATTTCGTAGCTAGCAGGTATGTCAGCCACTAGAATAATTAGTTTTAACCTCTTTTCTGGGTAGGCAACGAAGACAACTTGTACATCTTTAACTTGTCTCACGAGAGGTACTTGTTTTCCATCCATGGAGTAGCAATGCCCAAAGGTTTTTGCAAGAGGGAGTCCAAGAGCCTTGGCAAAAGGAGATGGTATAATGTTATTGGAAGCTCCTGAATCAATAATATAGTTGCTGAGCTTCTGCCCATTCAACAACATGGATTTGTAAAAAGGATTAAGCTTTCTTTCATCTATTTCACTTTCCGCTAAGGTCCACATTGGGTTATTGCAGAGTGCCTTCTGATACAAAAGTGGGTTTTTTGAGGTTAGTCAGGATTTTAGTTGCATGGGATTCAATGAATTGTGCATTTGAGAGAGGTTCACTTTTTACATATTGAACTAATTTATCTAGTTCATTGGAATTCATTCTTAGGTATTTCACTAGGGAAATAGAAATGGTGGAGGATTTACATAATTCAATGATATCAAAGGTAGAAGAACTAGTGGTTGATTTTGTTCTCGATAGAATTTTGAAATTTGTAGCTTTAGAAATTGGGGTGGAGACATTATGCATTGTTTCTTTCTCCTTAGAGCTTGTAGTAACAACATTAGTACTGGTATTAAATTTCTAGTTCCTCTAATTGTGAGTGAGAATGGCACATGTAGGATCTTGCAATGCCACTAAAATATCTCCTCTTCCCTCTGTGTCACACTCATATTCCAAAAAATAGGAACCTGAACCTTCAACTTCAGCCCCTTTGCTCTCCATTAGCTATTCTCCAGCGATGACATCTCTTGTTTTGTTAATTTGAATGCATCTCAACCAATCAAGATATGTCCTACCATCACGATCTATGGTTAAGTGAAAGGAACACATGGTTTCCTTGTGTATCTCTTTGATTTGTAGCCTTTGTTGAGGTGTAGTGAGGAAAGGAGTCTTTCCATGACCTAGGTGATGTCATCTCTGACTAATGTCTTGACATGGTGACTGGTAAGGAGTGTCATCTTTATTTTGTTGTCTTTTGAGCATATCCATACCATTCATCAATCTTTGCATGAAAGGATTATTAGGAGAAGACGTAGAGGCAGACTCAGATGATTGTACTTCTCTTTTCCATTTTCCTACTATGATTAGGGCATCCTCTAGTTGAATGACTTGTCCCTAAGCTATGGCTAGATCAACTACTACATCTCCTAGCAAATGAAAACTTATATTAGGTGGGATGACATTCACAAAAAATATCTTTTGGATCTCACCATTTGGTCTGGAGGCAACAGGGATTCTCTATAACAATCTATTGAATTTGGCCATGAACTCTCTCATAGGTTAATGAATTTCTTTCTTTAACCGACTCAATTGAAATAGTAGAGAGCATTCATTTTCAAGAGTTTTAAACCTAGTCTCAAAGGACGTTTTCATATCATCCCAATTGGCTATGGAATGTTGAGGCAGATGATTAAACTAGTCGATTACTGCATGAGTGAGTGTCCAAACAAAAAGCCTCACCGCTATCTCCTAAGTAGGTACACTTCTAACACCACATGATGTATGAAAAAAATTTAGGTGATCATCCATAGAAAATTTTCCATCACTTCTGAACTTAGGCAAAATCTTATTTGCACCTTTGCGCAATGCGACAGATTCAGGGGTCCTATATTTTGTCCCCAAGATTGATTGAAAACCATATTAGGAAGCCTAAAACCTAATGGATGGATATTAATATAAGAGGGGATTAGAGTCCTTGGAGGAAGGAGGGATTGTATAAGAGGTGAGATAGGAGAAAATTTAGGGGGAGAACTAGGTCTGCTACAAGATTTGGTCCTCCTCTTTCCTGGGGTATTAAAATCAGGGACAAAATTTAAGTTTTTCAAAGCCTCAAAGTTTTCGTCAAGGATTCCTTTATCCCTCACTCTCATCGTGTACCTTTTATCAGCCATACTTGGTTTTTTCTATTACCTCAAGGTCCTACCAGGGCCTGAGCAAGTCTATCCACTATTGCTACCTTTTGAACTACATGTACACCTCTTAAAGCTTCAACATGTTCCTATTCTCTCTCTAGAACAATAAGGACTTGCTAGACTTATTGGAATTGTTGATTGTTCTATCACAATATCCAAGTGACGGAGGGTAGATCTAAAATTATGTCATCTCGTGTGTCCACAAAACCTAAATTTGGCTGCAAAATAGGAAAAACATCATTATGTGATAGAACCAATGTAGTTCATTACAAAATTTAAAGGGCTTAGTCCTCTTTATCAAAGACTCGCCAATAGAGTCGTGAAAAATCCATTGGTGAACAGATTTCTTCCCTTTGAAAATAAATAATTTAGTCTATGCCCAAGGTAGGAAATCGATGATGCTTACAATAGTTGGGTAAACATTTTATTAACCATTTGCCTATGAATTTCTAAAGGTGTAGCTCCTTTTTGATATATCATCAATGAATTTATTTTAACAAAATAGTAAACATGTAGACACACTTTTACTGGAAAGTGCTTAAGGATCTCTCAGGTACTCCTGGGTACGAAGGTGCGATACACAAATTCTTAGAAATGGAATAAAATTAAAAAGCACAAAGTCTTCTCAAAACTGAACAATAATTAAAGAATAACTCAAATTTTTGACAATATGAAACTGAATAAGGCTAAAAGATTAAGTGTGGCAATTTAAAATAATAATCAATGTTATCAGTAATCAACATAATAGTTCTCAGAGTAATTGTGACTGACCAAGTTCAGACTCCAAGTTTTGAACCATAACAAATACTAATAGATATATTGATGTAAAATTCTCAAGCACAAAGTCGTGAAAGACATAACATTCACATATATCCTTACTTTCTATTGATTTCTATTCAAAAGGCCTTCCAAAATAAACACTACTATTAAGATCATTTTTCTATCTAACTAAAATCTAACCCTTTCTAAGTTCTATGCCCCAACATAAATTGTTTTTTTCAAAACCTGAAAGGCCTCCATCAAAACCCAGCCATTTTGGTTACAAATGGTTATCAAACGTAACAGTTAAAATCAAATTTTAAAAAAGGAAACAAAAAGATAATTGCTTATAACTAAATTTCTTCATCATTCTTCTCATCATCTATCGTGGTTTGCTTCACCAATTTCCAACTCCGAAAGGTGCTCGTAAATTCCTGGATTACATGAGAATGTGAGTTCTTTAAGCTGAGCAACTTTGACTTACATGCATCCTTTTGCCACCTTAGTTCTTTGATCCTTCTACTTTACCTACGCATGAGCTCCCTATTTAGATACACCATTAACTCTATTTTAGCCACTGTAGGAAACTCCTAGGAAGTAGCGCTCTCATTGTTTCTGATCTTAAACATGGTGTCATGAAAGCTCTTTGTTAATGTCTCTAAATCTATGCTCTCATCGTCAAACTATAAGATGCTAGTGGGATTCACTATTAACTTGTCTTTTAGTATCTCTTTATGCATCTCAATGACCTCACATCAATCACACACATCTCCTCTATGATAACCTTATAAAGGAAATCTTTCCAACTCATATTACTCTTAAAAATGAAGAACATGCAAGGACCTACGAACTTTATAGGATTTTTACTTAGGAATTTTATTACACCATACTTTTCCATTTCATGTACTTGGAAAATGACTGCTTGGCATCAACTTTGGTCTATTTCCCATGCAATAAAAAGAGTTTGAACTTCCCCCAATAACACTTCTCCTTCTACATATGTGGTACTGAAGTCCAAAATAAATTTTCCCCCTTCCTTCACAATAGATCCTATCCATTCACTCATTGCCTCTGAAAGTAGTCTCCCCTTTGCATTTGTTCAACTAATTGTCGACTGTCAGAGGAATTGGGGTCAAAAGACTATGGAGCTTGTATTAAAGGAAGGGAACCAACATTCATTAAAGAATCAATTTATTCTACAATGGTGACAATTGACCTTTTTAGTTCCCTAATTTCCTTGCAATCCTTCTTTGACTAAGTTAACATATGGTTGGCCAAGAAATTGAAAATATGGTTGTCAGTGTCCCTGGTAAGAACCCTCAAATCCATGATGGTAACTTTAAAGTCTTTAGCTTCCACTTCACTTGAACCTTCTTTCTGTTTGTATGTGGCTAATTCTATTGTCACCTTCCCTATGATAGGGTCCTTTGTTAAACATGCATCATTCTTTATCTTTTTGTTCTTTGGAGCACGAGAAACATATTTAGTGACTATGTCCTTAATTGACATAGACACAGGCTGAAGCCTGCATTTCTTACTCATAAAATTAGACAACTAGGGCAAACTATTATTAGCAATTGTTGCTCCTTGATGAGTTCTGGGAGGATTCATAAAGCTAGACTGAACTACAGTTGGAGTGCCTATCACCTCAATGTCCATCTCTTGATTGCCTGATAGAGTAAGCTCTTCCCCTTTATTTTGTCCTTAGTCCATGGTGTTAAACCTTTGAATTGTCTCCTAAGAAGGCATTACAGACTTGGTTTTAGACCTCGTTCTGGGAGTCATCAATTGATTTGGGGACACTGCTTCTTTCTTCTTCTTAAGCTATTGAAATACAACCTACAATACTGGATGAAAGTGGAATGTTAGAGGTTAAAGGTTTGGAGAAAGAAACTGCCTTTATATGTTTTGCAATTTGTTCTTCACTGATTGATTTCACACTTCTCCTTCTTAACCAGTTATCTATGCAAGCCAATATAGACCTATTCCTGAGGTTTATATCATCCTCCTCATCCCGGTCCCAATCAATCTCAAGTTAAACTTCTTCATTCACTTCTTCCCAACTTGGTTTAACAACTTGTGCACCATCTTCAATCATTCCTTCCAGTTTGAACTTCAGTTTCAATGAGGTGATTTGGGAGATTGTTAACCTCGAGTGATCCCTTTTAATTACCTCACATTCGCTACCACAATCCTCCCAAAAATCTTTAAGGAAAGGTACTGATTGAAGTTGGTCTTTAATGTCAAGCACCAATGATGTAATATTATCAAAGTCTCTCCTTCCTTGATAGAACCCAAGATTAAAGTTCAACATGTCACTTTCGATTACAGAAGCATTAATCATTGTATTGCAAACTAGAGAGCTGAGCTCAATACGAAAAATAGACTTCCACCTATCTTTAGGAAGATTATATTTCATTACATACAACATCTGTTTGCATATCTCAGCTATGAAAAAATAATCCAGAGCATATCGGGGTAACTTAATGGGTTCTTCTTCGAATCCTCCTACTCTCAAATAGGTGAACCTTGGGAACTAGATGTAAAAAAATCCCATAATTTTTAATCAATATTTGAACTTTTGGAGATATCCTTTGCATAGGAGCTTTCATGAGACTAAGGTGTACATTTCCCATAAAAGCATCACACACTTTTCTGAACTCTTCTAACACTCCATCTTTCTTTAACAAGGGGTAGTATTGATATATTGTTATATTCTCATTCCAGGGCTCATGGGGGATGGAGGTAAGATCACTAGTACATGAAAGGAAATAAGTCAGATAAAAGGACATATAAAACTCTTTCCTATAGGCCTATGAGTGTTTGAGTTGATTTTTTAATGAGCTGACTATTAATTCTGCCTAGTCTAGAAATTGTTTCCTAGTTAAAACAATATCTATGTAATGAAACATCTAGTCTTCGAAAAGCAAAACATCAGCTAACCCCTTAGCTTGGTGCAATAAGACTAGCAAGTCATTTATATGGGGTTTCATATGATCCTTAGTGATTATTTTAAGCAACCTCGAATATCCATAATAAAACATTTCCCTCCACCTACTGGCCATTTGGTTGCAATATTTTGAAGGATTTTCTTGGTATTGAACTAGGGACTAGGTGGGACCGAAACCTACAAAGGTGCATTCTGGTAACTTGAAGATAGATGATATATTTTCTTTGGTGATTGATAGCACTGGTTCCTCATTCCTATTCAATATACTCTTGGTTTTTACATCATAATGATCTATACAAAGATGGAGTAATTCTTGACTTAAAAGTGCAGGAGGAAAAGTAGCTACTTCAAGAATACTACTTGTTAGGACTTCTAGACACCCCTTAACCTCGGCTTGGTCTAGGAAAATATCTTGGAATTTCTCAACCCCAATTCCCATTAAATTGGTATCATAAATTATAGGTTTCTTGCACTCAAGACTAGAAACATTTTTGAAGAAATGCATGATGGACTTCATTTTAATAGAAAACAACCAACTTTCCAAATCATTCTCCCAATAGAAAAATGACAACACAAAAGGAGAAAAGAGGGTTTTTCCACATTCTCACCTGTAATTTGTTGACCATTGGTCAGCCCTTAACTTACCTCAGAGTAGGATAAAATAAATGAGTTTCAAACTTGGAATTTAAAAGGAAGGCTAGCATGCCAGAGAAAGTACCACCTAATAATGAGGTATTTATGGTGAGATTATTGTGGGGCAATATGCACACTTCAAAGAGTTATGATACTTGTTCATTAAATGCTCACTTTAAGGAAAATGTCCTTACAATCATTATTATTCTCCTAATAATATGATTTAGCTTCCAAGTGAAAGATTTGCCCCTTTACACATGTTGCCAACTCATCACTTATTTAGGCTTATAATAGCTCAGATGGGATGTCTAGATCATCAACCAAACATCATCTCTGACACCTTAGAAACAACTATCTTTTCTCTGACACCTTAGAAACAACTGTCTTTTCAAATATCCATAACACCCCTTAGTGTAAATCTTTAATATCAGAACTACTTTGAACCAAGGTTCAAAGGGGTTCGAAGTGGTTCAAAAGAAAGCTGATGACGCACTTGATAGGTCCCACCTGCAAGATCAAAATTTGGTCTTAAAACCTTTGGTTGAACTACTTTTAACTTAAGTTTAAAGGGGTTTGAAGTGGTTCAAAAGATTTTTCATAGGAATCTCACAATCAGGTTTGACTTTTAAGGCTAAGGTTAAATGAGATCTTGGGAGGGAGAACTATGTATGAATTCAAAGGAAAAAATTGGAGAGAGAAGAATAAGATAAGGAAAAATTATGGTGACTAAAAAATTAGGGCTAACAGATGTCAATGGGGGAGAATATGCATGAAAAATACCTCCTAAGTATGTATGAGAAGAAATCTCTACTTTATTAGGGAGATTTAGAAAGATTCGTGTAAAGAAAGAAGGAGGAATATCTTTATGGGGGAGATATGAAGCATAAGGAATTCTGATGTATGGTGAGTTGTTTAGTGTGAACAAGTGTTGCCAATCCTAAAGAAGAAGAAGAACAAAGTAGTGTCACAAAGGATTTTAGATTTGATTGATGAACATGATTTGAGAAGATGAGAACAACAACAACAACAACAGTAGAGTACTATTTGGTATTCTTGGAACTTAGATGTTTTTCATCAATGTTCCCATCAATTCCAAACAAGGAAATTGTTAGCATGAATATTGATGATACTACTTTAGGGGAGTATCCTAAGAATTGGAGAGTATTGACATGTTGCATTCATGATTGTATTTGTCGTTGATGTCAACATAGTAGTAAGTCTAAGAGGACTGGTAGAGTAGCAAACATAGATCTTAGTTGTACGGACACCATTTTTATTATTCTACAAGGAATAATAAAAAGATCATTTGTGTAGTGCCTACCCCTAGTTTACTTTTCAATTATTATTGCCGAACTCTTTTAGGCCAATTTATGTTTATGCTTGATGATTAGTGACATTGTTTTCTAGATTATTTTCATACTCAATTGATTATATGATGAGACTACCTTGGTACTAGTTATTTCATGTATGCATGATGATACTTGGATGATGATTATTTATAGTGATTCTAGTTATTTAATGATGTTAGATGGATTATTTATACTTGTTTTCTATGGATACTTACCCCATACTTGCATGTGTATGGTGTACTTGTATGTTTTCTTTATGTTTAACATTTTTGATGTGGTTAAGGAAGGGAGTCATAGTCACCTGCTAGTCAAGATCTACACAATGCACCACTTCCTGCCATTGCCTGTTTAGTTTAGAATATATGTTTGTACATGTGTGGATTTTATGCAGATTGTAGGTACTAGGTATCGACTTCCTTGAATTGCTAGGATGAGCTTACCCTATCGCAATATCTCAATGGTAAGAGAGGGGAGATAAATTCTTGAGTCCAAATCCTAACCTTAAAACCAATTGTCCTAGAAATTAAGACAAGTATCTAAGATGATTACCCTTTCAAATTCATCATATTACATAAATTCGTGATTATAACCCTTGAGTTTGATCTTGTATGTTGTATTTTATGATGGGTTATCATAGTTTGTCTTGTGGGTCTATGGCAATTTTTTTTGTTAATTAAAACAAATTAAAAGATTAATTAATGATTTAATTTATTGGAAAATTATTAAGATAATTTCAATATTTAATTATATTTAATTAATTGAGAAATTAATTAAATAAAAAAATTACATTTAAAGATAAAATTATAGAGCTAATTTTAGAGCATAGTAATATTTATTTAGTTTAACAATAATATATATATGAGATCATTTTTAAATAAATGCTAGATATTATTATTACTTAAGTTAATAAATATTTTTATCAAATAATGCTTCAAAAATTAATTAAAGAGAGAAAGAGAAATTAATTTAATAAAGATATTTTAAATTACAAAAAGTGTGTGCGAATATTCAAAAAGTAATGAAATATTAAAAAGAATTGTGATCAACGAGTTCCTTTGCGTGATTGCACAATCAACACCCCAAATTTAGGAGATAACTCCTTATTAGAGATTAGAAGTTCATTTCGCAGGGACTGAGATTTTGGGGAAGGGATTTTCAGAGGAAAGAGGATTTTCTCACATTCTTCGTGTAGTTGGTATTAGCATCAGATTCAGGTAGAATCTTGTGGTTTATTCACACAATGATTTATGTTCTTCAAAATTCCTATCTTCATCATGGTTGTTATATCTGTTTTCATAGTTTTATTTAAGATGAATCTTTTCATTGTGAATTTTTATTGATATTCGTATTAAATTCTATCTGTATAGGAGGATTGAGAAATTAGAAACCCTCGTTTTGTAAATTAAATAGTTGATATTTTTATCAGAAAGGGTTTTTGGAAGAAATTGAATTGTTAGAATGCAAAAATCGATTAGTTTATTAGGTTTTTCCCTATCAGAGTATAGTTAGTATGTATATATATATATATATATTATTGGGGGGCTAGTTGTTTACTATCAAACAAAATATGTTTTAATAAAAAATATATAATACATTTAAAAAAAAATTGAATTGGGGGTGGGGCCACCAAACCCCCGACCCCCCCACTGTTGCCCTACATGGCAACAGAACTGTTAGTGACCATTAATGGCTGCATACAACAGTCCCTACTATTGTGACAATAAAAGTACCACCATGGGCAATACTTTGTTGTCGCAGCAAGAGTACTGCCTACGACAATGACCAGTACATGACAGGTCGACAAGCCTTAAGCAGTTTAATTTTTGTTTTTTAAAATTTGTTTTATTAAATTTTAATTGTTATGACATTTAATTAATATTTATTAATAATATTATTATTAATTTTTGTTAATTATAAATTAACTAATAATTAATAATTTTATTAATATAGTTTTGTTTAAATAATTATTAATTTAAATTAATTAATTAAGTTTAATTAAGTTTTAATTAATAATAGATGTGATTTATTAAAAGTCTAAATTTATTTATTATTGTTATTCTATAATGATTTTGATTATTTATAAAATTATAATTATTTTATTGAATGATCATAAATTATTTTAAAGTCATTTTATGATATTTAATTGTGATCCTTGTATTTTTCACAAGTTAAGGGTAATTGTGCGATTTGTTCTGAAACGAGAAATGAGTTAAGTTGTAAAAAGGGGAAATTTGTAAACCTTATTTGTTCAAAAATGTAAATTGAAATGAAAACTCGAACCTTACTGTAAACTCAGACTATGTGTTTTCAAAATCAAACAAAACTATGAAACTACACTTTTAAATGTATGTTGTCTTATGTTTTGGGTTTGGGGTTGACTTAGAGCATTGATTAGTTCTAGGATGTTTACCAAAGGTCGAGAATTATTGTTTTGGTGATTACATATGATGTTATAATTTGGTTTATGTGTACTTTCTTGGATCAATCCTATTAGGATGATTGTATTATTGATGTTTGTACTTTGACCAGTGATTTTAGTACTTGTCAGTTGCTTGTTTAAGAACTGGTGAATGGTATGTGGTCTTTTGAGATCTTTTTTCTTTACAAAGCTTAGGGTAGGTTATTTGTATGTAATGTCGGGAAGTGGCTTGCAATGGAGGGTGAAGCCCAAAGTGGTTGCCTGGGTAACCCATTGTAGGTTATTTTAATAAGTGAAAACACTACACTAAATAAGAGTAAAATGAACTAATAAGAGTTTTTGTATTTCCTTTCCTTTTCCTCGAATGCTAGTATAGACTAAGATAGGAGTAAAGAGGATGCTTAGTTGTGGCCATGCATCATTAGTATGCCTTGTCAGTATGAAAGGATACTAGTGCTGCATAGAGTCACTAGGGGGTCGGAGTCAAGTTAGACTGCTAGGGTAACCTTAGAGTTGACTCATGCAATAGCACTTGCCTATTTGCATAGTAGATTCCCTATGTGTCTTTTTTTGCCTCTGGGTTTAGATGTCGTTTATATCTTGGTACCCTAAGTTAGATTGCTTTTAGGTTTTCCCTTGACCTAGATATTACTTTTGACTTTTGAGATTGTTATCCTATTTGGGACTTGAGACTATCTCCTTAGTGTAGTTGGAGTGGACCTTTTTGGGTTACCACAAGGTCGGTGATAGTGCTTTTTACTTTTACCATTGAGATCCATCAATTGATGTCATGGTTGGAGTTCCTTGTTCTGCATTTCCTTTCATTCTATTCTTGTGTATTATGATGGATGGTTATACTTATTGTATGTTCTTTAATTTCATGGACCTTAAAGAGATTATGTAATCTATTTTATGATGTATATTATTTCAGCCTTTCATACCCTACGACATGTAGAGTGGATGATTGTGCATTCTAATTATTGCCAAGTGGCATTCAGGACAATTGTATATTATTTAAATAGATTTGAACTTGTAGTTAATCTTTAATGTGGATGTGTTATATATTGAATTTAGTATTATTTAAATTTATATGAGATTCAACGTCTTGGGATCCTTAAGGAATGTAATCTGTTTATGTGTTTCTTATGTATGAATGTATGTTATTGCTTCCGCTATTTTATAATTGTTGTTATATGTTATCTTTATAAAAATGAAATGTTTGGTAAACTTAGTAAAATTCTAGGTTAGTTCTTCTAGATCCCTTGGTGGGGCGTTACAATTTGGACAGTGGGTTCATTGATCTTTCCCTTGAAGTTGTTTGGGCAGTGAGTCCAACTGTCTTCCACAATCCCTAACACGGTTGGATTCTCCTAACATGGATTCAAAGTCTCCTAACATGAACTGATATGTACTGAATGTTGTTGTAGACTCCTAACAGGGTCCATCCTCTAACAATAAATATTTATATTAGTACACAATCTTGTGGGTACCATCCCCACTGGGGTTTTGCCTTTGAAAAAGTGTTTCCCTAGTTAACATATCCAGTGTGATTGTGCATGAGTATCTTGTTGTGGTTTCTAATTATATTGCTCATATGGTTAAAGTTTAATAAGGTTGATAATTGTGTTATTAGTTGGATAACTGATTCACCCCCTCCCCTCTCAGTTATATTGGTGGACTATATATTCTAACATACCTATCACTGGAAAACTTCCCAAAACTCATTCAAAACTTATCTAAATTTATAGCATCCTTACATACATCATCCACAATGACCATACTACCTATCCTTATATGCTCTCTATGAAGCTTGCCAAACAAAGTTGTATAACTTGTTTCCGACTTACCATTATTATACTTAGATAATTTTCTAAGTATCCTTCAAATAAACTTGTCTTCTAACTTAACTACCTCAAACAATGTATAATGTTGCTATTAGTTACAACCCTAACAACTATCCTTAGACAAATTGCTAATGGGATGGCATATTACTACACTTGTGAATTTGGATAGTCGACACAACCATTTGTAGAAAATGTACCTTACTAACGAAGAGGACATGTGGATTAAGAATAAGCATGGGATTTATGTCTTAAATCCTATCATATGTTCATAAGTTCCTCTTATGGAACATCTTCTCTTCACTTGGGGTGTTTGATGCAGGATCGACCGAGGGTAGTGGGAAATATTGCATCACCCAAAAAGATTTCCTATTTTTTTGTCTTTTTTTGTTCCAATTGGATAATTTCTTGTATTTTGGGTAGTGATCCATCTAGCTGGCTCATTATCTTATGTGATCATTATGGTGTGATATAGGCATCATGGAGATCTTATGTCTATCTTTGCAACTCAATCTAATGTTTCCAAATGAAGTTATCTTAAGATTGGTTTGGTCTTATATTTGGTTTCCTAATTTAACAACCTAATTAGAAAGATTCAACTTGTAATGGAGATCTATATCATGTGAAGCCTAATGGAACATTGTTCTATGTTGTTATATATGCAATCAACCTCCTTGTGTATATACACATCATGATGTATCAAATTGGAATTTGTTCTTATGGATTTGGGTCCTAACCTATATTTTTTGTGATACATTTCTTGTCTTGAAGATTGTTGATCAGATAAGTTGACTTAGTGTTGGTAATATATAATTAGGGTGATAGTTTTTTATTAGACATGGAAGAAGTAACACTTAGGTAGGAAGATTGGTAATGAGGAAAGACAATATATATGATTGTGAAGTTTGGTACATCCTTAAGTAATGAGACATGTTAGTTGAATAATCTGTAATATGCATTTACAAGCCAACTTGATGATAATTAAAGATATTATTTCCTTATTTGTTGGTGTTGTTCATTGTTTTATTTTTAAATTTTCAATGTAGTGTTTGGCTGCAAGGTTGGACACCTCCTTTGTGGATTTTTCTTTCCTTTATTGTGTCATACATGAACAAGTAGATTTATAATAGAGAAATAAAATGGAAATAAATTAACCTACTATATGGGTTAGTATAAAAGTTAGTATGCATATATATCCACTAGAAAATATGAGTAAAAACAATCTGCTAGTAAATATATTAGAATGAAGAAATTTTAGTCAATATTTTAAAAAATGCAAGCCTTTAAAAAATTTGTTAAAGGGGAGAAATAATCTTGCATTTGACATGAGAGATAATGCAAGCTAAAAAACAAGTTAATAATTAAATGCCAACATTGTGTTTAACACGAACGAGGTTAATAATACAAAAAAAAATTATTAGTATTGAAACAAATAATTTAGATGTAATAATTATTACAATTTATCTAAACTTGAAACTATAAACTAAGTTAGAAAGATACACAACTGTAACTAGCACATAGAAACCAAAAAATACATCTCCAGTAGCAAGGTAAAATGGCTCTAACTTCAACATGATAAATCTAATCTCTATGCACACATGGGGAAAGGTTCCCCAATATGCCTTGAACAAATCCCCAACCACGCAAATCATAACTCCACCAAAATCCAAGCTCAATGCTCCTGCATCAGACTCCCTAGATAGATATAAAAGTATGTCCCATACTTTGATGCCCAAAGAAAGATTTGCAACCAACTTCATCTTTACCAAAGATTTTCAATCCATAAAAGACAATAGAAGAAATCTGAAAATCAACCATATATGCTTCATCCACTGAAACATCATAATCAAATGAATCTCAACAACCCAATTAGCGTGCTCACTCCCATGAACAAATTAAACCTAATGCTTCACCAAAAGCCTCTACAACGGATCACAACCAGCAACAACACTATCCTCAAACATGTACTCCATGTTAGCAACATAATGCAACTCCAAAACCAAGTTAGAAACATGTAAGCTCAAATCCCCAAAAATAACCACATGTAAATCCTCAGCCATGTCAACCATAGGAAAATCAGGAACATACAGATTCGCAGTATCATGTAGATCCGAAACCAAATCAGCAACTAGTGAATCCACATCAGTAACATCAAATTCCACGTCAATAGAAACATCTATACCCTCAATCGTCTCAACAAAAACATATGAATTTAGTTCCATATCAACAACCATATGTGAATCCTCCTCCATATGAAAATCCTTAGCAATCTCATTGCTCATAACAAGATGCTTTGCAACATGTAACTCATCACCAACAACAACTTGATTATCCACGACCAAGTGCTCTGCAATTTCCATGCCAAACTCAACCAAATGATCATGAAAAGAAATCTCTATCCCAAAAACAACAAGTTTAGAAATATCTTAAGCAATAACCTCAAGTTTTAGGTTTCACATCAGACTCTACAAACTGATCAATAAAACCAACTTCTTCCTCCTCGACCTTGCTATTCCATCTTCTCTCTCGAACAAGTCTTCTAACCGGCCAAACAAATTTCTTCTAGATCGGTAGACTCCAATTCCTATAGCATAAAAATTCCTTCTTATGTTTCTAAAATTGTTTAGAAAATGAAGCATCCATAATAGCATCCACCTAAGCAATAATCTCATAAATCCTCCTCTCCACTATATCATGAAGATTCACAATCATCTCAGGGTCCAATCTTCTCGGAGACATCTTCCAATATATTTGCAAACCCTTTGAAACAAATCTTTCCCATGCACCTTGTGACAACCTTGAATTGTTTGCAAGTCACCTCACATGAACAACCAAGAACAAAACACAAGTCTAGGAACAAAGATTTGCAATACACATCACACAAACTCTCTATGATTAGCCAAGATCAACCTTCCATCTTTGCATCCATCGATCCATCTACAGGTCCTTTGTAATTGTAAGTTAGATCACAACCTACCACCCCACACCAAAAATCACAAGCTAGGACTCCAAAGCAATCGATCCTCAACATAATCACCACAAGATCAAGATCTTCTCAAGTCACCTTCTCTTAACCTAAGGTCCGAGTGCAAACTGCCTCAACTTTAGCAATCTATCTACACACTTAGGAAATTTTTTTCTTTGATAAGTTCAACCAACTAGATCAAAGTATTATTTGATATCTATATGAATATGATTTAACAATAGTTTCTTTAAAATTACTTTAGAAGTGCATAAATGTGCTAATAGTGGCATACAAATGGATTAACAATGAGAAATAATCACCTATTAATATATGTGAAATTTTCAAGAATTTCTTAGGATTATCTGAAAAATTAAGATGACAATAAATAAGCTGTTATTAAAAATTAGAACCATTTAATACATATAATTATATAAAGTCATAATTAATGTCGAAACATTCTATAGTGAGATGGTGTGAGTGTGTTAATGTTAGCTTTTATCTTTCTAGGTTAAATTTGACAACCATTTACATGTCAAATTTTTTAATTTAATTATAAACAAAAGATATTTTTAAAAACAAGTCAATAAATACCAAATAAAATATTTGTTAAAATTATAATGTTTGGAACTTAAGAGTTATAAATTGTCAATTTTTTTTACAAATTAAAATAAAAAGTTTAGGTTAGTGCAAAAAAGTAAATGGAGATAAAATGAAATATAAATAGTTTTAGGTGTAGTAAATTAATTTTAATAATCATTTGTTGTTGATATCTATCGAGATTTCTTTAGATAGATTTATTTAAGATATCTATACTAGTATAGATATCTTAAATAATTCTATTTAAAGAAAGATAAAGGTTAGCATTAACACACTCACACCATCCGACTACAGAATGTTTCAACATTAATTATGACTTTATATAATTATATGTATTAAATAGTTCTAATTTTCAATATTAGTTTATTTATTGTCATCTTAATTTTTCTAAAAATCCTCAAAAATTCTTGAAAGTTTCACATATATTAATAGGTGATTATTTCTCTTTGTTAGTCCATTTGTAAACCACTATTAGCACATTTATGCATGTCTAAAGTAATTTTAAAGAAACTATTGTTAAACCATATTCAAATAGATATAAGATAATACTTCTAGTGACCACTTTTAAAAAACATAAAAGTTCTTCAAATCTAAAATACCTAGCCAATACCTACTGATACCTATTGACTTAGTGGTCAACACCTCCTTCGGGGTTGACGATATGGCTTAACTACCTCTCATGGATCTAGGTAAGTCTAGTGTTTGTGATGTTCATTGATAGCTCAAGCTTTTTGCGCAACAACAAACATACCAACAATTGGTATAAGAGCCTTGGGTCACGAGTTCAAATCTTGGGAGGTCTCCTTCATTCCATCGGTGTGGAACCCTCAATTGGTGCTGAGGGGGAGATTTTTGACTTCATGGTCAACACCTCCTTCAGGGTTCATGACATGGCTTAACCACCTCTCGTGGATCTGGGTAAGTCTGGTGTTTGTGACGTTCATTGATAGCTCAAGCTTTTGGCGCAACGACAAACATAACAACAATACCTTCCCCTAAAACTAAAAACTAAAAATAATAATTATCCATCAAATTCAACATCTTTATATTCTCATAAGTATTATCTATCAAATACAAGTTGTGTCAAATGAAATCAACAGAGGACTCTACACTTGTCTGAGCAGAAGAGAAAAACAAAATAATTAATGCCTGTCTTTTGTTTTGCACATGACACTGAATTTGAGAGATGTGATATTGAAAAGACAATACTTTTTAGTACCCCAAAAAAATTGACCATGGATATTAAATCCAAAAAACTTACACTTCCACATAATCAATCCATGTTTGCACTCAGAATTCTGCACTACAATTCACCTGCAACACTAGACAAAACTTAAAAAGTGTTTAAAGAATTCATTGCAAATGTCCACATCTAAGTGAAGACATTTCCCTAGGAAAGAGAGAAGTCAAAACAACTTATATTTGAGTCGAATATTTTTTTATTATAAAGTTGTTGCTAAATTATATTTATTTTTAATCCTTGAAATTTTAGTTGGTTCAAAGTTGATGCAGTACTAAAATTGTTGTTCAATCTTAAATTTTGATTGGGTATTGATTTTTTATTATTACTTTTAGTATCATATTCATTAATTTATTTTTTGGAAGCATGTGTGACTAAAAAGATCAAATATAAAATATTCATTATTAGGCTCGTCCACTGATAAGATGTAGTTGAGCTCTTTTACATTTGTATCTTTTATAAATTTATTTAAAATTAAAAAGAAATATTTAAACATAATTAAATCGGGAATAATTTTCTAATCTATTTTATAGATAGTTATTAAAATTAACTATTTTTTTATAGGTTCTTAGTTTGGTTCTAAACGAGTATACAAAGATCAAGTCTTGCTAAGTGCAAGACTCCCTATCATAAGGGATGGGATTGTGATAGTATCCTAGGTGGATTTGGTGGAATTGATATCCCTTATAGGCTCATGTTCATGTAGCTAAAATTTGTGGTGACTCTTGTTGGGTTGGTTTGCTCGCATACTTCTTGCCTTTATTAGGGAGTCATGTTCAATCTGAACATCTAACAAATAAAAAGAAAAATAAATTAAATCACTTTATAAATAATTATTAAAAAATATAAAAGAAAAAAATTCTTTATATAAGTATTATTTTTCATGAAAAGAGGGTTATGTTTTTATTGAAATAGAGGGCATCAACTCTAAATAAAGAATGATATTAAAAGAACCACAACTAATTCATCATGTCTTTCATGACAATCTTTTCCAAAATTTGAACACAATATGGGAGCCATTGTCCTCAATCAGCCAATGTCACATCTTGCTTGTCGACATGCCTAGTTGATTTCTTATGTTGCGAATGGGTTGACTTTGACTGGTCAACCCCTTGTTTGGAACATTGATTGATAAAAGATTTAAGTTACTTCTCTTAAATATGTTAATTAAATGCATTAATTAATGAGATTAAATGATCAATTGATGCATGGACATATTTTATGAGAAAGTTGTATTTCATTACTTACATGATTATGCAATGTAATTCATAACATGATGTTGAGATTATGTTCATGATTATGTTAATGATTTTCTTTATGATGACAATGATTCATATGTATACTGACTCATTTGTGGTTGTGAGTGTTTGAGTGCTTGCAAGTTCGTGAAGGCGGGGGTGTGGTTGAGGTAGAGAAGGCTAGCTTCTTGGAAGGGGATAGTTGGATCATCCTAAGTAGCCCCACACACCACTTAGAATTAAGACATTAATTTGGAGTTTGTGTTTTATTTCTAACCTACTCTTTGAATGGTCAAAATGCAATTGAGAGCATATTGATGGTTTTGGTTTAAATTAAGTAATTACATTGACATATTATTAATTGATAATTGTTCTATGACAACGAAGGTGAAATGTTTACTTTAAATTTCTAAATGCACTAAAATAGGGACATGAAGTGCGAAACACCTATGTGATGCATATGAACTTATTAGTTCTTGCCAAAGACGGGATACTATTGCTTTCATGCAATTCAATTTTTTAATTAAATTGACCAATCAACTCATATGCTTGAAAAGATTATAAGAAACTTCAAATGTTTATATATTTTTCTAAATTTCCATTATTTTATAAATCACATTTTTCATTCAGTCTACCATTCTATTTTTGGTAGGGAGTAAATTTAATTTTATCCAACAAAAATACAAATATTTTCTAACAACTCTATCATGCATTAATGAATGTATTAATTACAACTTAATCTTTTCCACATTTGCACATGTTCATTAGATTTTCAAAAAAATAATATTTTTATCTTCCACCTCACACCACTTTCAACAAAAATAATGTCTAATCAATATTAATTATCACAATTTATTTTTCTTACCAAATTCAAATATAGGTTAAATATTTTATATTTCTTATTTTAAATATATTTATTAGTTTTACATTGATGTATATTTTTGCCAATTGTAAAATGCCATTTCTTTAAGTTTACACTATGTTTTACTAGCTACTATTTTACAATCTTGGTCTAATTTTTTAAATATCATTTTACAAATTGTTAAACTAATACTACTCCTCAAACTTACTAGATATTTTGGTAGTTTGAATTAAGTAATCAACAATTTATTTTTAAAAATTGATTATTTCAACTAATAATTGAATCGGTAGAAATGAGTAGTTCATTCATATAATATAATTTCTACTGTTATTTATATATTTCTTAAAATATTATTATTATTAATATTTTTAAAATTCTCTTCATCTCTCTACCTATACTTGTCCTATGTTAGTTCTTATAATATCAGATCATTCTTTTTTATAGCTCTCTCTTTCTATCTTTCCTTTCTATCTATAAATCTCTAGTTTCCTTCTTTTCCAATTATTGACAGGAACGATCATGAATGTAATATTCACGAAAAAAGAACAAATGATATACATGTTCCACTGAATTGGGGAAATGGTTTGGATGTACATTAGCGTTGGTGGCTGAGTCTAGAAAAGAAACACTATCGAGCTTCAAAATACCAAGTTCCTTCTTTTGATTTAAATGCAAATAATCAACAAATCTCAAAGTTCAGTGCAATGCATGTTGAGTTAAAAACTGTGATTTCTAGTTAAGCATGTATATTTGTGTATGTATTGTTTCATGTACCTTAAATTCTCATGGATATCGATGCACCATAGAATTATGTGAATGTTCAAGTTCAGGATATTTTGTTCCATTTAAATGTTAGACATTGTCAGGTGAGAAAATCGTTGTAGATAAATATCCAATGACACTGCCTCTGTAGTAAATGTGTAAACAAATGATTCTTTCTATGAAATGGCTATGCACCCACTAGGGTAAACCCCAACTGCTTGTTTTATTGACCTCAGATGAATTTGATTCACCTACAAAATACGCACTTATGTAGTTGTTTTTGTGCCGCTAGTGGTGTTAGAGGTAAGTGTAATGTGAAAGTAAACAAGAATCAAGCTCCCTCCATCGATTATTTCTATCTCACACCTCTGAACGACTCCATGTTCTACTACTTAGTAGCTCTAGCATAATTATTGTTATCTAGATGTCCAGTCTCTACCCTATTGGAGTTGAACCCCATATTCAATGTAAGCATCAAATATTTGCAGATAATGTAGATGCCAATCCTTATCCTAGTCCATGACTATACCCCTCCAATAAAGCAGAAAGGTGATATTTGCCTTCATCATAGGTCACTCTCTGTTAAATTAGTTGATACCTCTTATGCATAAAATTGGATGCCTTAGAACATTTGCATGCTCCAAGTTGCCCAAAGGATTTTCCATGTAAACTTCTATAAGTGGGATTTTCATATGCCTATTAATAATAAGAACTGCTTGCTCAAGACCCTCTAGCTTGATTGAATTAAAGATATTATGACACAAGCAAATAATCTCCCATTGGTCTACATGAGCCCTAACAAGACAAGCTATGAAAGACCTTGTAATAGAATTGTTGGTATGCCATGTATAATTGTAATTAAACAAATTCTCCCCCAGAACCTTGCTCACCACTACCCTAGTCATGTCATCAACTGGATTCAAAATCCTATTCCATCTCTTTGGTTTGACAGCCCCCCTAAAAGCCATAGTTTGGACTTCTAGAGCATGAAACAGAGAAATTGTTGACTCCATACTAGGCCATAGATCACAATACACAAAAGACACTTAGCAAAGAAAACAAGCCAAAGTGACATGTGTGAAAAAATTAGAGTGAATATATAAACCTAGATTTCTGAGAGCTTGACCTTCGTGAATGTCCTAGAAGGTTCTTGATGATGGATAGATACATAACTGAAAGTGGCCAAAGACATGACTAAGTCATGATGTCTAACCATAATGTTTAAGAAACTCATTTTACATAATGTTTAAGATTCACTAATAATCCTATTCTATGAATTACTATGTTTAGAATGTCAGATAAAAGTTTCTCTTTTTTAACGAGTTGAAGATTAAATAAGAATTAAAATAGAAATAAGTAACTAAAAGGATTAGAGGGAGATCAAAGGAGAGGGGAAAAAATAAACAAATAATAAGAGAGAAAAATTTGGATAGACTAGGGTTATGACTAAGGATAATGATGATCTTGAGTTAGGGTAGGATCTTGGTTGCTTGTAGTGTAATGTCCTCTCTATCCATTCCCCTATTTGTTATAAGGTCTGCTTCTTTATTTCCTTCTTGATAGATATACAAAAACCTAGTTTCCTCAAACTTATCTATAAGGTTAACTACAGTCTCAAGTTTTGAATTAATAATCCAATTTGGATTCTTCCTTTTTCTTAAAGTGTTGAAAATAATTTGGGAACCCCCTTCAATAATTAGTCTCTTTATACCCAATTGTAAACTCAGGTTGAGCCCTTCCCAAAGAGCTTCTAGTTTTGCTATATTGTTCATTGAGATGCCTAATGGCTTATCTCTCTTTATGATCCAGTCTCCAGAATCAGAGAAAATGATACATCCTATACCTGCCTTCCCTAGGTTTCCTCTTGAAGCTCCATCAAAGTTTAATTTTATCCACCCGGTTGGAGGCAGTTCCTATCTACATTTCTTTCTTGCTTGCAAGTTTTTCTTATGATAAACCAATGGAGGATTAATAATATTGAACCAATTCCTTCTCATTTCTTCATCCCATTCTATGAAAGACCCTTATTCTTTTACTAATCTTCTTAAATTATTATTCAATGCATGCTTCTACTTTATTGAGAAAGGAAGGAATACTGAGTTTTGAATTACAAAATACACGTATGTTTCTTTCTTTCCAAATTTCCCACATAAGAATGGATGGAGATATGTTCTACAATTTATTTTATATTTTAAATTTACTGTCATTTCACCAGCCAATTAAATGACCATCAAGATCCCCAGGGAGGGGAGAAGTCCAATTTAACTTTTGACAGAGCCAATACCAACATTCCTTTGTATAGGAGCATTGGAAAAGTAGATGTTTTGCTATCTCAAAATTTTCTTTACACAATGAGCATTTAGATGGTCCCTCAAACCCTATCTTCCTGAATCTATCAGTTGTTAAAATTCTCTTTTGAGCAACAACCCATAAAAAGATTCCTGCCTTTGGTAAGCAAGTTGAATCCCAACACAACTTGAGAGGCATATTAATCTTTTCCCATCCTTGAGTGTTGATTATAAGGTGATATCCTTTCTTCACACTATATAGCCCATCCTTTTAAGCTTGACAGATAAGTTTATCTAATCTTTTCTTATGATTGACCTGCCACTGACTGAGTAGATGCTCAAAGGTCTCTTTTCTTCGGTTATTAAATCTATACCTTCTAAAGATTTCCACATCTAGATTTCCTCCCCATTCACCCTTTTGAGTTGCTTATAATTAGCTACCTGCTTTCCCCATAGATTAACTAAAGTATTTTTAATATTCATAGGAACATTAAGACTGTCTAGAGGAGGAAGACTGTCCTAGGAGTCCTCCCAAAATAATGCTTCTTTTCCATTCCCCATGTTCCAAGTAACATATTTACTAATAAATGAGTGGTAGTTTAGCATAAAGTTTCAACAATCAGACCCTTTTGGTGGGTTTGTAATTGTAAGTAAAGATGTTGGATCTACCACATTCAAATATTTGTTGTATAGAATTTTGGCCCACTTGCTATCTCTCTCTTAATACATTCACCAAACTAGTTTTTCTCCTAATCCTTCGTTCTTCCAGCTAAAATTCTTGATATCTAAGCATCCTAATTCTTTAGGCCTACAAATATTATCCCATTTAATTAATGCCAATTTCTTTCTGTTTTTTCCTTTTGTTCCTTTCTAAAAGAAGTTTCTAAGTTATCCTTCTATTCTTATGCTAATATTTTTAGGTAAGGAGAGACACGACATTTGGTAAGTAGGGATGGATTTTAATTTTTGAAGGTCTTCCTGCCTTGGTCAACCATTTTTCTTTCCAACTTTCAATCTGCTTATCAATTCTTTCTAAGATGGTATTCCATATTTTAGTGCTTCTTGCCCATTTTTCTAAGTGAATATCTAGATACTTACATGAGAAAGAACCCTTTTTGAATCTCATACCATTGTAGATAAGATCTTCCATTTCTAGTACTATGTTGAGGAAGAAGATTTTTGATTTCTCGGTGTTCACCTTTTGCCCTGAAGCTTTCATACATTCTTGTATAATTTGTTTGAAGTTTTGTGCCTCTTCTATTGTACTTTCCCTTGGTAGGATTGTTTCATCAAAAAATTGTTGGCGAGTAACATTCAAGATATTTCCTTCCATAGTTATTCCTTTGATTTTTCCTTCTACTTGAGGTTTTTTTATTGCTCTACCAAATTCTTCAGCCACGATAATGAATAAAAATGGCTATATAGGGTCTCCTTGTCGTATCCCTCTGGATATACTAAAGAACCCTTCTAGAGAACCATTTATAAGGAGTGAGATTTTTGGTGTTGTTGTACATTTAAATATGATGTTAATCCATTGGTGAGATAACCTAAATGCTTCATGGGTCTTATATAAAAATATCTAATCCACCATTTCATAAGCTTTTTGGATTTCTAGTTTCATAAGCATACATGTATCCTTGTTCATGGAGGTTGAATGGATAGTTTCTTGAATGATAGAAATGCCATCTAAAATAGATCTACCAAGAACAAAACCAATTTGCTCTTCATAAATTAGTTTAGGAAGAATACTTCTGAGTCTAAAAGCTAATGCTTTTGATAAGATTTTGTATATTGTATTACATAATGTAATAGGTCTAAAGTCTCCAGGTTCTTCATAGTTCATTTTTTTGGGTATAAGAGTTAAGGAGGTATGGTTGATCTCCATCAATAGTGATTCTGTGTTTCTTGAGGCTTCTTTTGCCTTCCAGAAGTCAACTCCTACAATATCCCAACACTCCTAAAATTAGAATTTTTGAAAACCATCTAGTCCTGGTGATTTATCTGGGTTAAGGTTAAAGAGTGCAATTTTTATTTCCTCTAGAGAAAAGGGTTTATCAAGAAATTGATTATCTACTATTGTGACCAATTTTGGATTTCTTTTAACATCTTTTCTTGTGCTATCCAATTAGAATAATCAAAGTTGTTTAGGATGTTTTTATAATAATCTACGAATACCTCTGCTATCTTCATAGGATCTTCTTCTATATTCCCTTCTTTGTTTCAACTTTTTAGAATTTTATTGATAGATCTATCATTGATAATGTTGTTATGAGAACATTTCGTGTTATGGTCCCCTTTTGCTAACCAATCCTCCCTTGATTTTTGTTTCCAGAATATCTTCTCCTTTGCCAATATGTTTTCTTGTTTTGCTAATAGCTCTTTCTCTTTATTACATTTTTCATTATCCATTCCTTTTTTCATTATTTCTTCTTTTAGTTTTTAAGCTCTTCTTCATTGTCTAATTTTTCTTTAAATATGTTGTTGAAGTGAGTTTTATTCCATTTTTAGATATTTTCTTTAAGTATTTTAAGTTTGGACACAAATCAATACATTTTAGAACCTTGGAAATTACCTTCTTGCCACCATTTCCCGATGTTTTCCATGAATTGTCTGTCTAAGAACCACATTTTTTCACATTTGAATGGATTCCTTGATGGTTTGATAGGTTTTACTAATTCAATTATGACTGGGTAATGACTTGAGCCTGCATGTGGCATAATAGATGAGTGAAGTACTAGATCTATGGCTCTTAAGTCCCCTTTGAACACAAACCTATCTAGTTTTTTAGCTATATGATAGAAGTATTTTCTTCTATTGTTCCAGGTATATACTCCATTGTTGGTTGGTATATGCAATAAGTTATTTTTCCAGACCATTCTCTAAATTTTTTTATTACCTGTGTTACAATTTGAGAACCACCATGCTTTTCTTCCATGTTTAAGATTGCATTAAAATCACCATCAATAATGAAGTTCTCTCTATGATAATCTTCCATAAAGGAACTAATTTTATCCCACAATTCTTTCTTATCTACTGTTTGGGTGGGCCCATAAACATTAATCAAGATTATTTGGAGGTTATGTCTAAAGCTTTTAATGCTATCCCCCATCCAATTATTATTTGAAACCATTTTGTTAAAGGCTACTTTACATCAATTCCAGATGATTCCTATTCCTCTTGAAGCCCCATTAGATTCCACTAAGATAGTTTTCCAATTGCCCAATTTCTTTTCTAGTTTTCTTCCTTCTTCTTTATTCAATTTAGTCTATTGAATTAATATTACTTCTAGTTCAAATAAAGTCAGATTACAGTTTTATAAGCATTTTTTTCTAGAGGCATTTAGACCCCTAGAATTCCAAGTTGTGATCCTCATTATCCTAAGGGAAGGTTCTTCCCCTTCCCCGCGTTCAAAATTTTGATGATCTTTTTTTGCTCCTTTGCTTGCCCTACAACAAATCTCAATTCCTTTAGTGACTTTCTTCCACTCTTCACCTTTTTTTTACTGCATTTTGGGGTCTTAAAACCATCCTGATTGATTTAAATACCCAAATTATCCATAAACTTTTGAGCATTATTGATGTTGGTTGAAGCCCTTACTTCTTCTAGGACCTCCTCTTCTTCTTCTAGTTCCTTCATTATTTGTTACCCTATGTCCATTTCATCCATATCTTGTTCCTTACTCTCTCCGTACATTTGGTCCATACTTTTGATATTTTCTTTCTCAATTATTTTCTCTACATCATTTAAGACCACAAACTCTTCCCATGTTTGGCTAGTTTATATTTGATTATCATTAACTATCCTATGTTCTTTACATGTATTTTGTTCCTTTGTACTAACTACCTTAATGTAACAAACTACTTCCATTGGTATTAGAGGATCCTTATTCTTGTTCAATTCCATGTGGCACCATTGTTCCCCTCTGTTACTACTTTCTAATTACAAATGATGACATTTCTTCATAATTGTAAATCAGTATCCAATCCTAGTGTATTAGTATGCATAAATTTTGTTTCAGGTAATGGTTAGTTGACTGTGCCAAACTCTTCATGGATAACATTGAAATACAAGTATGAGTGTTGAACAAATATTGGACTTAGCATTGTCCATTTTGAAGTGTCAGATAGATATAAAAGAAGGAAATTCAAACCTAGTATATAATATATTGTAATATTCAAAAATATTTCATTTTGAAATAGTTATGTATATAATGTGATGATTATAAGATGCTTTGATGTTGTGATTACATTACATGGAATACATACATTATAAACTATCTGTTGGGACTAAAAATTGCATGGTCAATTTTGAGAACCATTGAAAAAATCAAGCCCTTAAACGCTTTTAAAATGCATATGTACCTGGTTGTACCTGGCTGTACCATTGAAGCCCCAAGAGGTGTTCAATGTTTCTAACACCCTCCATTCAGCCTGTTTAAGTGTTCTATGAAGTTAAATTGTCATTCTGAACCATTTCGTGAGGTCTCGTTTTAAGCATTTGTCAAATCTGCATTTTACCCCTAGTATCAAACAGTGACAGGAAGCCTTGTTTGCACCGTAATATCTCGCACCCAGAATTGTGTCATGATTCACCACTTTGGGAGTGTCTAGTGTCCACACCTAAGAACCTATGTTTCAAATTTTGAGTCATTTCAAGTCCGTTTGACTAGGTTTTGAATCCCTTAAAGTTGGTCATTTAAATTTGTCATGTTGATGCACATTTCACATAATCCTGGGAAGCCTTGTTTGACATGCTATAACTTTGACCTAGTTCACCAAAATGTTGAAATTCCTATTGCATTGCATTGTAGATATCAAAGAATTGTTATGTTTCAAGTTTTAGCCTATGACGAATCCGTTTGATCAGTTTTCAAACGTGATTCTAAATGGAATTTCTATCTTTTCACTATTGTCATTATTTGCAAATTGATTGGAACCCCTGTTTGAGATGTCATATCTTTGTATTTGTGATTGGTAGGACTAAATGGTTTGTTCCCCTATATTGTCCACTGAAAATACTACAAGTGTGCCAATTTTTAGAACTTGACGAATCCGTCTTCACACTTTTCCAGGGTCATTCCATTCAAAAAAATGATATTTTATTGATGTCCTCTGCCCTGCAAATCCAGGTAGCCAACTTTGCGCCCTCGCCAAATTTTCCCTATGATTCATCATGAACCCAAATCATATAATCATACTCTCCTCATGACAATCTACGAGCTCCTCAATTTTCATTAACTCATGTGCCCGTTTGTCTAGTTTTTTAGGCCATTTCCAAACGCACTTTCCAATTTTCTAACATGTTTATATGCAGGTGAATTTAAGTTGGCAACTTCGAAGGTCAATATCTTTTGACCCTGATGTCATCATGCAATGAGATCTGGCAGGCCTATTGAATATGTCATAGAGAAAAGAGATCCTAAGTTTCAGAGCTTGGTCAAGTGTTTGAATCAGTTTTTAAAGCCAGGCAACAAGCCTCCTGGCAGAGATTTCACAATGGTGCAAAAATGACTTAAAATAAGTTTTCAGTGATGATTCAGTGATCAAATCAGGTTCCAGTTAGTTCAAAGAGGTTGATGGGTCAGTTTGGCATTTTAGTTGTCTGAAAATGAATTTTTTTTTTTAGTCAGACCCACTTTGGGGCCCGACTAATTATATCATATTGTTAAGATTGATCATATTTGAAATTGAAGATGTTCAGAGATTAAAATGATATTAATTGTTATGAGTGCTAACATTTATGAGGATTGTCAAGAAAAGTGAAAACAAATAGCTTTAATGTTCTTTATCTCATGTTTTTCTGTATGATCAATAGGCTATAATATTCAGAGCCTGGAGGCGCATCAAAACAGAGGGAGAATTCACATGCACTTTAAGAGATAAATAGTTTAGGGTATACATAAGGGTCAAAAAAATATTAAAATGACATCAGTGCCGAAAAGAAAACACATTGAGGTTCCTTCTGCTCTCCCAGACGATGTTGATCTAAAGTTCACCAATGTTCGCTACAACTTGTCTCCAACAGAGCTGTATGAGTATGTTCTCCATGAAGAGGGTTCTTCTATGACATCAACGAGAGCCCTTACAACACTTTCAAGAAATCTAATTTCCCTTCGAAAACATTATAATCATATCTTCATGGTGAGCACGTAGGGAAATGTGATCATATTTCATAGTAAAAAAGGGAAAAAAAAATTTAATTTCTTAAAATTAAATTACAATAATATTAATAATAATAATGAGACATTTGTATGGGGTGAAGGTTGCAACCTTTGCACATCACGTGAAGGCTGTGGACTTTTTTTTTAATTAAAAAAGTTTCACGTGCTTTTGGAGGATGCTGATGATGCAAACATAACCATATACCATATCCATGGGACGTCTGCAATTTTAAGGGAAATCTGTGCTAAGGAAAACAGAGAACAGAGCAGCTACAAACAAGAGCCCACATGAGAAGAATATGTTGAAGAACCTCATGCATTCATAGAAGAGAGCAAGGAAATCCACCTTGCAAGGAGGACACATCACGCAAGATATGAAGGCTTTAACGCCCAAACAAGAAGCATCCAAGTTAGGAAGAGTTTGCAAAATCAATGCCATCAAAGCACATCAGCCGTGGTTTTAAAACAAAGGAGTCCACGCCTAACAGGAGAGTCATTTAAAAAGAAAAGAAAAGAGCTGTAGCAGGCATTGGAGGCGCCATTGAAAGAATGGAAAAATAAGAGCCTCATGCTTTGAAGATAAAGATGCTTTGCCAGAAAGTAGACCAAAGCCGCAAGGAGGTCCACACAATTGCAAAGAAGTCATTAGCAGATAGAAAGACACTAGACAAGTCTCCACACAGTTTAAAAGGGATCCACGCCCAACAAGCAACAGAGAATGCACCACATTTTAAAAGGAAAGATCCACCATTGTTCAAAGGGAACAACAAAGATCTAAACCGTAGGCAATTAGAAACAAAGAGAATTTGCAATCAACATAGTAGACACTCCATGCTATAAAAGAAGACCACAGTTTAAAGCAATGGCTTGTGTGAGCCAATAAAGAGACCCTCAATGCTAAAATACAAAGCAGTAGGCATTAAAAGAGGAAATCCATGCTTTCAAAAGGCAGGGAGTATCCCATATCAAAGCAGTGGTAAGGGAGTGTTAAAAGAGAGCCCTTCATGCTAGTATAAAATGTATAAATAGAATGCCCAAGCAGCCAAGGCACGTGGAGCAGACCCTGTGAAAAGGAAAATCACAGTTTAATCCTTTTGTCCCACATTCATTAGGAGTGGTTATTAGGAATCTTTTAAATAAAATTTCAAATAGAACATATGGTGTCCTAGGAGAAGCGCCTTTTGTGAAGGCCAAGTGATGTGTGGAGGCCCACCAATGACATCAGCAGGGTCCAACGCAATTTTAAGTGAAAGTTCATCAAAGCTGATGTGGCAAAGGTGTGTAGGATTTTGACACATGTCCTGATCGAGCGGGTGTCGCTAACTTGCCAATCGAAAGTGCTCGCTAGTTAACTATGGCAACACAGCAAGGGTGGAGGTGGCGCTGACACATGGCACAGATTTTGAGGTAATATGATGTGGGGAACAAGTTTAGCAGATACACTAGATCGTGCCACGTGGCAGATCTGAGGGTTCTCCTTAACTCGCTATAAGAAAGATGCTGGGAAGATAACATGGCAAAGTAGTGAGAAGATGACACGTGGCATTGATGAGAATGTCCAGTCAGAATATGACACATGGCACTGTAACAAGTCAGCCAATCACAGAGCGACACGTGGCGAGATCAGTCAACAAAAGTTTGACCCCAGATTAAAAAGGCAAAAAAAATAAATGATATCAAATATAAAACTTATTTTATATTCTTTCTCTCACGTGCAGTCAGTGGGTCATTTAAATGAATGTCTGAATTTTGATATAGTTCAAGCCTTAAATTTTTAAATTTTTGCAAAATATGCCATGGAGCTATGAACAAGACTCAAAGCACAGGTTTGAGAACTTCAGAGGGCCATATCTAGAGTGTTTTTTATCCAAAATAGACACTCCAATATACCATCAAAACCAAGAAGAGCTGAATTTTCCATTTCTAGAGTCAGATTTTGCACAAGTAGCAATGTGTTCGAGCTATACTAGGTTTTCTCCTAGATTCTCAAATTGTAACTGTATTCAGGTAATCAAAGATCAGAACTATTTTCTAACATAGCAATGACCTGAATATTGTTAAAGGGTAGTGAAAATGTAGTTAAGGTCAAATTTTGATTAGATTCACTTAGTAAAAACTCAATTTTTGTTGGTATTTTCATGAAGTTTTTAGATATTTTGGTGACTTAGCAAGTTTTCATCATTCAAAAATAGACATTTGCAAATCAGTTGCAAGAATTGATGAAGACAAAGATCAGATAAAAGAGGAGAGAGATTAGAGAGAGTCTTTTAATTACAAAGGAGGGAATTTCAAATTGACACATGTCAATTGCAGATTCAATCTGGGAATTCATCTTCATCCTATATTACTCTTTCTTTCTTCCATTATAAGGGTTCCAGTTTTGTGACTGAGAAACCAGTAGGTTAGCAATTTTCTCTGGGTAATACCAGCAGGGTTCCAGTGTTTTACTATGATACCACATTCTTTAGCAAATTTCTCTTATGTGAATAGCAATAGGAAGGTTAATACAACAAGTTCTAATATGTTAGGTTTCTCTATGTTTTCATTTCATGCATTTGTTGCATAATTTCAAGGAAATAATTCAAAGAGCAGTATATTATTTAGTTTCAGTTGAATCTTGTCTCCATTCTCAGTGAGTAGTAATGTTTTATGACCTTTGAACAAAGAGCTTAGGTCATAGTTGCAGTCCCTTAAGGCTATATGTTGTTTCATTGTTGCTAATAATTCAAGGAATTGTGTAAATGCTTCATAGAAATCAACAGGGTTGCAGATTTATTGAGGAGGATATCATGTAAGAATGAGATTCAGATTGAACATGGATGTCTATTTACAAGGTGAATGGATAGATCGTATATCTGAAGATGCAAATATGTCTCAAATATCCATATGTATGTTCATGACTCATGGATTTTCCCAATGGTTAAGACACTAATCAGTTTATAGGATCACTTGGTCTTACTTCTGCATATTTGAGGGTTTTGTTGAATTCAACATTATTAATGAAATGTTCTTTCCATTTCATGTTGAAGGACTTACTAGAATGCCCTCACTCAGCTTGTGAATGTCATAGATTTTCATTTAGCTACTGTAGATCAATGTCATTTCATGAGTTATTAGGAGAAATAAGGGTTTCATCTACTTAATAGATTCAGGGATATGTTTTGCACTGGTATGGTATCATTTGAATCTGAGGTCTACCCACTTAGGTTTAGCAGAGCCTAAAGTAGAAGAAGGGTCATGCCTTATAGTTGGCCTTGTATCTGAAATGATATGTTGATAATGGGAGTTAGCTACCCCTAGATCTGTCATATTCTCATGGGGATAATTGAAAACCATCCAGCATTTTCAAACACCAACAAAATGGCAACTCTGCTAGGCACAAAAGATGATAATCCATTTTGTTAAAAAGAATAGGAGTCTCTGATGTGAAATAGATTGGATATAGCATATCAATAACAAGATGTGTTCCTTGTTTTCTTGCTGAAGTTTCATGTTCCCCAGTTAAGCTTTATTCATAATCAACATCATGTTGCAAAATTGGATGAAAATTGTGTTCTATGACTGTTATAAGTCTATCTTCAATCAGTTCAGTCTTTGCAAGTGCTGTTGAGAAAGGTCCAGAGTCAGGAATCGATTTATAAAGTGTATTTTCTTTTCAAGATGGTAATGATCTGCAAGTTTCTCCTACATTGAAGGTCTAGTTCAAATTTGTCAAGTGACAAATTATGTTTTATTTCTCACCAAGTGTGAGTGGCGACTCTCAAATCTCTGTACCAGTTGTTCCTAGTTGATTTCATTGCAAAATTTTGAAGGATTTTCAGTTGTATGGGTTGATCTAAAATTGTTGATAGATCTTGGAAAGGAAGTTTTAAATTCTTGATAAGTTTTATAGTGTTGTTTGCAATCTGCTATTATAAAGAATTGAAGTGTAAAAGTAGATCACAACAGTGATTATTTTATTCCTATTGCAAAGAGGTGGCGGCTCTAAAAAATTTGATCGGTGGTGTAAAGAATTTCAATCTTGCACTTGTGCCAAATCAGCAGATCGAAGTTCAGCATTAGCACTTGAGGTATTTTAGTTTTCATGTTTTCTTTTCATGGAAGTCAAACATTAAAAAACATGGTTGCCTCTATTAAGTGATTTTCAGCACTAGAAGGAAGAGGTAGAAATTTTGTTCTATAATGGAGTCAGATCTCAGATCTGAGATTAGTTTGCCAAATTTTGAGAGTTTAGAAACTATGAATAATAATATTGCTATGTTGAATAGATTGGTCTACGAAAGGATTGTCAATCTTATAAGAATTGAGGTAGGAAGTATTCAAGGTTTAAGTGATGAACAATGTTATTTAAGGCTTAAATTAGTAATCAGTAAGACACCTTTTCATTGTAGACCTGACGAATCTTCCCTGCCTAGTGTTTTCCTTGAGGTTCTAGTACCCGATTCAGTCAATTGGCCAGCACCTATATGATTACAAAGGTTTTTACAAATTGAAAGATTCATTCAGGAGATGGAAGGATGGTGATTACATATTTCATGTTATCTCTTTTGATGATAATGAGTGTGTTGAAAGTCAGGGTAGTAATGAATACAATGAGTCTGTAGAGCAAGATAATCTATCTTCCAAATGTGAAGAGGTGGATTCAAATGTTAATGAATCAAGTAATTGCACTCAGCATAATGAAGATGGATATGAAAGTGAAGATAAATTTTGTTACAGTATATATGAAGTTAAAGAAAGTTGTAACAACAATAGATCTAGTGATTTCCATGATAAGAAAGAATGTTGTAACAATTCTGATTTTCTAGATTATTATGCTAATGATCCTACTGTTGTAAGTTCTTCATGTTATCCGGATGATAATCACAGCCAGGAGAAGATTTGTGAGGCAATCTTCTTGAGCTCTAATGAAATCTCTATTTTGTTGGCTCGTGATTTTGAAAAGCAACTAAGTGTTTCTAAGGATCTTCATATTTTTCATCATGGTATTTCTTCATTTAGTCAAATCAATTCCCCAAAGTTTGATGTGGAAAAAGAGGTAGAATCTGAACAATCTTTGTTAGATTTTGGAGGTGTATATAACAGAACCTCAAACGTTTTTGCACATGATGATTTGTTGGATGTAGGTAATGTTAATGAAGGGAAGGTTAATGTTGTTTTAGATTCTTTTTATGTTGATCTTGTTGAACATTGTTTTGATGTTTCATATGATGAAGAGGAAAATAGTGAAGGTTGTCAATTAGATTATAGATTTTCTTCATGTGCTGATAGGTCTTGTAAAGATAATTTCAAGGTTTATTCCGACATTCAGTTAGAGGAAGAAAATGATAGTGATCTGTATAGTTTAGATCAACACTTTCAGAATGAGTTTTCATGTTTGGTAACTAATCAATTATTTGAAGAATGTGAAGAGGTTTCAGTGAAAGATGAATCTGATTTAGTGAATGATACGATTGCAAGTAGGCAACAATCAGATTCCAAATACTCTTTGCATCCAGAGACACAAGGTAATTTACAAGTTTTTGGTGTTTGCAACTTGGTCAATGATGTAGATTATGAAGTTTTTGTGTTTTCGATCAGCATGCATGAATTATCGTTGGATTTTGATTCTTAGTTTAGTCAGTGTACTTATGAGCATGCTGATTTGTTTTCTCATAATGAGCATGAGGTAGAGGCTAATGCTAATGTATGTATGCATTATGAGAATGAAGGAAGTTGTTTCGTTTTGCCAAGTAATTTGTTTCAATATGCTGATCTGATTGGTGAAACAAAGGAGAATGATAATCATAGTTTCCCTCATGAAGATGTGAATGAAAATCAAGTCTATGATAGAGGTAAAAGGTTTTGCTAAGCTTAGTGGCCCAGGGGCATTGTTTGTACATAGTAGTGTAGTTTTTTTTTCCCTTGCTTTCAATAAAGCTGTTCGAGAGATTTTTTCAAGTCCAGGTGTGTGGTCTGCTTCTTCCAAAGATCTGAAATCTTGCCATGCTCGCAAGGGACATGCATCCCCAGATAGAGCCACTGTTGGGACTAAAAATTGCATGGTCAATTTTGAGAACCATTGAAAAAATCAAGCCCTTAAACGCTTTTAAAATGCATATGTACCTGGTTGTACCCGATTGCACCATTGAAGCCCCAAGAGGTGTTCAATGTTTCTAAGACCCTCCATTCAGCCTGTCTAAGTGTTCCATGAAGTTAAATTATCATTCTGAACCATTTTGCGAGGTCTCATTTTAAGTATTTGTCAAATCTACATTTTACCCCAAGTATCAAACAGTGACAGGAAGCTCTGTTTGCACCGAAATATCTCGCACCCAGAATTGTGTCATGATTCACCACTTTGGGAGTGTCTAGTGTCCATACTCGAGAACCTATGTTTCAAATTTTAATTCATTTTGAGTCCGTTTGACTAGGTTTTGAATCCCTCAAAGTTGGTCATTTAAATTTGTCATGCTGATGCACATTGCACATAATTCTGGGAAGCCCTATTTGACATGCTATAACTTTGACCCAGTTGATCGAAATGTTGAAATTCTTGTTGCATTGCACTGTAGATATTAGAGACTGTAGATATTAGAGACTTGTTATGTTTCTGAACCATTTCACGAGGTCTTGTTTTAAGCATTTGTCAAATCTGCATTTTACCCCAAGTATCAAATAGTGACAGGAAGCTCTATTTGCACTGGAATATCTCGCACCCAGAATTGTGTCATGATTCGCCACTTTGGAAGTGTCTAGTGTCCATACTTGAGAACCTATGTTTCAGATTTTAAGTCATTTTGAGTCCGTTTGACTAGGTTTTGAATCCCTTAAAGGTGGTTATTTAAATTTGTTATGCTGATGCACATTGCACATAATTCTGGGAAGCCCTATTTGACATGCTATAACTTTGACCCAGTTAATCAAAATGTTGAAATTCTTATTGCATTGCACTGTAGATATTAGAGACTTGTTATGTTTCAAATTTTAGCCTATGATGAATCCGTTTGATCAATTTTCAAACGTGATTCCAAATGGAATTTCTATCTTTTCACTGTTGTCATTATTTGCAAATTGATTGGAACCGCTGTTTGAGATCTCATATCTTTGTATCTGTGATTTGTAGGACTAAATGGTTTGTTCCCCTATATTTTCCACTAAAAATACTACAAGTTTGCCAATTTTTAGAACTTGATGAATCCGTCGTCACACTTTACCAGGGTCATTCCATTCACAAAAAATGATATTTTACTGATGTCCTCTGCCCTGCAAATCCAGGTAGCCAACTTTGGGCCCTCGCCAAATTTTCCTTGTGATTTTTCATGAGCCCAAATCATATAATCATACTCTCCTCATGACAATCTACCAGTTCCCCAGTTTTCATTAACTCATGTGCCCGTTTGTCCAGTTTTCCAGGCCATTTCCAAACGCACTTTCCAGTTTTCTAACATGTTTATCTGCAGGTGAATTTAAGTTGGCAACTTTGGAGGTCAATATCTTTTGACCCTGATGTCGTCATGCAACGAGATCTGGCAAGCCTATTGAAAATGTCAGAGAGAATAGAGATCCTGAGTTATAGAGCTTGGTCAGGTGTTTGAATCAGTTTTTAAAGCCAGACAACAAGCCTCCTGGCAGAGATTTCACAGTGGTGCGAAAATGACTTAAAATAAGTTTTCAGTGTTGATTCAGTGATCAAATCAGGTTCCAGTTAGTTTGAAGAGGTTAATGGGTCAGTTTGGCATTTCAGTTGTCCAGAAACAAATTTTTTTTTCAACCAGACCCACTTAGGGGCTCGACTAATTATATCATACTGTTAAGATTGATCAGATGTGAAATTGAATATGTTTAGAGATTAAAATGATATTAATCGTTATGAGTGCTAACATTTATGAGGATTGTCAAGAAAAGTGAAAACAAATAGCTTTAATGTTCTTTATATCATGTTTTTTTGTATGATCAATAGGCTATAATATTTAGAGCCTCGAGGCACATCAAAACAGAGGGAGAATTCACATGCACTGTAAGAGATAAATAGTTCAGGGTATACATAAGGGTCAACAAAATATTAAAATGACATAAATGCCGAAAAGAAAACACATTGAGGTTCCTTCTGCTCTCCCAGACGATGTTGATCTAAAGTTCACCAACGTTCTCTACAACTTGTCTCCAGCAGAGTTGTATGAGTATGTTCTCCATGAAGAGGGTTCTTCTATGACATCAACGGGAGCCCTTACAACTCTTTCAAGAAATCTAATTTCCCTTCGAAAACATTATAATCATATCTTTATGGTGAGCACGAAGGGAAATGTGATCATATTTCATAGTAAAAAAGGAAATTTTTTTGGAATTTCTTAAAATTAAATTACAATAATATTAATAATAATAATGAGACATTTGTATGGGGTGAAGGTTGCAAGCTCTACACATCACGTGAAGGCTGTGGACCTTTTTTTTACTTAAAAAAGTTTCACGTGCTTTTGGAGGATGTCGATGATGCAAACATAACCATCTACCATATCCATGGGACGTCTGCAATTTTAAGGGAAATTTGTGTTAAGGAAAACAGAGAACAGAGTAGCTGCAAACAAGAGCCCACGTGAGAAGAATATGCTGAAGAACCTCATGCATTCACAAAAGAGAGAAAGGAAAGCCACCTTGCAAGGAGGACACATCACGCAAGATATGAAGGCTTTAACGCCCAAACAAGAAGCATCCAAGTTAGGAAGAGTTTGCAAAATCGACGCCATCAAAGCACACCAGCCATGGTTTTAAAACAAAGGAGTCCATGCCTAATAGGGGAGTCATTTTTAAAAAAGAACAGAGCTGTAGCAGGCAATGGAGGCACCATTGAAAGAATGGAAAAACAAGAGCCTCATGCTTTGAAGATAAAGATGCTTTGCTAGAAAGCAGACCAAAGCCACAAGCAGGTCCACACAATTGCAAAGAAGTCATCAGTAGATAGAAAGACACTAGAAAAGTCTCCACGCAGTTTAAAAGGGATCCACACCCAGCAAGCAATAGAGAATGCACCAAATTTTAAAAGGAAAGATCCACCATTGTTCAAAGGGGACAACAAAGATCTAAACTACAGGCAATTAGAAACAAATAGAATTCACAATCAACATAGCAGACACTCCATGCTATAAAAGAAGACCACAATTTAAAGCAATGGCTTGCGTGAGCCAATAAAGAGACCCTCAATGCTAAAATACAAAGCAGTAAGTGTTAAAAGAGAAAATCCATGCTTTCAAAAGATAGGGAGTATCCCATATCAAAGTAGCGGCAGGGGAGTGTTAAAAGAGAGCCCTTCACGCTAGTATAAAATGTATAAACAGAATGCCCAAGTAGCCAAGGCACGTGGAGCAGACCCTGCGCAAAGGAAAATCACAGTTTAATCCTTTTGTCCCACATTCATTGGAAGTGGTTATTAGGAAGCTTTTAAATACAATTTCAAATAGAACATATGGTGTCCTATGAGAAGCGCCTTTTGTGAAGGCCAAGTGATGTGCGGAGTCCCACCAATGACGTCAGCAGGGTCCAACGCGAAATTTTAAATGAAAGTGTATCAACGCTGATGTCGCGAAGGTGTGTAGGATTTTGACACGTGTCCTGATTGAGCGGGTGTCACTAACTCGCCAATTGGAAGTGCTCGCTAGTTAACTATGGCGACATAACGAGGGTGGAGGTGGCGCTGACACATGTCATTGGGCCCGGAGCAGATGATGATGAAGCAATGACTGCGCAGGTCAAGCAACAAATTGTGAAATTCCACATGGCACTGGTTGAATAGTCTATTCAAATGAAAAATCAACACGTGGCACAAATTTTGAGGTAATATGATGTGGGGAGCAAGTTTAGTAGATACACCAGATCATGCCACGTGGCAAATCTGAGAGTTCTCATTAACTCGCTATAAGAAAGATGCAGGGAAGATAACATGGCGAAGTAGTGAGAAGATGACACGTGGCGCTGATGAGGATGTCTAGTCAGAATGTGACACGTGGCACTACAACAAGTCAGCCAATCACAGAGTGACACATGGCAAGATCGGTCAATAGAAGTTTGACCCTGGATTAAAAAGGCAGAAAAAATAAATAATATCAAATATAAAACTTATTTTATATTCTTTCTTTCACGTGCAGTCAGTGGGTCATTTAAATGAATGTCTGAATTTTGATATAGTTCAAGCCTTAAATTTTTAAATTTTTGCAAAATATGCCATGGAGCTATGAACAAGACTCAGAGCACAGGTTTGAGAACTTCAGAGGGCGATATCTAGAGTGTTTTTAATCCAAAATAGATGCTCCAGTATGCCATCGAAATCGGGAAGAGCTGAATTTTCCATTTCCAGAGTCAGATTTTGCACAAGTAGCAATGTGTTCAAGCTATACTAGGTTTTCTCCCAGGTTCCCAGATTGTAACTGTATTCAGGTAATCAAAGATCAAAACTATTTTCTAACATAGAAATGACCTGAATATGGTTAAAGGGCAGTGAAAATGCAGTTAAGGTCAAATTTTGATCAGATTCACTCAATAAAAACTCAACTTTCACTGGTATTTTCATGAAGTTTTCAGATATTTTGGTGACTCAACAAGTTTTCATCATTCAGAAAAAGACATTTGCAAATCAGTTGGAAGAATTAATGAAGACAAAGATCAGATAAAAGAGGAGAGAGATTAGAGAGAGTCTTTTAATTGCAAAGGAGGAAATTTCAAATGGACACATGTCAATTGTAGATAACAGGGTCAAATATGCTAACAGGGTCAAATATGCTAAGGACTCCTAACAGGGTCAAATATGCTCAAAGATAACTTTTAGATTAGTGCATTAATGTGGGAACCATTCTCATTGGGATTTTCCCTTCACTAGGCTTTCCTTGAAAAAAAATCATCGGGTTATAAGTTTATTAATATTTTGTGCTTTTCTTTTTAGTTTATTCATTTTGGTTGTATATGGTAGAGTTTTGAAATATATAGTTGGTGTGAAAGTGTTGTAGTACTGATTCACCTCCCCATTGGTGCAGGAGCACCTAGGTAGGCTAGTTTGTACCTAGTGCTTCTTTCCTGTCATTTTGGCTTGTAGTGATGCTATCCACATCACTAGTGGTTTAATAAGACCTAATAGGTCCTTAGGTAAGGTTTCATTAGTTGCTAAGTGGGTTTTTGCTCCTAAGTTGCTGTTATGCCAAAAAGTTGCTGAACAGGGGTTAGATTGACCAAAGTGGTAGGAAAGTTGACCAAGGGTCAAAAACCATCTTGGAATGTCTAAATAAACCTAATATGAACCCTTACCAAGTTTTGTGAACTCATTTGTTAAGAATTTTAAGTTATGGCAAAAATTGCTCAAAAGTTGCAAAAGTTGCAAAATTGCAATTTTGCAACTTTTTGCAACTTTTCTTGCAAAGTTGAAAATGAGTGCAAAGAGTTAGTTAGGGGTTTGAGCATGACCAAAATAGGTTGGAAACACCTATATAATTCCATTCTTGATCAGTTTTAGGGGTTGGCCAGTTTAGTGGCCATACATGTACGGATTTTGTGTGCATTTTTTCATGGCAGCCACTTGGTAAATGAGCATTTTGGTGTTGAATATGGTTAGAAGTCTGGTTTTTCTTATTTGGAACAGTTATATGCATTAGTTTTAATCTTTTTCACGTGCTCAAGTTGACAGTACAAGCTTTGTTAATACTGTACATAAGTTTTTTAAAAGTTTTTGCCAGTTTTCTAGTTTATAGCAGCAGTTTGAATTAAATGGACTCTTTCTCCATTTTCCACCATTGAAACCTCATGATGTTGTGGTATTTGGAGGAAGATACAATTTACATTATGTTACAAAAAGAAGGGCTCTAAAATATGAAGGAAAACAATTGTTTGTTGATGCCCTAGGCAAGAAAAGTGTCTTGGCTAGTGGAAATATCGTTGTAACCAGCAACATATCACGTGTTGGGTGATTGAAAATGTGAAACCAAGTATGGAAAGTGGTATGGAATATTCCTAAATTACTCTTGGTGCAATTGGAGGTGATGGTGTGCTCTAGAAAGAAAGTTATGCAAAATTTTGCAAAACCGGGTTCAAAAACTACTTCTAGCTTTAGTTTTTAGCATTTTTGTGTTTTGGGTGTTTGGCATATGGTGGAGGCCTAAACGTGGTGGAATAATCTTTGTTTTTGAAAAGGGTATTCATATCCCTAATTTTTTTAAGGATTTTTATGTATGTTTTGTGAGCAGCACACAATTTTAAGTGTTGAAACCCTCTTTTCTTGGTTGTATGACAGCAGCATTTGTAAAGGTCTTTGTGTGAACTTGTAAGATCTTCTATTGAAATTTGTTTATTGGCTTGATAATGTCAATATGAACATGTTAAGGCAGTAGAAAGGTCTTCAAGGATGAAGGAAGTTGGAAAAACACAAGGTCTATGTTCTAGCCTTGTTTTGGCAACATTATAGCAGCACTTTGCCAACTTGTTTGTAAAGTTGGAAAATCTTTCTAAAGTTTTTATTTTGGTTTGAAAATGATTAAAAAAAGCTTGATGAAGCATGGGAAGACCACCAAGAACCTCAAGAAAGGCTGGAGAGCATATTGTGGCCAGTTACCTAGGAAGCACCTGGCAAGCCATGTGGTGAATGAAAATTTCAGTCACCTATGAAGTTGTACTTTGTTTCAATTGGTGTCACAAGGTGAATGGAGTGGATCTTGGATTGATCCAAGGTTGGTGAGTGGTTAATCACCATAAAGGTCAAAGGAATGACCTATAAGCCCTAGGAAAGGACTAGGTAGCAAGAGCAAACCTTGTGGTTACATCACCCATCCCCCTCTTAGTATTGCTTATTTCTAACAGTTGGCATTGTTATGCCCTACATACCTGTCACTATATTTTGTATAGGAAAAAGTTGGGTCCCCTCTTTTTGCTTGTTTTTAACCCTTGGTTGGGGTAATTTTTGCTTTATTTGGCCCTCTAGACTTAGTCTTGGGGTTCATTGTCATTTTTTCAGGTACTCCTTACATATCTTTCTTGTTTATTTGTGTTGGCAGTGAAACCTCAGAGCCATAAACCCCAGGGTATCCCTCGAAATTGTGAGGAAATGTTCAAACTTTAGGTTTTTGGAGACATAATCCTTTGAGGGTTTCTTAATGCAATAGGAATTTTTTTTTCAAAACCTAGGGCTTCAGACATTTAAAGTAATTAATGCGTGATTATTGAACCAATTTCCTAAGGCTATATAAGGTAGTTACTACCAAAAACTTCACTTTACCTCACTATTATTTGAGCTATGTGATCTAAGATTTGAGTTTCCTCTCCATCTATTGTGACGTGAGAAGTTGAATTCAAGCGAGTTTGGGTTATTTTGTGCTTGCACATTGTTGATTGAAGGCATTGAGAGTGGCACTTCCCTTAATTGTAAGGTCATCCAATCTTCAGGAATGTTTCCAAGTTGGAGTTCCTTTGGCCTCTATATTTTTGAGTTTTATTACTTTTTTTTTCATTTTCTTTGTAATTTTTGGCTTTCATTATCGTTCACCTATTTTTTCTCTTATTTTGTTCCTATTGTGGTGGACCTTTTGCTCCACTTTAATCTGGAAGAGGTGGAGGAATTCTACTTTGCAAATTAAGTTGGTATCATCAATTCAATCCTTTTCCATCAACTTGAATTCATGGTGTTTGCTTTTAATTTATAAATAGGCATTCTAAGGTCATGCAATCTTTAGACATGTTTCCAAGTTGGTGTTCCTTTGGCCTCTGTGTTTTTTAGTTTTGTCTCTTTCTCTTTTATTTTGTTTCTAATGGCTTTCATTATCGTTCACCTATTTTCCTCTTGTTTTGTTCCTACTTTAGTGGACCTTTTTCTCCACTTTAACTTGGAAGAGGTGGAGGAATTCTTCTTTGGAAATTAAATTGGTACCATAAATTCAGTCCCTTTTCATCAACTCAAATTCATGGTGTTTGGTTTTAATTTATAGAGAGGCATTCTTGGTGGTTTTTGGTTTTTTTTGTCTGTGGTCTATGACCTCAATTAGTTGCATTTTTGGTTATCTATTAGTTTTTGGTCTAGCAATTAGGGCCTTCAACTCTAACTAGTTTCCTTCTTTGTGTTGGTCTTTTGTTTTGTTTGGTTTCAAGGTGCATTTTTGTGCATAAAGAATGGTTTTTTTTGCATCCAATTAAAATGTGGGGTAGGAACCCATGAGCCTATTTTTCTATAATTCGGCTTCAAAGTTCTGACATGCTAAGTTGAGATTCTTTTTCTGTGCTTTTCTTTTAGCTCTGCACATAAAATAAGGTTTGGCTCAAAGTCTACATTGTCATGTTACCACCTTTTTATTTCTTTAGCTTCAACCTACCCCTAGTGGCCTACCGACTGTGCACCAATAAAGCCTTAAATGTTCTTGGTAGTGGCAAACAATGTTTCATCTCTTGTTGCTGCCCACCACGTATATTGTTCTACTCATAATAAAGAATCCTTTGCTACTAATCAAATATGCTTACAATTCAAAATTTAGAAGGCTATCACATCATATATTCTTGAACATCACACAAGGCATTTAAACATACCTTACATGTCATACATGTGAGTAGTTAAAGAAACTTTTGGTGACCATACTACAACTCAACATTCATGATGACATCACTAGAGTTGTACTCTCAATGGTGAGGGTTAGGTTTTTTTGCTAAGTAAAACTATTTGAGAAAACAAAGTTGATGAAAATTACTCCCCTTAATACCTTAAACACATAACAAAAAAAAAGAAATAACAACAATTTGCAGGAGAAAAATATGGACTTCTCATTATCATTGTAAATGTGGAATTACAAAATTCATAATTACAATATGCTAAGCCACATGGGTGCCTTCATTATAGTAATCTGCAAGACAAAGTTGTGAACTATCACCCAGAGTTGTCCTCGACAATCTATGGGCATTTCTTAAATAGGCAATTTTATGTTGCTTGAGAAGGTTCTAGGCACTCAAACTTAATACCTAGGGCCCAAAGATCCTAATAATACATATAGATTTGGCCAAATACACCTTTGACATTTTTTTGGATGTTTTACTTGGCCCAAATTTGGAAGGCCATAACTTTTAGACCACTGCTTTGATTTTCTATTATAACCCTTTTCAGAATCTTCAACTTCTGATCTACAAGCTTGAATCCACGCAAGCACCCATCCATCGAGTTTTTGGGCTTTATCTAGACATGTTAAGGCCTTCAAAATTGAGCCCAAAGTTTTTGTACCAAAAATCCACAATAACTTCACTGGTACTTATGACATTCAACCTCAACTGGTAGACTTATATGACTGAGATGAACCTCCACCTCTGAAATTAGGACATTTCAAGCTCATATGACCAACTTATTGAGTAGAAAGCCTTGAAAGAAAACAACTCTGCAATGAGACAACTCTTATCCAGACAACTAAAATGAAATATTTTTGGTTGATGCAAGATTTCTCTTACACCTAGAATGCTCCTACATCAAAAGTTATGTCACTAACGTTTTGATATACTAAGCATTTTTGTTGATTCTATAGGTTCTTAGACTTTGATAATCAACATGTTAGGATTAAACCACGGATAGAAATAACAATTACATGCAAATATAACTAATATTAGAAAATAATAGATCACACAGAAAAGAACACAAGACACCAAGATTTAACGTGGTTCACCCAAACCTTGGGCTACGTCCACCAAATAGCAAGTCCAATATTTTTACGATCTAATGATTACAACTCGATTACAATTCATAATCCCTTGCAACTTAATACTACCACAAGAACCAATTTTTGCATCACCTTATGAAATAATCCCTAACCCTAAGCCCTTTTTATGCAACTATTAAACCGCTTTAGGGTTATAATTAATAATTACATGTCAGCCCAAAATCCTGATAAAATAGGGCCCAATTTTTTTTCCCAAAGAATTTATGAAGTATGTACAACACTTTCCTGATTATTCACCACAATCTAACACAACATCATCCCTCTTTTTGTAAAGGTATTTTCATATCTCACAAGGTATTATTTCCTAGAATCTACCCATACTTTCTACTAAGTCATGTGTTATTTTCAGTTCTGGTCTTTGGATTCTATGATGCCAAATGAATATTTGTCTTTACTTTATGTAATAATTCTCCAGAACCCAGATTACATACAATTATAAATACTTACTAGAATTTGATTATCCCAATATATTGATTCATGTCTAGGTGTACAAGTGGCAAATCCTTCCGCCTAGGAATCTTCTAGCATACCAAATATGGGACACTTTGCCTCCTTCACAAGGAAGTCCAAGGTAGAGAAATAAATGGAGAAGCTCATAATAGTTCTCAAGTACTAGAAGAATGGTGTTATCTTTGCCTGTAGGTTGGATATAATGCTAAAAAATATTATAGATACTAATGTCAAAGATTGGGTGGATCTCTAAGAATTGTGAAGGGATTTTTTGGATAGAAAGAACAAGTCAAATTGGAAAGAAGCTAAGATTTTTGTCTCAAGAAATTTTCAGGTGAGATTCTTTCCGTACTCTTTCTAGTGTCTAGATCTCATTCCCCTATTTTATAATAACTATCAATATGAGCGCAAGATAGTTTTCGGGTCCACTAATCAGCCCCTCATCAACGTTGTTGCTCAATCTATTGCGATGGATCTCTACACTCTATAATGGGGAGCTAAGGTAGTTTCACCTAACCATTCCAAAAACATATGAGAATTTTTCAAAAAAGAACTTGTACCATCTTAAATTGGAAGCACTTCCATTTGATGATGGTTTAGCACCTATTTAATACGATATCAACACCTCCTTGAATCTCTCTTCCTTTCTTCCCCTTTCTTCTCATTTCTCCTAGGTGAAATTGGGGAAATATCGAATTGATCCTCTTTAAAGCTCTCATTTTTATGGTGTAAATATTGATGTAGGATCTAACCACCTAGATGTTCCATTTCCTTCATCCAATTACTCAAATTTTTTTTTCCACATTGTAAGATCTATATCTTGAGTTCTGCATCTAATTTCTAGGATTCAGGACCTATTTTGGGACCTTAAAGGAATCTTGAGGGTTATGGGCCCTGGTTGGTAGGGATAAAATGCACTCTTTATCAATTAGGGATGTAGTACACCCTTTCTAGGTCAATCAAGGATGTAATGCATCCTTACTTTGGGACCTATTTTGGGTCCAATTCCCAGGTCCTGTATTCGGATTATTTTGGGGAGTTAATTTTTAGGTGGGTCAACCTACAGAAGTAAGAGTATTCTAAGACCTTTATAAACCCTTCTATTTCCTCCATTTCTCATCCGCAATATCATTCACATACATAAGCACTCAAGCATTCACATTTTCAAGCATTTAAGTCTTCAAGCACCCTCCAAGCAAATTTATTTACTGAAGATCAAGGATTCAAGCATTAAAGCAATTGAAGGAGTTTATCTTCAAGATCTCCTTCAATCCATTCAAGCTCCTTTATTGAATCTTCTACATCCATTCATCCATATTCTTGATCCAATTCAAATTGTACAGAAAGCTCATTACATTCGATTCGAGAGATCCTACTATTGTAAGGTGAATTCATACAATTACTTAACATTTATGCAATTGAATTATTTAAATTCAAGGTTAATTCCTTGTAACAAATGAATTTTCCTAACCAATTTAAAACATGCAATTAACAAATAATTGATTGCATTTCACATGACAAATACTTTCACTAACTAAATCTAACTAGGAAGAAGTAATTGTTTCCTATTCTAATTGCAATTTATATTCAACTAATGTAACAAAATAAACAAATCAAATGCATTACTAACATTCTAGTCATTTCTAACTGATAAAATGTTCAGCTGAAAGTAAAGTAATGACTGTCTTCTTTATCAACTAATATATTCATTCAATTTATGCTTTTAGAAATCTAAACTATCTTATTATTCTTCAACGAATATGAAGGTTAAAGTGCAAAAGAAACATACAGAAATAACAGAGAAAATCCTTTGTCATGTTGTTCAAGCCTCGACATTGGTAAGAGTAGAAGCATTGACATAGGCTTAACCTCCCATCCAGGGACCATAATTATTCATACACATCCTAACTTAATAGAACGACCCTCCTTACCTCGTGATTGGGCTTGGGATGTTCTTAAGTCCAGCCATCCAAGCTACTCGATGGTTTGAGTGCCCCCATCAGTTATTCCTAAATAATTGAAACTTATGGACAAACAAGAACATCTTATGATTAACACATATGCCTATAACTACCTTGGTCAAGGATTTAAAATTGGGTTCATAAACCCGATCTCCACCACTCGACTTAACAACAGATTTCATCATCAAGACATGCATGAGCTATTATGTGTTTTTCATTTTATGGTTATTTATATTTGATTCCATTCTTGGTTCCTGCAGGTTATCTCCACCTCTTCACCCTACATGTCTTCTTTGTTGGTGAATCCTAGGTTCTTGAAAAGTTTAAACCATTCTATTTTATTTACACCTCTTTGCCTTTCATGGTTTCTTTGTCGGTGAATTCCTCAGTGTTTGATCATTGTGGTATTATTTACATCTCTGAAGATTTTTGGGAAACAGATGATATTCACATGCATAGATATTATTTTATGCAACTCAATTAAGTTTTCTATCCTCCAAATCCAAAATTTAAGTAATCTCATGGTCATTCAATTTAAATCAAAGAGCAAGATATCGGTCTATTTCTAGAACAAATAATGGATGGAAATTATGTAACTGACTACATCTATATAGTTCTCTATTCATAATATTCAACAACAACTAGTAAATTAATGGTAACGATTCCTACATAGCACTGCTAATAATCAAAATAAGAAAATATGAAAGTTGACTAAAATTGGATAGCAAGGAATCATGTGACTTGATTGTTGGCTCAGGGTTCCTCTTTCTGTCAACCAGTATTCTTGAACTCCCACTGTATATTTCTCTGCTCAAAAATCCTAACGCAGTTGGTCTTATAGGAAAATCGGAAATGAATCGGGTTTTGGAGTTAGGAATGATTATATCCTGAAAACTTTATTCATTGGGCTCGATATCACGATGTAGCAGATTGGGAAAGAATAGAGAGGAAATACAGAAAGGAAAAAGGGTGTCTCAAATCGATTAAAGATGTTCGTTTCAATGGTCAGCTATGACCTTTTGGTTACCATCGGTTAGCAAGAAGGCTATTCGGATGCTTCATAAATTTGAATTTAAAAAGGAGAGAATAAAGAGGGAAAGCGAATTAAAAAGTTGAAGAGTTTAAATTTTATTTTATTATTATTATAAGCTCTTATGTATGTTCACGTATGTATATCGACGAGGTGACGTCCATAGATTATATAATTATAATTTATTGGTGCCACTTCATTTATATATATATATATATATATATATATATATATATATATATATATATATATATATATATATATATATATATATATATATATATATATATATATATATATATATATATATATATATAGATATGTGTGTGTGTGTGTTCATATTTAAGGGTTTATAATAATGATTAAATAAGAAAATTCAATAATAAATCTTCAAAGGTATGAATTATATTTATTTTAGATTATCTTAAGTTTTTATTATATTGTTTTCCTAATAGCTCATGCAGTTCCTTAATGTAACACGTGGTCAAGTCTTCGTGTCCTTTCCAAGGCAATTTTAGGTCATACTTGTCGATCTTGATGACTAGACCAATTGACCATCCCCTTCCCATGATCTCATTTAGCAATGCTTCCCCTCTCCTCAATCTTCTTCCTGCAATCACCCAAGCAAAACATTCTCGCCAAGACTTTAATTCAAATATAGGTATAGGTTGCTTAATGGCATCATCTAGGTTGCTTAAGACATTCTCACCAATTGTCAATCATCTAATGGCAGATATAGGTTACTTAATTATTTCCATCAACGTCTATAATAACTAACTCATTTCACATGATCATGAAAGAAATAATTCGTTATTAGTTGGTACAATGTATATAATTAACTAACTCATTTCACATGATCAAGAAAATAAATATTTTGTTAACAATTGATACAATGTATATAATTAACTAACTTGTTTCACATGATAAGGAAAAGAAATATTTTGTTAAACTAATGGTTATGATCAAATTTAAAATTAGGGCAAAATTTGGGATGTGACATTCCTAAACTAAGGTTTGACCAAGGAAAACCCCCCATGAAAAAATAAAAACCCTTTTTTATTGTAGGTTTTGGATCTCAAATTGGTGAACACATTATAGATTCAAATACCCTTTTTGTCATTCCTTGGCACTACAAAATCAGAATTAGGGCCGAACATAATTGAGCAAGGATGCAAAGGTTACCCTTACGCAAAGCAAGGTCGCAAAGGTCACCATCGCAAGAAAGTCACCCTCGCAAGATTTTTAAATAATTTCTAGGGTTTGCATATTTTAGTGTTTTAGGTTGAGATATAGTGCTATTTGCTAGTTTTTAATAACACAGTAAGCATAAAATCATATTCAAAAGGTGAGGCTTCTATCCTCTTTGTCATTTTAGCATATCTACTTATTGTATTGTCCTAGCTTTTATTTATTACTAGGGTTTTCAATGACTTTTGCATCTTTTCCCTTACTCTACCCACTAAGATCTAGTTTGCTTTGGTTCTCCTTTATCACTTGGCTAGCAAAAATCTTTCTAAATCTAGCCTTTTATAATTGGGATTGAAAGGATTACTTTCCTTGATTCTCTCTTTGAGTTGTGTAAGTGTGGTTATGTGATGAACTTAGGGTTTATTTCCTTGATTCACATTTCCCTCTTAACATCTTTGGTGAAGCCAAATTTCTACATTTCCTCTTTTGATTATGGAGTTAGATTATTGCATTTCATCATGTATCCACCATCTTTGGTGAACCTAACTTTCAACGTTTCCTCTTTTGATTTTGGAGTTAGATTATTACATTTTTTTTCGTGTGTTCACCATCTTTGGTGAACCTGACTTTCAAAATTTCCTCTTTTAATTGTGGAGTTAGATTAATTACATTTTATTGTGTGTCCAGCATCATTGGTGAACTCAACTTGTGCCCTCATTCTTTTTGGAGTTAGATTATTGCATTTCATTATGTGCTCTTGTGATCTATCTTTACATGCTTTATATATTTAATTTCCTTAGATTATATTGTGTGCTTTGTGATTTAGTTCATATCATAAGGTTAGATTTATTTTGTCTTCTTGCCTTGTTTAGTGTATGAGCTTTCTAATCTTAAGTCCTACTTATAATATTCCCATTAGGAGAAGTCATAAACTCATGGCTTACTTTGATATGAATTCCTCTTCTCCTCTCTTTAGGAAGCTTAGTGATCCTATGGTTTCTCATGATCCTATTGGACATAACTGATGTTATGAGAAACAAGGTCAAAATTGAACTATGAAGTGAATGTAGAAGAGTTAAATCATTTATTATGTTTTAATTAATGTCAAGATAATTGACAATACCGATTCATTTAAGATGAAAATCATCTAAAGGATGTGATGTTGAATAAAGAATGTATGGAAAATATATATGATGAGATGTAGAAGTGATGTTAAGTATGTGAAATTAATTGGGCTACTTATGAATTGGTCTATAGCTAGATAATATTGGTTTGATTATTTTTAATGATTTGATGAAGCGTTAAGATGATGGACAAGCATTTGTTTTTGGTTAGTAAGAAAGGAGTAAAGCTAAAAAGTGAGTAGATAAGGAATCAGTGAGTTGCACCAAGCTAGAAATGGTGGTCCATAAATGAAGAAAATAGAAGGTTAAGTAAGAACAATATTAACTGGGAAAGGTTGGTTACTAAGAAAACTTAGTGGTAATTGAGTGCAGTATCAACTGAGTAATGAAGGTGTTTGGCAAAGGAAGAACACAATTCGGTAAAGAAGAACAGTTTGTGAAAGATCGTGAAGATCTAGACTATTCTAGAAGATTCTAGGATAATGATGAAGTTAGTTAGTAAGATCAACAAATAGAATTAATAAGGAAAGATCTAATTTGAGATGTGCTTTGAGATCCAAGAAAAGTTCAAGTTCCAAGGTGGATATACAACTGACAAGACTTGAAAAACATTTTACCTGGCACTAGATTCAATGAATTTGAGTTGGTTAGTGATCGAGTAGACGAGAGGAATTCATGGAAACCCTAAGGAATGATATGAAGTAGAAAAAAATTGTCTAGATATGGAAGATACAAGATGGAAAAAACTACTGGTATATTTGCTAGTTGAGTTGGTGGAAAAATTTTTTAAGGAGTTGATACCAAGCAGATCTAAAGTGTGAATTAAAGTGGAATGAAGAGCTTATGTGATGGCCAATTAGTAAGGATTATGACCAAAATGGAGATCTAAACAAGTAAAGGTAGTTACATATTTATGAGATCATATCACTATTACTCTCTAACCATTGTAGCATAAAATCTCTTAACCAAGTGGACTTAACAATTCTATTTGTAAATCCTTTTGTAAGATGATATTCCATTGAATGTTTCTAAGTCCTTTAGACAAGCCACTAAATAAAGGGTGACAAGGGCTAGATGATCTTTGGTGAAAATCCCATAACAGGGTCACATCTAGCAAATATGTATGTAACCTTTAATAAGGTTGGCTCTTAACCAAGCTCACTTTAGAAGAGTAAATTATTTTTGGGTGATGATTCCCAAGTGGCTATTGCCCTAACTAGGTTTCCACATTAAAAATATTGGTGTCAACGTGTGATTGATTTTTTTACATGTTATTTCCTACTTACATGTTAAAATTGCTATTTATTGCTATGATTTGGTTAATTATGGATAATCTATTTACCGAGTGGAATTTCTAATAAGGTTAAGTTGTTAAAAGATGGTGAATTTTTTAAAGGGCCTAAGGCTAATTGATTCACCCCTTCCCCCACTTATTTAATAATTTTTATCATAATGAATGTGCTTGGAGGAACAAGTTTGAAAGACTTAAGCTAAAGATCAGAAGATGTATTAGAGAGAGATACCAAAGTTGAACAAGGAGAAATTTCCATTATAGAAAAGTAGGATGAGGTTGTATCTGTCTAGAATTGGAGACTTTGCATTAAACTACCTGGAAAATCAATACACACTACCACCCCTAGACCTATTATAGTTTTACAAATGAGAGAAAAATATGAACACAACTCCCTAATGATAGAGATTGCTTCTTCCCTGACTAATGCTAAATTTGATGATATCAAAGACTATTCTATTGCTCAGAATATGTGGGACAAAATTACATTTTTTCATGGAGGAGATTAGAATGTACAAAGTGTATATGAGCAATGTTAGAATGCTAATAGAAACAAAATTTAAATAAAGCTTCTACAAACTAAAAAAAATTCATAAACTTCAAGATAGACTAAGATGAACTCTCAATTGAGAATATGAGCCATTAATGGACTCTCTCAATGAGAATTTCTCTTGTTAAGTAGCTTTGTCTAAATAGATAGGATGTATGCTCAAGCTTTATGCTTCAAAAAGGGCTTCAAATGGAGTTGGAATTTGGGTGTGAGTGTATGGTTTTGATGTAAAATAGCTTCTTAAAATGGCAGTATGACTTTACTTCATGGATTGTGTTGTTTTGCAAAGGGGAAGGATCCAATTTATAGGCAAGAGGCTTGAGGGATTGAGGGCTAAGATGCAAGGATGGGAAAAAGCTCATGGAGGGCTTAGATTGCATGAGAGGAGAGCACATGGATTGTGCTTCCTTATAGTCAATCAGGGAGTGACACATGTCACAGGGTGAGAGGATGGAGGAAAGGGGAAGGATGAGTCAACAAAGGAGGCTCAAGGGATAAAATCTTCATAAAGACCCTCATAATGGCTTGTAAGAGCAATAAAAGGGCTTGGAAGAGTCATTTATGGCCTAGTGGACTTCATAAAGTTTTATGGTTGGGATATTTTGAAGGAGATGAGAGGAATTTCGACTTGGGCTTGATTGGGAAGGTTTTAAGCTTGCTTAGGATTGTGCAAATGATTAGAGGATGGATTAGGATGGTTTAGGATTAGCTTAGGGATAGGCAAGTGGATGGCATTTAATGAGGGTGGGTAAAGGAGGAGATATTTGTTCACTTTGTCTTGGGTTAGTAAGTTTTAACCCATTTTTAGAGAATGTGACAAGGTTAGGAGGGGATTAGGATTAGGTTTAAAGACATCTTCTAGAAGACTCTAGACTTTGGATGAGGATAAAGACTTTTTAGAATAGTCTAGAATTTCCTAGGATGAGGATGAAGACTTTCTAGAAGAGTCTAGAACTTCTTAGGATGAGGATAAATTAGATTTTTATGAAATAAATAAAGTTTTATTTATTTCAAGGGTTTGGGTCAAGGAGATATTTATTAAAACTTTTTTAATAAACATGAGGATTAATATTTAATATTAATTAAATATTTTGAGTTGGGATTAGGGGTAGGAAATGATGGGATTAGCCTTTAATCAAAATTAAAGGAGGATTAGAAGATTTTGGAAGAGGTTAGTGGTCTTAAGGAAACTGGCCAAGTTTTGGGCAAAAAATAAATTTTTTATTTATTTTGGGTTTTTTGGTCAATTTATTAATTAAATAATTAATAAATAAGGAAATAATGTTTAAATAAGATTTAAACATTTTTGGGAGGGATTCCTTAATTAAATATTTTTAATTAAGATAAAGGGATTTAATGGCATAAAAATAAATAAATTAATTAAATAATTAATTAATTAACAAATGATGATGTCATCAGAAATTTTTCAAAAAATAAAAATATTTTATTTTCTAAAGGATTTTTAGGTGTCTACATTTTGCCCCTCTTTGATGTGATGCTGCAAGTGGCATGGCATCAAAGATAAGAAAATAAGATGCCCAAGGCTAGAGCAGAAGAGGAGAGAATGGACTGCAAGATGCCCCCTCAAGAAGGCGACGGGAAGAGAAAGCAAGGCTCAATGACTTCTTGAAAAGTACAAGAATCTGAGATGAGCAAGAAGACTCAGATTGGCTTAAGAGAAGAGGTTTGGTTAGCTCAAACTCTCACTATGGGAGAATGATAAAGGGAGAATTAGAGGCACAAGAGGAAGCAAGCTTAAGATCTCAGGGATTGTAGAGGATGAAGGAGTAGAGCGCTATAAAAGGAATCTAGGATGGGGAGATGGATGAGGGGATTAAAAAGCTGATGCAACAGGATTTCAAAGAGTCAGATTGGCGGAAGATGGGTTTCGGAGATCCCTAGGACTAGGATTGTGGATCTCGAAAGATGAGGCTTGGTGGATTGATTTGGATTGGTGGATCCCTAAGACTAGGATTGTGGATCCCTAAAGCTAAAGGTGAGGAGTGATTCAAAGAGATACTGATGCATAAGTTGGGGTAGGAGAGACGGATGCTGGATATGGATGGGGGATAATGGAGATGAAGGAAAACCATTGAAGCTTTTTGAGCGGGGGGATACTTCAAAGAGAAATACCACCATGTAGTTGAGCACTAGATTTGCTATAGGACTGTTGGTTAATTGCCAAGGTTACCAAGAACATCAAGGCCTTTTCACCAACTGTCCAGAGGACTGACGAACTGACTCAAAACAAACACGAAGGATTGCTCTAGCATCACACATGAATCTCGAAAGAATCAGAGTGGAACCAACACTAGGTAACCCACAAGCAGAAAAGAAAAACAAACCAAAGACCTGATCAAGACCTTATGCTCAGATTGCCCCATTCACAGTATACCATGATATGGAAGATTGTGGCAACCTTGAGGAGAGTACAAAAGGATTGCTTGGAAAAGATACTTCAAGACCCAAAAGGGAAGATTCCAAATCGAAAGAAAGTGAAAATCCAAAAGAGAACTATTTGCCAACGAGATGGGTAGGACAAGGTACTAACAGACCTAGATCAGACATGAGGAAAGCTATATCCTACAAGGATCTATCGGAGAGCACCTAAGCTGATGGATCTAGATGAGTGATGCATCTGGCAAGCTGAACTAAGAAGAATAACACTTTGGTGGCAAGAGATCTAGTTAAAGGATGCATTGGAATAGCTAACCAAGGGTTGTGCGATGTGTGCAAGATGTTGATCAAGGAGGAACTGACACAAAAGCTGGATAGATACAATGGTACTGAGCCAAAGAGGATGTACAAGCTAACGGACCAAGATATTTACAAGCAGTCTAATCAAGATATGGTAGAAGCTAATGGACCAATGATAGGTATGATACAGATGGATAAAAAGCTCAGGATGAGAGGATAGTGGGATGGCTCAAGTTGGTGCAAGAGGCAGAAGCTAAGGATGAGGTGATAACAAAAGATATGGATTTGACAAGATGCATCCAATGATGATGATGGGGACAATGCTAAGGTTGGTGGTAGCTGAATGGATAGATGGCGCTAGAGTGAATGGCTAATGAGAGGATGACATTGGATTTGCATGAGGATAGCCTAGAGCGGGATACTAATGACAAGGGAGGATGGACAAGACAAGATCTCCAAGGAATACAGTGCCCCCGGTCAGAAGATAACATGTGGAAGGAGGTCTTATGATGGATGTGATAGGATTCAAGCTAGGATGAAAAAGTGGAAGGTGCTAGGGAGATGGATGATAGCTGGGATGATTGGCTGAAGCTGCAGAAGATCAGTGGATGGTGTGAGATGGAAGATGGAGGGTGGAGGATAGGTGGATAGATTGGAAGATGGATTTGGATGTCAAGAGATGACCAAAAGCATGAGGGTGATAGGCTAAGCTGGGGATGGCAGGATTATGCATGACACTTTTTTGCCAAGTTTTCATCATGGTACTTGTCCAAGGCACTTGAATTGCCAAGTTTTCACCAGTGGACGCTTTATTTTTCTTTATTTTTTTTGACTTTTTAACTTTGGACTTAGATGGAATGATTTTGGCTTTCTTTAGCTATTTTGGCTATTTTGTGATTTTTCACTGGCTGTTGGAATGTTTAATTTTGTTGCTAGCTGTTGGTACACCGAATGTGTGTTTTATGCAATAGATTGGATTAGATGGGATTGATGGTAGGAGATGGAGGGATGAAAAGGTTGGAAAGGAGCATGAGATGGGGATGCTTGCAAGAGCAACATTGGCACATGTTGGGACGGGTGTGAAAATAGCATATGGGGGATAGATGGTAGATGCGGGCGTGATAGAGGATTTGTGGAAGCGTGCTTGGGGATATAGGCACCCAAGATGGAGTTAGGAGATGGGGGACATGAGTCACTGGATGGAGGATTAGCAATGGTGGATGCCATTATGCATTGGGTTTCAACTTTTTTCTTTGGGATCCACATGGTTTTGGATTTTCTTTTCATAGGCTTTTGCATTATTTTGCATTCTTTGATTGAATTTTTCCTTTTTGGAGTATGTCTTTTAGAATAGACATATGATTGCCTAGGATGTGGATTTTTAGCTTTATGCATTTTGAAGTTGGCATTTACATTGCTGTGGTAAGCTTTGGGAATATGGTTAGGAGAACCTTTGTGAGATGGAGAGGATATGGGAGAGCGTGTAGGGGGATGATGATGAATGATGTGCCTTGATATGTGTCTTTGCTGATCTTGCATAGGAATGGAGGGAATAGGATTTGAATGATGGTTGATAGGAGGATGGAGGATGGTAGATTTTGGGACATAGGGACCCAAAATGGATTTAGTGGATGAAGGGGGGATATGGTAGGTTGTTTTAGGTTGCAAAGATGGTGGAGGGGGGATGACATAAGATTTCTTGAAGGAGTGATGGGAGGCTGGCATGGGGGGTTTGGAGATAGGCTTGGTTTGGGGGTGTGGTGTACCAACACCTTTAGATAGTGAGCCTTTGGATACATATCCAAGACCATGAAATCCTATATTTTTTTGTGCAATAATAGGCTTTCTGATTCCTTGCTCTTGTGGTCCTAAACCTTGACCTTGATAATGCCATCGATTGAGCATTTGAACTAGCTGAGGATACTTTTTGCTTGCAAAAAATGGTGGAAGTGCTTTATCAGATGTACTGCAATAGGGAGATACTCTTCTTAATTCTTCTGCTAAGAGGAGGCCACTATGGATGAATGTAAGTGAACCAAGAGGGTATATTATAGATGGTGAAATAGCTTGGATAGGTGGTAAGATGGAAGCATGGAGTGGAGGAGATGGTAGTATAGGATCTTGATTTAGTTGATGGGATGAAAAGATATCCTGCAGTAGAGGAGGTATGGCTTGAGGTTTTGGAGATGGAGAGGATAGTGACTGCACTATGGATGGAAGACTTGGTACGATGATATCTTCATTTATGCTTTGGGGGATGTCAACATGCTTTTGGGCAGGATCTTGATAGGATTAGTTTGGAGTGGATGGTGTGATAGGAGGTGAAGGGATGGATTCTTCAAAGGTAGTGGATGGATAGATGGGAGATTCAGTAGTGGAGATGGGTGAGTAGAAGATGGATGCATAAGGGTCATTACGGGAGATTTGGGAAATGCTTGGAGGGGATATGGATAGGATTTGGAGGGATTTGACAAGTGGTGGGATCTTGATGCTTGTGGGAAGTGGAAGGATTTTAAGCAATTTGATGGATGGTATGGGGATGATAGCTATGGGAGATGGAGGTGATATTATGGATGGGGAAGCTTCATTACTGACTACTTCACATGGTTGGATTAGATGACATGGCTTATCGACAGTTGGAGGTGGCTTTTCTTGTATTTTCTCTAGGAGATTCCTTGGAGACTTGTGTGTCGAAGGTAGAGGTGAATTGACAGGAATAGCTAGTGTGATGGGGGTGGAGGATTGGAAGCTTGGTTGGGTGGGTGATGGAGGAGAAGCTGGGATATCAGATGGCATGACTAGATAGTTTGGAATAACTCTTGGATTTTGGGGGATGGTTGGTGGAATGTTTTTAAGGCTCTCAAGATACCCTTCATAGTCAACAAGATTTTCATCATCATTGGAATAGGAGGTGGCGGGAGCAAGGACAATATGACCAAACACATCATGATAGGTTTGGAATTTCATGTTTTGATGATGAGTCGGATAGGGATGGGGTCTTGCATATGGATGAACACGAAAGCTCATGGTTAGATTTGGATTAAGCGCAGATTTTGGATTGGCTAATGAAGGATTTCCTAGGGAGAGTCAAAGTTGTATGACAGACCTAAGGAGGATTGGCTAGAGATTTTTGGCTTTCCTGTGGATGGAAGACTTCAAGGGCATGCTGTCAAAAAGTGAGAGTTTTGCTTTCCTATGTGTTGGATTGGTGGAGATTGTGTCAACTTAAGTATAGACTAATGATCCTATGGGCATGACACGAGATTGACCACTTGTGGATCCCAACCTTTAGCTCAAGGTGATGAGGGATAACAAGTGACAAAGCTAGATTACCCTACACAAAGCTCTGTCAAAGGGATAACCTTGGTGAGGCTGGTGGATTGGTCGGATTGATTGGATAGCAAATTCTAGCAGAATGACAACAACTCTCTAAAGGCTTGGGTGTGATTTTGGATTGGGTTGCTAGCTGACTGGGGGGATGATTTGGAGAGACTTTGGATTTGGGATTGTTCTAAAGCAAGGAACTAGATAGATTCGGTTGCAGCGGAGGAGCTTGGATGATTTTTTGATGAGGCAGTGACTGCGCTAAGTATGCCTTGAGCTGGGAGATTTCTTGTTTTTTGGAATTTTGACCAAAGTTGGCAAACATTCATTCAAAAGCTATGAACAAACAAGTAGACAAAATTTTGGAGCAAGCATGTCAAACACACCAACATCCTAGGAAGCTTTCTACAAGGATGAAATTTGTTATAGCTAGGGAGTCCTCGATATACACAAGGTACGTGAGGCCCAAATCCATAGATGAAAGCAAAAAGATGTCACACAGTCAAGAGGAGCGGTAACCCACTTCTCCTCTTTCACTTCTCAAGGGTCTAAAGTTCCTTGAGGCTTAGCCCGAGTGACAAAATCTTGATTCCAAGAGAGGTGTCTTTGGATTCACCTCCCAATTTTTATACTCCGCCGAAATGCTAGAGTTGAGGTCATCCCAAGGGGTGATGAAATCCCCAAGCAGGCCTCCTAAAAAGTGTAAAACAAGACCACATACATGATCTTGGGCTTTAAAAGACACGTGTTTATTCCAATTAATGATTTAGATTTTGTAAGCTATGATTGAAGACACTTGTGTTTATGGCATACAATGTTCATTCCAATTTGACAGCATCGTTAGCATAATGGAAGTCGAGAGATCGTCAACATAAGAAATGCGAGCGTCATTGAAAATGCGTCAAAACCATGCAATGTTCATTGATTGTTAGGCATTCAAGATTGAGTGTGAGTTTTTTTTAAGCCCAAAACAAAGATGTGTGAAACTCGATTGCCAAGCGCGCGCCTGGAGGCCCTCCACGTCAAGATTTGTCCAATTTTTATGCCCAAATGAAGTGTCAGCGAGATTAATGTGCATTCAAAGAATTTTCTAACTTAGAAAAACCACTAAAGACCCAAGTGAGTGGAGTTTGATCTTTGTGGAGCACTTAACACCCTCTTAGGTAGACCCATCCCCATAGATGGCACTAAGATTGCAACCAATGGTTAAATTGATGGGTGATTAAAGAGGGTGAGTCCAACTACAAACTTACTCAAAGCGTCTTTATTAGTTTTTATAACTTAGAAGATTTCAAAAATGTGGATTCTTTTTATGCCCCAAAAGATGATTATTTGATCTATGGCATTCAAGATTGGATTTGTTGTTTTAATCATGCATTCATAAAAAAAAAAAAACTTGATTTTAGTCCATGGCACTCAAGAGTGATTTTAACAACATGCATTCAAAGACAAGTGATTAAACATTCAAGTTTTTTCCTTTGAGCATTCAAGATTGAGATTTTGTGTGTTGTTTTAAGAACTTTGAAGTGCTTTGTTTTAACCTTAGATCATTCAATATTGTTTTGGACTCAAAAGTGAAAATGACTCTTTGGACTTTGGTTTTCATTCAAGATTTTGTGTTCTAGTTTGCATATTTTAAGCCCAAAAATGATATTCCTAGATTTTTTTGATGCATGAAAAATCTAAGAAACATTCAAGATTTTGCAACAAGACATTTGTTTGGAACAAATAACAAAGCTTTTAGGACAATTTTTGGAAACCATTTAGGAGTCTTAGTTTTCATGATATTTTTAAAAGAACTTTAAAATATTTGCAAATGAGGTTCATTTTATCCTTGATTTATGCTTTGAGTTTGATTTAGATTTTAGTGTGCACTTAGTGTTCATTTTGAACCTTTTGAAATGGAAACTTGAAGTTCTTTTTACATTCTCAAAAATGAAGTGTTCCTAACTTTGCATGAATGCATCTAAAACCTTGATGTTGCAAGGATACAAATGATTGGATTGGTTTAGTTTCACTTGTTAAAAGATTTTTTCTTTTTTGCAAATTTTTAATTTTTTAATGGATTTAAGTATGATTTAGGGGTTCATTTTAAGCACTAAAAAGAAGCGTGTATGATTTTGCTTCCTTAAAAAAAAAATGGCCAAGATCTCCCACAAGAAGAAGAAGAAGAAGTAGATGGAATAAGAAGAATATAGACAAGAAGAGGAAGAAGAATTTCAAGTGCTTTGTCCACCTATAAGCTTGAAAAATCTGCAAATACTATGAGATAGACTATGAGTTCCTTTGTCTTCTTCATGCTCATGTGGACCTACAAAACAAATTTATACAATCCTACCAATCACAAAAACAAGCAAAATTAGCCAAAATTAGCAAATGACATACAAAACTTGACTAAAAAAGCTAATGAAGATGACCCATGCGGGGTCCCACCGGGCGTGCCAAAATGTATATGAGCAATGTTAGTATGCTAATAGAAACCAAATTTAAATAAAGCTTCTACAAACTAAACAAAATTCATAAACTTCAAGATAGACTAAGATGAACTCTCAATTGAGAATATGAGCCATTAATGGACTCTCTCAATGAGAAGCTCTCTTGTTGAGTAGCTTTGTCTAAATAGATAGGATGTATGCTCAAGCTTTATGCTTCAAAAAGGGCTTCAAATGGAGTTGGAATTTGGGTGTGAGTGTATGGTTTTGATGTAAAATGGCTTCTTAAAATGGCAGTATGACTTTACTTCATGGATTGTGTTGTTTTGCAAAGGGGAAGGATCCAATTTATAGGCAAGAGGCTTGAGGGATTGAGGGCTAAGATGCAAGGATGGGAAAAATCTCATGGAGGGCTCAGATTGCATGATAGGAGAGCACATGGATTGTGCTTCTTTATAGCCAATCAGGGAGTGACACATGTCACAGGGTGAGAGGATGGAAGAAAGGGGAAGGATGAGTCAACAAAGGAGGCTCAAGGGATAAAATCTTCATAAAGACCCTCATAATGGCTTGTAAGAGCAATAAAAGGGCTTGGAAGAGTCATTTATGGCCTAGTGGGCTTCATAAAGTTTTATGGTTGGGATATTTTGAAGGAGATGAGAGGAATTTTGACTTGGGCTTGATTATGAAGGTTTTAAGCTTTCTTAGGATTGTGCAAATGATTAGAGGATGGTTTAGGATTAGCTTAGGGATAGGCAAGTGGATGGCATTTAATGAGGGTGGGTGAAGGAGGAGATATTTGTTCAGTTTGGCTTGGGTTAGTAAGTTTTAACCCATTTTTAGAGAATGGGACAAGGTTAGGAGGGGATTAGGATTAGGTTTAAAGACATCTTCTAGAAGAGTCTAGACTTTGGATGAGGATAAAGACTTTCTAGAATATTCTAGAATTTCTTAGGATGAGGATGAAGACTTTCTAGAAGAGTCTAGAACTTCTTAGGATGAGGATAAATTAGATTTTTAATAAATAAATAAAGTTTTATTTATTTCAAGGGTTTGGGTTGAGGAGATATTTATTAAAACTTTTTTAATAAACATGAGGATTAATATTTAATCTTAATTAAATATTTTGTGTTGGGATTAGGGGTAGGAAATGATGGGATTAGCCTTTAATCAAAATTAAAGGAGGATTAGAAGATTTTGGAAGAGGTTAGTGGTCTTAAGGAAATTGGCCAAGTTTTGGGCAAAAATTTATTTATTTTGGGTTTTTTAGTCAATTTATTAATTAAATAATTAATAAATAAGGAAATAATGTTTAAATAAGATTTAAACATTTTTGGGAGGGATTCCTTAATTAAATATTTTTAATTAAGATAAAGGGATTTAATGGCATAAAAATAAATAAATAAATAAATTAATTAATTAATTAATTAATGATGATGTCATCAGGAATTTTTCAGAAAATAAAAATATTTTATTTTCTAAAGGATTTTTAGGTGTCTACACAAAGGACAAAGGCTGAAAGTCTAAGAGGAAAACTTGATGAAATGAGAATGAAAGAAGGTGAGATGTTGTGCAATACAATAACAAAATCAAGGAAATGGTTAATGCTATCAAAGAAGTTGGTCGAGTCAAAAGTGAAGAAGTTGTGGTAAGAAAAGCTATTTGAACTCTATTACCTATCTATGCTATTAGATTTTCTTCTATTTAAGAGTTGAGATCTATGCCTATAAATGATATTACTCTGTGCTTTGATCAGTAGGCTGGCTTCTTTTGAGCTTAATAATTTTGATAGCTATTTACCTAAGATTAAAATTACTTTCAAGTATTCTCTAATAATTGGTAGTTCAAGAAGAGAAAAGAGATCACATTGAAAACAAGATGAAAGTGATTATGAATCAAAGGACAAAACCCGCCATCTGCTTACTGACTTAGTTTTCAGTTGAATGGAAAGCACATTTATTGGTGGAATATTCCAAAAACACTTTTGCCTATGAGCTAATGGATGGAAACTCTTAGGATGATCAGTACAAATTGGTCGATGACATCATCTACTATAAGAATCAGATATACTTAGTGCCTGAAACCAAACTGAAGTAGAAAATCTTGAAGGAGGTACACAATTCATCCTTGGTGGGACACCCAGGTTTCCTCAAAACTTACAGACAATTCAGGGATAGGTTTTTAGGGAAAGGTCTTGAAGGAGACATATTGCAGTATGTAAGAGAGTGTCATGCCCAAACTACGAGGGCAAAATACACAATTTTTTTAAAATTATAATTATGATAAATAAAATGCACTAAGATGATAAGGTTAAGATCACAGTTTAGGTAAAGGTTTCCTATACTGTTCAATTAATACCCTCGTTATAAAGTGGATATCGATCATAATTTATGTTCTTACAGTAACTTACAATAATATGAAACAATTATCTAAAAGATAATGTAAATGTATTCGAGATTTAGATTAATTGAAAGGTATCTAAATAAAAAACAACTATAAATCTCTTTGAAAAATATTGATTAACAATCTAACCGATATTGTAAAGTCACTTTTAAGAAAAACGATTAACTAAAATTAAAACTGAATATATTTATCTAAAATTTATTAACTTAAACATTTCGACTAACTTAACATAAAAATTAACTATCTAATCAATAAAATCTACATTCTAAATTTATTTTATATAGTCAATTAGACTTTATAATTAAAACTAATTAATACTCAAAAATTAAACTAGCTAACTATCTTTTTAAATTTATACTAAAAGAAATAATTCAAAAATTAACATTAATATTAAAAAAAACTAAACTTTAACTTGATATGATTCAAAAAAACTAATCTAAATTAAATTCTAGACAACATAAATGTAAACTAATAATAACTCAAAACTAATTTAATTTAAAAAAACTAAACACCACACTATTACTAACAACTTAAACTAAATTAATTAACAACTTAACTAAATGAAACATAAACTAACTATACTAATAAAACAACTTAACACTAACCCTATTACTAACACCTAAAATCTAACCTAACTCCTAACCTAACTAACCTAGCCCACTTGACAAGTGGGTTTCCTTCCCCACCTATCACATCCACCCATCACCCTAGACCTCCCTCCCAACTTGCCTGGCGGATTTCAATGCTGCCCCACGTAGCCCAAGGTCTGCAAAACACAATCCATCAACCTTGTCAAGGTACGTGGGCGATACAAATGACAGGCCCAATGAACCAACGCCTCTTCTAAGGAAAAAGGGGTAAGAGGGGGAATAAAGACATAAAACAAGCTAACACAACCAAAAAGGTAATCACCTGCATTGACCTGTGTGGGGAGTACGACAGGATGATGTCATCACATCATGATGACACCTTGCCCATCAACGCCTAGGAAGGAGGGGGAGACATAAGTTTTTAAAAAGTTTTCTTGGTGAATAGAAGGGTAAGCAATAAAGGGGGGTGGTTTTAGGAAGATATTAGAATTACCCCTCTTTATCTCATTTTTGAGAAGCAAACATATAGATTTTTAATTAATTACAAATTTTGTTTATTCATTTATTCCAAAAGCATAGTTAAGAGAATCATTAAAGATTCTCTGTTGAAAGGAAAAGTTAATACATTTCTCCATACATAATCCAGAGACTATTTGGCTCTTGGATACAACATTTTTTTGAAAAATTATCTAAGTATAAAATTACAAGCAATGCATGTATTTTTTTCTTGGGTCTAAAATTTTTCTAAGTATAAAATTTTTAAGTGATATATTACCAAGAAGGGATTAAATTTTTCTTTTCAAAGCAAATCTATAAGGACTTATTACAACTTATTATACCAAGAATTTGAATTATCCGCTTTAATCAATAATGCAAGAATTGTTTGATTCAAAAATTCATGCAAACTAAATCCACATCCATGATCATAATTTTCATTTTCAACATATATGAAAACTTGAAATTTTGCCAAATTAAACATCATCATTATTTCCATCCTATTTTCTGATATGCATCCATCTAATTAAAATTTACAAATTTATCACAAGACAAGCAATTTTACTCAATTACCAATTTTATTGGCAAACCTGATTCAAGGGCTCAACTGGGAAAGAATCAGGAAGAAAACTCGGCTTCGTTGCCAATCCACCAAGGCTTGAAATACCCAAATTTATATAGGATATCAATCCCAAATTTTAACAATATAATTGAATTTTCTTCATGACCCTTATCAAGGGATTTATAACATTTTCTGCAACACATCTCTAGAACCATGGATGGAACAGAATTCTGATCAGGTGACAACAAGCATAACCAAGAGACAATCAAACATGTGTATTCATACATGGTTTTCACTATAAGATTCACAATGAATCAACACTAGGGAAAGGTGGATTCTTCCAACCAGGAGAAGTCAAGCACAACACCAAACAGATGCCCAATCGGGGCTATATACCAAGAACTTTCGTTCTTCCATTTCAACATACCAAAATCATACTGACAGGCAGGGGCCCATAACACCCTACCCTTTCTCCCTCTTCTCATCTTGAGAAGAGACTCTACATTGGTTGGGGTCCGACTAAACAGACCTTTCCCAAAATTGGTCACTTCTGCCCTCTCCAAGGGTGAGTAATACCAAAACACCCATGCAAAAAAATCTCAAAATTGCAAACATAAACATGAAAGGAAAACATCCAAAAAAAATAACATGGTTTTCAAATCTTCCCAACATACCCACAACCATACAAACATTCAAACAACAACAAGGTAGCATAAGCATGAAACAAGAATGAAATCTGAACAAGGGACATGAGAATTCCAACCTTCACAAAGAGGTAATGGCAATGAACAAGTTTGAGTAGAGTTTCCTTCTCCTTGCTTCAACCTTCAAGAACTCCTCTCTAAATGTAGAGATTGGGTAACAACCTCAACTAGTCCAAGAAAGGCCTCTAAATAAGCCTCAAACTCAAGCACCCAAAAGGATCCATAACTTCTCCCACCCACTTACAATTCTAGAAACTCCTAACTCAACCAACACTATGGTTAAACACTAAGTGGAGGTGAGGTGAGGTGACTCAAGATAACCACTTGCAATTTTCGCACAAAGGAAAAATGAGACTTTTTGAGTGGCCTCAAAAGTCAACAAAAGGGGCTTAGGGATTGGAAAAGACCCCCAACCCATACCCATACCCCTTGGGTATAATTATTTCATGTTTTGAAGCTTTAGGAATAGGTTTAGAGCCACACAAAGGTTAGGAAATAATTAGGACCCACTAACAACTCTTCAAAAGCAGATTAAGCACTAATTTGGATTAGGGATGACTAACCTCGATTAAGAACCAATTAGCAAACTGACACTCACTTAAACCAACTTGGGTCCAAAGGTAACACAACTAACCCTAATCAACATACTGAAGAACATAACCAATTTACGAGTGTCAAGCGACACTAACAGAACATAATTACGAACACTAACATTTACTGAACATAGAAAGATACATACATACATTTCACAACACAATACTTGAATTACGAACAACAAGGTTTTCAAAATCAACACATAGAGATCAGTTCTGTTCCTCCGTCGATTTCCTCGACTAAAATATCTGCACACTCATTGCACACATCAGTAGTCCCAAAAATCACATGTACAAATATATATATATATACGTATCAGGAATCACATAAATTAAAACATCCATCTATAACAAAAATCAGGGTTCCTCTCATCCTATTCAATTCTTAACCATTTAAAATATCTTAAACCAAAATGTTAATCCTACCTTTTTACTGATTTCATCAACATACCTATGCATAAAACATTAAATGACGAACTCAAATATCTGAAAATATCATCACACAGCATGAAATAAAATAATATGATCTAAGCATCAGATAATGTCTCGACATCTTGAATCGTGAGTATCAAAATGATAAAGTAAAAACTAAGGCAACGAAGGGTCGGGGCAAGGCCTCATAGAGAGTATGTGGTCTGCCAACAAAAAAAATTTGAACATACTTTACCCGCTAGGTTACTGCAACCTTTGCCTATACCATAACAGAAGTGGGAAAGTATCTTGATGGACTTCATTCCTAGACTTACCAAGGTGAACGAAAAGGACCATATGTTCATGGTAGTTGATCGACTAACAAAGTACGCACATTTCTTTGCCATCCCCTCAAATTTTTAGGCCACACAGGTAGTCAATCTATTTTTTGGAGAAGTCTTTCGTCTATACAGGTTACCCCAAACATTGTTAGCGATTAGGATGGATGATTTATTAGTATTTTTTGGACAAAACTATTTTGGTTGGAAGGAACAAAATTATCACCAAGTACTAGTTACCACCCTCAGACAGATGGATAGACAAAGATTGCGAACAAGTGGCTAGAAGGTTACTTGGGACTACGTTTTGGCACAACAATGTGTGTGAGTCAAATGGATGCACCTAAGGGAATATTGCTACAATACCACTTACCAAATGTCCATTGGAATGACACCCTTCAAAGCACTACATAGGTATGAACCCCTTTCATTCATTGACATATACTGGGTGACAGTTGTGCACCAAGGGTGAGGGCTTGGCTTCAGGAGGGGTAGGACATCCTGAGATGCTTGAAGGAAAACTTACAAAGGGCATAAAATCAACAAAAGATGTACACTAACAGACACTGAATCGAGAGAAGTTTTGAAGTGGGAGATTTGGTCTATCTCAAACTTTAGCCATACAAGCAATCCTCGTTGAAGGTAAAGGTGAAAGAAAAACTAAAGCCACCATTTTATGGCCCTTATCATGTAGTTTGCTGCATCGGTGAAGTTGCTTATGAGCTAGAACTTCCAGAGGGGAGCCACATTCATAACATTTTTCATGTCTCCTACCTTAAGAAAGTTGTGGGACATAACATCGCAGTAGCCATAGACCTTTCATAGCTCAATGAAGAAGGGAAGCTCATATTGGAACTGATCGAGATCATTGAAGTATGCAAGAAGACCCTACAAAACTATACGGTGAAGGAATATTTGGTACACTGGAGACACTTGCCGTTGAACGATGTGACATGGGAAGGCAAGCACATTCTACAATATTTGACATTGTGTTTGCTTGAGGACAAGCAAAATTTGGGACAAGAGGACTATTATGTTCCTGTCATAAATTAAATTATTAATCAAACCTTTGTTGATGAGCCAATTGATTTAATATATCTCAGACCCATTTTTTTTTTAGATTCCGTAGGTAAGTGTAGTCATTGGCTATCTTTGTACACCCTCGAAAAGGTTTTCCCTGATGGGTATTAAGCATGGCTTGTAGGTAGTCATTGGTATGGGATTTGGATTATTTTCTTTGTATTGCGAATTTTGGTTGAAGTTCTCTATTGTTCACCATTTCATAAGTGAAGGATCTTCCCTACTTGGCTTTTCAATTTTGGTGGGATTCAACCCTCACCTTATTCCATCGCTTGTAATGCTTTTCTCAGGTTTGGAAAATTGGAGCACCATTATATTGCAAATTGGAGAAATAACTGTGTCTGAATTGATCAACTCTCTTGTGTTTGGGCAATTTAACCTCTATCAACAATTTTATGTTTTGCATTAGAATTAATCTATGATAATATTGGCACACTAATTTTACATTTCCTTCCACCATTGTCTACACAATCGTACGTCCAAACTGAGCACCTCATACTGTACTGCCCATCCCCTTTATACTGTACAGTCTCCCATCCATTTCGTATGGACTCCTTGCTTCATATGACCATACAATTGCCCTCTTGCCACCGTATGGAATCAAAACTTTCCCCCAAGATTTGCATCATACCATATGACCATTAGTTATATCTCTACTATACAAATCCACAACATTGACTATCTTCCACCTCAATGTATGATCAATATCTTGTCGTATAGTAGTCTATTGTACAAATCCACCATTGCCACACACACCCGTACAGATCCATCAATCAACATGTACGACCATTTTCCTTCACCATACAGACCATTTCTTGTCCATTCATATGACCTTGTATCATACCCTTTGCAATTGATTTTTTGGGTCTTTGACTTCGTAGCAGGGGTAAAGGAGAGCTCTCCTTTTAGGAGTTTGAAGGAGGAACATTACAATAAATTGTGAATTGCCAAAAAAATTGATATTGATTGAGTGACTCAATTAAATATTTCAGACTCTCCTATTATTGTAATTGCCACTCCTTCCACATTCATCATTTCAATCTTTGTTGATAAGGTGATTAAGGCAACACAAGTGTTGATGGTTACAAGAGATGATACAAATAAGTGATGGTGACAGCCTATCAAGACTCAAGAGTACATGATGCCAAACTTCAATTGTAGGATTCAGTTATGGCTAATTCCCACCCAACGCCAGTGCAAAAATTTAGATTCCCATGACATCTCCAACTTCTCTTGACTTCTTTGATTACCATACCTAACTATGATGAATCTAGATACTTCACACTTGACTTCAAGTCCAACTCAGTCACACTTTCCTAAAGATTGTCATATTCATTATCTTGTTGATAGTAAGCTCCCATATGAGAGTCATTAATAGAGGCTAGACATCCTTACGACATTCATACTGCATGTCTACCTAGATCAAAAGATATTAAGAGACACCTATAAAAAGTTGTACTGCTTGCACTTGTTCAGATTCACCTTATCAATTTCGATGCCATTGATGACAATGATCTCTAAACAAGCAAGAGTGTCAATCATCTCAGGATAAATCTCGTCATATCCACCACATACCACAGCTCTAATAGAAGGTTCTATCAAAAAACATGTCTTGATCATGAGCTCTATACAACATATATGAAAACCATTCATGTAGAAACATGAACAATGTGACTAGACAACACAACTAAAAACCATGTAGGAGGAGTATAACATAAAGAAGAGGGGGTTCGATGTCAAGAAGAGTTAATAAAAAACTAAAGCAACTCTTGGTAGAAAAAATCATCAAACCAAGGAAGAAGAGAATGATTTCCAAGAGTGTCTCTGCAACTCTACAAAAATAAAAAATACCATATCACACAAGGATGTATGAGATGCATAACCAACTTGCTCAAGTAGAAACATTGACTACAAGAATACTCGATGCAACATACAACTTCCTTATTTGTTCTTATTTAACTTGGCTTTGAATCTAGCCTAGATCATTTAAGAACAACAATAAGGAATAGACAAAAAAAATAGATACAAGGACACATAAAATTACCTTGGGAAAACCCTTCTAAACTTGAATGGAAGAACCTAGCCCCACAACAAAATATCACTTTAATGATCATGAAATGTTCAAGTGTACAATGCCTTTTTCTTGATGCTATATATATAACATATAGAGAGACTCGTCACATTATAATTGAAGGCTTCTTCAATTTCCCAAAACGTGACTCTTTATTTTCAAATATAACTCTTCATATTTCCATGTCTCAGCACATGTTGTATGCCACGTCTTAATATTTAATGTTACAATTTATAATTAGTGTCCTCATCAACTAAAGGTGACCAAGATTCCCTTTATTGTTTCAGTCTTGCCCTCCTCATTTATCAATTTCTCAGATAATCATTCTCGTAACAGAGAAAAGGCATGGAGTTAATGATCTTGAAAGGAAATCTGATTAGGAAACTAACATCAAACTCTTAATCCCTTGATTTTACTACTAATATTGATTTCATGACTTTGAAATATTATGTTTAAAGGCTGCAAATGAAGCTTAGAATCAAGTATCAAGTCTAAGGGCATGTCCAAAAGACTAAGCCTATGGACTATGTCTGAGGGCTATTGCATTTAAGAGTACTAAATTAATCCTTTTCTACCATAAACTTTAAAAAACCTAAGTCTTGAGGCCACGAAATTCAAAATTATTCTGAGGACAAAGTTTGAGGACAATGTCACAATCAGACTTATAAGGCATTAAAGCCAAGTCCTAGATGACTATCTTAGACTTCAAAATGTAAATATCAGATTTTGTCATTAAAACATTAATTCTGTTCTCCTGAGAAGAGCACTATAACAAGTCTGAGAATGTCATAAAATCCATCCAATCTTCATGACAAATGTACTATAACCATTGACCTTGAGTTTTGAGTATGAAGGTGTCTTATGATTAATCACGAGAAACAAACCCCTTTTGCCATGATATGAAATTTTGATTATTTTGAACACATCTAAAATAGACCTTGGATAATTTTGTCCTCAAAACTTAATGTTTTTAATGCGAGAATGGTTCATCAACACTCAGTAACCAAGTTTGATGTGATTGGGAAGCCTATGAATTTTCTATAATTTTATAAGGAAATGAACTATTTGGGAATTTTTTTAGACTTAGTCTGAATACTAATGCATTCTCAACCCCTTGGATGCCCCAACTTGGTCTTGAAACTTATATTTTTGTTTTCCAATGAACTGGTAACCAACCTTGATGTGATTAAGTGGATGGAGAAATTTTAACAATTTTTGCAAAAATCGAACCCTATAGGAAAAAAACAAGATCTTAATCTAAATACACTTTTTTTTTTGTCCACTCACCTATCGAACTCCCCATTGGGAGTCAAAGAAAATTTTGGTATTTTACATCAGCAACCTTGCTATATTAGTTTTCTCGATCATGGATGATGTCTTTCTTCATGGCATGGTTTGGTTTTCAGTTCTCCTCTCCTAGAACAATTTTCTTATCAACTCCTTGGCTCTTGCTTTGACCACCCTTGACTTTTAAAGTCAATCCATCATATACTTTGCAATTCCTTATTGCTATTAGGGGTTCTTTTAAAGGAGTTTTTAGTTGGAATCTCATCCACAAAGCCAATGTAGGATAAAACAATATTACCTTGAAATCCTTGTGTATTAGATTTTAATTAATTTCCCCTTCATTTCATTTTGTGTTCTATTACAGGGAAAATTAACTAGCTTATAGACTCCATAACCCTTTAAATTTGCCTTGTTCCCATTTAAATAATCTTCTTTGTCCATAAAGGGTAAAATTGATCCTCATAGGCACTAATATAATACCAATATTTGACATTTTCACTTAACAAAAATGGGTCCCAAAGTCATAGACGACCGACATAGGGACTTGGGGAAATTTCACATGCATAAGGGCAAGTGGAGATTCTTCATCCTTACAAACTTTCTTGACTCCCTAGCTTGAAAATATTCCAAGTATGGGATTAGTGGGAAAATCATCTTCACAGGGACAAAAGGAAAATCCTTGTCCATAAGGACTTTACAATTTTCTCAAAATTTCTTAGTATAGAGTCTAGTGGAAAATTGATGTGCATAGGGAGTCTTTCTCTGTCCTAGTTCTTGATGTTCAGGAGGGGAAAAATGACCTCTATAGGGACAAATTGGCCCAACACTTGGTTTTTCCATTGCAAATCTCTCCTCACGAGTGGAGGAATGACCCCTAGAAGAACTTTCATGATTTTTCATGCGAAAGTTTTATTTCCAATGGGACAAAAGTGCATTTTTGGAGTGCAAATTCTATTTCCTTGGGAAAAAGTGCATTTTATAAGGGAAAAGTGATTTTCATAAAGTTTTTTGCATATTTAAAATATGGAAAATCAATTTTATAGGGATTATGAAGCCCCTATGTATGAAATATTGTCATTATAGTGTATTTTGCACTATTTGACTAGTCAAAATATTTACTCATTTAGGACTTGTATCTCAAAGGATTGCAACTTTACCTTGTGTAAGCTTATTTTTGACACTGCTACTTACACTTGTAACTAGACAACCTGATCACTCAACCATTCCTTAAATTTTTGAGCTCTGAACTGTTGCCTCAACCGCCAAAACTTAACAACTACGAGCAAAACAAAGGGGTCCCATTTTCAATGGGGCGATGGTGGGAAAAGGTCACAACATGTCCTCAATCCAAATCAAAGTCTTGACTATGTACTATTTCTAGTTTGTTTGAAATTATGCGAACATTCTAAGATCTCTAATAATGTTTCTTAAAAAGAACTATTTTATGTATTTGTGAAGCAAAACAAACCTTCCATGCCTTGAAAACCACAATGTATTCCTTGATTTTCACAAATAATTTCTCTTGGGATGGGTATGGATGTTGTTTGGGTGCAAGACAGTTAGCAACTTTCTTTCATAAACAGGCAACTATTAGAGCGAATTTAGCAAATCCAGCTAGATATAAAAGTAGGTCTATTCTTCATGTTTTTCAACAATGAAATCCTTACCTTTTAGTTCACAAATTCCAAATCAAAATTTTATTTTAAATTTATTACAGCAGAGGGGTTTTTAATGTCCCCAATTTTCAAGTGACAACTAATTACATTGAAAGTCTTGACTATGTACTATTTCTAGTTTGTTTGAAATTATGCGAACATTCTAGGATCTTTGATAATGTTGCTTAAAAAGAACTATTTTGTGTATTGGTGAAGCAAAACCAACCTTCCATGCCTTGAAAATCACAATGTATTCCTTGATTTTAACAAATAATTTATCTTGGGATGGGTATGGATGTTGTTTGGGTGCAAGACGGTTAGCAACTTTCTTTCATAGACAAGCAACTATTAGAGCCAATTTATCAAATCAAGCTATATATAAAAATTGGTCTATTCTTCGTGTTTCCCAACAATGGAGTCCTTACCTTTTAGTTCACAAGTTCCAAATCAAAATTTCATTTTAAATTTATTACAACAGAGGGTTTTGTAATGTCCCCAATTTTTAGGTGATAACTAATTACATTAATTTTTATTATGTTGTAAAAAAAAACATTTAAAAATATGATTTAATATTAATTAATTGAATTAAATAATAATAAATTATTATTAATGTCACTTTACTAAATGAAGCTATCCAAATATGATAAATATTAAAGTCAGCCAAGTTGACCTAATATTCTAGATGCTTCTCGGAGTTCTTTATAAAGAGGTTGGATGGAGGAAGTATGGCATGTTTTCGGATTTGACAAATGTTTGATGCTTTTGGGAGATGAAAACCTTCGGGAATTTGATATGAGGGTTGGACAAAAACCTAGTTCTTCCAAAGGGTGTATTTGTAAGAGAGGACTGCATCTCTGCCAAATTTATGAAGTCTTTGTCCAAAGACAAATGTGCAATAATAAAGATAATTGAAGGTTTAGTATTTAATTTAAGTGTGGGACTTGAGACTCATTTGAATATATTTCTCTATAGTTTGGCATTGGAGTTCACACACACACACACACACACACACACACACACACACACACACATACACTGCAACTCTTGGTGTTGCCTTGACTGAGTAATAATTTGAAAATGAAAACTTAATATGGCGGAAGTTCAAATTTGGGTTGGATATAATGCAGTATTGGGCAAATTGTCAGGAATTCTTATTGCTTCTACAAACTCTATTCTTCAATGCATGTGAATATCTCTTATAATCTACAAATTTGGCAAAGAAATTTTAGTGCATCTCAGAGTTCAAAGTGTGGTTGTCGTGCCTACTGATTCCTCATCTGAACATGTATCGACGAAATGACAATATTGTTTATGGCAGTGGTTGTTTGACAAACATAGAATAATGATGGTGAATATCTTCATGACAACATGAACCTTCAACAAAATTGTGACTATCCATTACCAACTAAGCGATGAATTGTTTGGAGCAACATCTTATTATATCCTTGTAGTTACTACATATGGGTGGCAGAAATAAGGTTAGATGTATTGAGAGTTTTTTTTGTTGAAGGCACGATAAAACTGTTTATAATATTAGTGACTGCTAGTGCTATATAATATTATTTATGAGCATCAATAAATTTGATGATTCAACATAAATGAAAGATCCCTGATGGATCTCTTCTACTGATCTGCTATAATTTTATTATTTTTAAATTTGTTTTCCCTGTTTATTAAAATTTTCTTGCAGAACTAGATGGAAGTTGCAGAAGAGTTTGATTATTTTATGTTTTTGATGATTTTTCAATAAGTAATAACATAAGTACAATAACATGAACCAGTTCTGAAAATATATTCCAAATACAATCAAAGCAATTTTGCTTCAAGCAAATTTTTGAATATAAAACCTAATTTATAACCAGATGAAGATTTACAATGATATCCAGATGATTACAACCAAGGGTAAACCCAACCTAAAGGCATGAAGGAGAAATACAAGCCCAGAAGGAAGCTATAACCAGGTTCCAACTCTCTATTGCTACATGTGGGAAGGAATATGGCTGCCAGGTGCTGTCGTACAACTACAAAGTGCCCACACATGGATAGAATACCCAAACCCCAGCTAAAACTCTGACTCAATATTGCATTCTATAGAAGAAACAATGCACAATCTCCAAGATGCTTCTAACTACAACAAATCCAAACCACTATTTTGGGGGCTATGTCCCAAATAGGCAAGGCAAGTGGGGTTGGCATCCCAAGTGCTGAAAGCTCAATCAAAGCCCAAATCACAAATCCAAGATGTAATATGTCAAAAAATGCCTTCAAGCTTTGTCTTTACCTCCTTATAACCCACCAAACTTAGTTAGAACCCTAAAAGTGTTTCCATGTGGCGTTGGGTTATAAAATAATATATTTCTCATTGTTAAAGTGGTCAAGTATCCAAAAAATGACCTTTTTCCCAATAGAAAGAAATCTGTTCACCGAATTGCTCTAAGTCAAAAGAGAAATATTTAGAAAAGTTCAAGACCTTTCCAATGAGCTATTACACCAAGGGATATTCACCCAGATGAGGCCAAAAAACCCCTTATTACTCCAAAATGGCTATAACTTAGCCTTATTTAAATTATTAAAATGCTAACTTAGGAGAATATTTAAATATATTAAAATATTTCCCAAATAGTGAATTGATAGCCAAAACACCTCTACAAGGTGAAACTAAACTCATCACCTCCTATGACTGATGTCGGATAATCTGAAATAACTGACAATCTCATCCCTCAAAATTAGAGATAGTCCTAAAAAATAGGAACGTCTCCGAATCTCCCAAAACTGAAACCATAGAATGATTTCGTAGAGACTCAAGACTATAACCCATCTCCACCTAAAATGTAGGAAACTCCTCCTACAATTAAAGAACTGCTCTCAACTACTCTCCTACTATCTAAAACTCCATATTTGAACATTGTGTACCCTAACTGAGTCCCTAAACACCACTGCTTGCCTATGAGACTCTAATGATAGGCCAACTCTATCGTCTCTAATGTCCACTCTAGAAAGGGGACATGACAATAAAATTTTGGGCTATAATGTTTGCTCTTAGGAAAGGTCAGATGAGATAATTTATGAATATATTTGATAACTGCGTGCTTATATTAGTACTTTTGTTCATTTGTTGTTATATCATTTTTATATTTATGCCAAAGAAAACAAGTATATCAGACCAGCAACAAACAGTAGTGGGGGGAACACTCATTGAGTTCAAAAATAGGTATTTAATGTGAGAAAGTGTAGTTCCATTTTGGAGCCTTTATATTGATAGCAAAAAGCCTTTTAGCCTATGGGATGGTAAGAATGGTATAATAGATATCAAAAGTTTAAGAATCTATTAACATTTCATGAATATCTAAGCCTGATAGGAAATATTATACCTGTGACTGAGGAGATTATTAGAGTTTTTGAGGAATACTCATGTGAATCTGAGGATATCAAGGCCACTGAATATTTTGATAGGTACTACATGAGAAAAAGGAAAGAAGAAATGAATTCTAAATTAGAAACTCAGTTAGAATTAAAAAATGGTCAGAATATCTCCAGTCTAGAGGTAGTTGATGCTTGTGGAGACAAAAAGCTTAAAAAGCTCTAGAATGTCCCTTGTCCAGACCTTAGATAATTTACTTAGATTCCTTATACTGAACATTTTGCAGACTAATTCTATACATCTCATTTTCTCTTCAATATCTTTTGGGTGATTGATGTTTTCTTATATACCTTGATATGAGAAAAGATGTGTCTTTTCATATTATTAATTATTGTTATTTATTGACATTAATATTGTTGTTATGATGTTATTTATTATTAATATTAATAACATTATTTAATATTAATATTATTGAATGATATTTTAACTATATATATATAGAAGAAAACCTCCAATCTAGCTCGGGACAAAACGTCCTATATTATTACATCTTAAAAGGGGTATACCCCAATCAGATCATAATGAATAAATACATTGTTTTGTTTTGTTTTAAATAGTATAACAGATGAAGGGGCATACCCCTGGAGTCTTACATTAGATCAAGATACATTTATCAATACATTTGTTGAGCTCCATCTGGTTAAGAGTAGAAACCCGCCAAAGTGCTAACATACCTCCTACACCAATCCATCATTCCTCGCACGAGGCTTATCAATCAAACACGGTTAGTAATCCTTAAACCAAATTAGCAATAGCTATCCATCCACGGTCTCCAAGAGGATCATGTTTCCTAACTTTATTAATGTATATTTGCCAATATTTATAAAATTCAAATCTACAATTGATGTATAATAATCCAAAATAAAAGGTGACTCTCTAATAAACCTACAATAGAACCATAAAAGAAATCATCTACAATAGTAAACCTTTGATTCCTTTAGAAGCTTGACCATATGATCATCAACAAGTTAGATTGAAAACAAAAGAGGACATCGAGCTACGTCAAAAGATACCATCCTTCAGAATAATATTAAATAAATAAACCATAATCTAAGTTTATATTACGAATGGATTAGAGGTATAATAAACTAGAAATAACAGTATCATGCTCTGTCACACCATAAAACCTTACTATCTTCCAATAGAGAAATGAAAATCAATGAAGATATAAATCTGTAGCAAAACAAACCAACAGGGAATCACATCTTGGGCCGAAGCCTTGAGAAAAACTAAATAGCCTAAAACCTGTTATTGCAATCTTCAAACTATTGAAGCGATACCCAAGATAACCAGAGTCTTAATGCAAATTCTTTTAAAATACTATCTTTAGGAGATCTGTATTACTCAAAAGAGTTAAGACAAGAGTCTGAATCAAATCTCAAAACTAGAGGAGTCTTTTAATCTCTTAACTACTCTATGACAGGTAGGTAAATCCAATCGTGCCCAAGTATGAGCTCACAGCCCGAATGCCAAAATAAACCAAGAAACAAAGCACTAAGCAAAAGACAACGACTTCATAACAATCCAAAATATAATAATACCAACTCATTTACTTTAACCTGTAATAAAGTTTAAACTTATTTACAGAGCATATACAACCTATCCAGCCAACCTCACTAGCCCATAGCTCGAGAGATGGAAATGAAACAAACAACACAAGCAACTAAATACTAAAAGATTAGCCTAAAAAACACACATGATCAGAGAGATTTAATCACAATTTTAATCCTACGAGCATGAACCAAGTTAATATGACAGAGTAAGAAATAATTCTAAATTTAATCACCGACCTTCACTCCATCCTCCAATAACTTGAAAAAAATTGTAAAATCCATTTATCCAAATTGACAATTTCAGGTTCCTCATTATGAAGATAAACACAAAAAAGCCTCATAATTCGAAAGAGACTTAATAAAACTTTAATCTTACATGGAGAGTTACTATGATAGAATATATACATCCAATACTACAAAGGATTCGAGCAAACCCACGAAAGAAATAAGACAAATAATGAGCGATAGAAAACATAACAAAGGAACCATAAAGTATTATGAATAGGAAAAAGGAAATACATATTACTATCTTAAACTGAAATAATATGCCACCAATTCTTGATACTTTAGGGCTCGTAGAACAAGACAATACTAGACTATGTCAAAAAAATAGTGTAAGACCCTACTAAAGCTAAAGCTAAGATTTACATTACAGAATCCATATCTAGCCTACCTAAAACCTATACAAAATAGTTGTAACCCCAAAATAGGCCAAAGACAAGCCGATTTTTACAAAATAGACAAACCAGTAGACCCAAATTATGGACCAACCTGTACAGGAAAGTAGAAGACCATGAGCAACAAACACCCAACTGCTCCTTCCTTACTGCTTCTAGTATATCATGATGACCTCAACCACATCATTCAAGTTTTCTGCCCTGAAGAATGGAGGAAATTCAAATGTCAATTTCTCTCTGCTTATTTTTTCTATGTTGGGGATACAAAAATCAAAACGATCAATGTCGTCAAATGTCATGCCAGGTTGAATATAGGCCTTGTGCAAGGTGAGATAATTGACAATCCACCCATTACCCATAACCAGAACAATCTTTCTCCACCCCATAAGAAAATGGAAGCAGGTTTCCATCTTGGGCCATGTCAAATTGAACACCACTCTATACCTAATCAAAAGGATTGGGTGTCTGGGGATATTTGCTATGATGAGACTACCAGGGGGGTGCTCCATGTATTCCTCAAGGAGGGGTAAAAATAAATTCTCATCTAGCCCCATAATCACTTCCTCGATACCTTTACACCATGTGGGTTGAAAAATATTGAGGCACAGTCAGATCATACCCCATTTCCTGAACCCAACTTTTGCCATACACTCGATAAATATTCCTATGACATCACTATTGGTCCTCCAAGAATGGTCATATTTAAATACCCCTTCACCAATTTCTCTACTAACCGCAATTCTGGTCATTCCATCCATTTTCCCAAGATGTTACTCCACTTCTCCGGTTTCACATTCCCAAGGAATGCCATGGTCCTTTCTTCAGATGAATGGAAGATGCAAGTGTTGGTATCCATTGCCAAACACTGCAAACCCTCATTGACGACAACACCAGGATGAAATATGGAAAGAGAGCAAATTAAGAAGGTCCTTGAAGTTCTTAGAAACCTAAACAACTATCGGGCTGTCCCACACCAAATCATAATTAGAGATGGCCTATCGACCTAAAGCACGAAGGGTGATCAAATACATAATTATGGAAACTGTTGCTTAGGAGTAGAGCACTACCAATTGGGTCATAAGTATTGTACCATCTCTTGATATGAGATATCCAAGTGCATTAAAGCACTAGAAGTTCCCTTAATTATTGACCAACTTATTGCTAATACATAACATGCAATTATTTATAAGAGTTAGTATCCTAAACATTAGCTAGCCCGAATATCATGAATATAATAAACACACCTATAACACACCTATACCAAACTTAATACAGCTGACCTAAATACAAAAGTCACTTAATGCTACTAAAGATTAGTCTAAATAATCAGGTACTTAGACCAAAAATTAGAAAATTAGAACCATCTGCCCCTGCATTTGGTAGTGAATCTGCCTTGCTATTACTTTCTTTGAAGATATGGCATATCCTTGTGTCTTCAAACTTATCAATTAGATGGACTACTTCTTCTAATTTTGAATTAAGAATCCAATTAGGAGTAGATCTCTTCCTAATTACATTTAAAACTATTTGAGAATTACCTTTAATAATAATTTTAGAGATACCTAACTGAAGATAATTTTTAAGACCTTCTTCTAGAGTAGTAGACTCAACTATATTATTAGATGTTGGCATGATCGACATTAATTTTTTAGCTAACCACTTACCAGCATCATTATTGATGATATAACTGATACCTGCTATTCCTAGATTACCTCTAGCGGCTCCATCAAAATTAAGCTTAGCCCAATCCTTCGAGGGGGGAGACCATTTGCAATTATTTCTTGCCTCCTTATTTTTATTAAAATAGATTAATGAAGGATTGATCAATTTGGGCCATGTCTTTCTGATATGACCATCCCATATTAAGAAGGAGCCTTCTTCAAAATACTTTCCACAATTCTTGCCTTGATTTTCATAATCAACTCTTTTGATTTTCATAATCAACTCTTTCGATTTCATTTCTGTATCGCAAAAAATCCTCCTATTTCTTTCTTTCTAAATCTCCCACATGAGAATTGATGGGAAAATGTTCCAGTGTTTGCTATAAATAAATACCAAGGTACAAATATGAGTTGGCCACCCAATAAGAAAATCCTTAAGATTTTCAAGGAAAAGAGATTGCCAACCAAACTTATGGATAAGCCACTCCCAGCACCAGCGCGCATAAGGACACTTATAGAGAAGATGATCAAAATTTTCACATTCTTTCTTACTAAGAATGCATCTAGATGGCCCTGCCAAACCAATTCTACTCAATCTATCAGCAGTTAGAATCCTATCTTGAAAAGCTAACCAAAAGAAGAAACTAGCTTTCAGTAAACGGGCAGAGTCCCAACATAAATTAATTTTCACTTTATATATTATAATTATTAATCTAAATATAATATTTTTATCATTGAATATAATAACATTTTATTCTCGTTCTTTAATATATATTTTTTGATTGGTAATGCAAGTTTGTATTGATAAAGATAATTCTCATTCTTTAATATTAATACATTATGCAATATTGATATGATTATAATCAATTATTAATATAATGTTATTAGTATTATTACATTATTAGTTTATTTATTTATTTATTATTTATCTATTCATTTATATTTAAATTATATAAATCTTATTTTGATGGGGTTATCACAGTCCTCCCTCTCAAATTTTGCTTGCCCTCAAGAAAAATAGATATATTCATAACTTTTCTTGTAGAGCATATAATTAGATGCAAGAAAGCTTAAGGGATTCATGGAATATGCATGGAAACATGAAGCAGACACATAAATGCATGGAGACACTAGGTTGACATGATGCAGACATATAATGTATGCATTCTTGATAAATGCCTTACAATTTGCAACGAGGGTCAAGAAAAAGATTTACAAAATTTAATTCTTCAATATAATCTTGCAACTAGAAGTTGTCATTAGTTCACACATGTATATATAAGTGTCAAAGAAAATGTGAGTCATGATAAATTACTCCATGCCAATCCCATACTAAGTCTAAAGTAGAATTTTGCCCCACCTTGGCCTCGGTGGTAGTGTTTATGCATCCACATGAGGTGGCCTACTTAGCAGGATGCTTGTTTTGTTTTGCTCTTATTATTATTCTTAGTCCAGAAGAACACTTAGGATGTAAACATATTGCTTAGGCACGAAACTCAACAATTTCCCTCAAGGCTTTATGGATGTGAGCCCTTAAGCCTTTCTTGGACGTGTCTGCAAGGTGCTTGGGGACGCTGATCCTATCTTTTCTTGGAATAACCGATTGGCTAGATTTACTCTAGCCTCTCCCTGAATACACCTTTGTTCTTTGTCTTGAGGCTATCCTTATAGGTGAGTTAGTAATAAACTATGTGAATAGCAAAGATCGTGCTATCTTGGTTATTATTCTATTCTATGAGAATGGTGAGATGCAACATGTTGCTTAGATACCAAACTCAATGGCTTCCCACAAGGTTTTATGGATCCAAGCCCTTAAGCCTTTCTTGAACATTTATGCAAGGTGCTTGAAGTCATCAATCTCTACTCTATCTAGGGAATGTGTTACATCCCAATTTTTGACCCAATTTTAAATGCTTCTTTATAATGTTCGTTACAATTTGAAGTTCATCGAAGGGAATGGTATGTTACATCCCAATTTTTGACCCAATTTAAAATGTTCATATAGTTGTTGAGGTTCACATGAAGTCAACTGACATTTTAAATTTGTTATAATCTTGTGAAATGGTAAGATGGTTAGTCGTTATAATTTCATACGAAGATAACATGTTAGTTAACCGTTGCGATGATATTTTAAAGCTATTTTAGATAGTTGTTTTTTTATCATGAATTCATGGAATTGAATATGAAGTTCTAGATTGAACTATGAGACATATTTTTCATCACACCCAAACTTAGTTCTTGGTTGGTAAAATGTATTGTTTCTGCTTGTTTAATATTATCTCAAATTAAAAGTTGGAATATCACAATTTTCCTCTTTAGGTATGCAACACCTCGACAAGGTTTGGTTGCAAATATGATGTACTAGGGTGAACTACATCTTATGTCTTTCAAGATACACAAATTTAGTTATATGATGATGTAAGGTTTTGACTTCTACATCCATCTTATTCCTAGAGTAAATGTCATCTTTGTAATTAGCTCTTAGTATTTCATCTAGAACCCTCTCCTAATAATTTTAACATTCTTAATCCCTTTAGTAGGGAGGGGTCTAACTCCATGCCATAAATAGAAAACCTCCAAGTCCACTCAATCTCTACCTGCAAAACCACAAAATGAAGAATAATTTTTTTTGGGGTGCATATATTCACAAGGGATAACATGAATCCATACTATATTGTACTTAACCTTTATATGTATACCCTATTTGTATCCATCTTATTTCTTTACCATTATCTCACATGTACCCACATTTTCTTAAGTTGTTTTTTTCTTCCATATAAAAAGAATTTCACAATACAATAATTTGAGTTAGTAGCAATGCAAGCAAAGATTTTTTTAAAAATCACAAAAGCCCTAGATTTCTTACTTATCAAGGAGAAACAAAAGAGAGAAAATATTATTAAAACAACAATTTCTATCATAAATAAATATGTCCAAGACATGATTCCTCAAAATTACTAAGTGACCTAAGACAACTTGAGTAAGTAACAAATAGAAGATGGGGTGGCCTATCTAGACTCTACCATGGGAAATTAATAGATAATTCAAAAACCAACTAAATCATTGAATTATCTTTGTAAGAGATTTAGTAGCTCCTCTCACATTTATACTTATTAATCTTTTGATAACTTTAAGGTTGATAACATGATATAATAGTAAATAAATTTTGTGAAAAAATAGAATTGTATTATAAACTAGTTGTTTGTGCCAAATACTAAATCAAAATTTTAATCTAATCATTACAAGATTATTCTAATGATAATATTTTAAATAAATTTAGACCAATCTTAAACTTTTTTAACTATTCAATGTGCATTCTATTTATGAATTATTTTAACTATTGTAATATTTTATTTATATTGTTTATTTCATTTTGAAATTATAGAATTTGTACTCAATAATTTAGTATAAATTTTAATACTAATATTAAAAAATTTATATCATTATTCTAATATTTACGTCATTAATTATAAGATATATTTGCTGAATTATATATGTAGCTAGAAAACTTATTTATATATTATAAGAGTTATTTTATTTTATTTTAGAATTATTTGATTTTTTAAAAATTTGTTTAAATTGGTAAATGACCTAAGCGTTATATATTATATTAATTAAGAAAAATACAATATTGTATCTTTGTTCAAACGGGCACTGGTAGGAAAGAACGGAGAAGAAAACCTCCAGTCTTGCCCGAGACCATAGTCCTTTATTATTTCATGTTTGAAAGGGGCATACTCCAATCTTAAAAAAGTCATTATTATCTTAATTTTTATTTACAAGCGAATCGATAGGATTCATATATCAATGTTGCCAAATCTAGATCTTTAAGGACACCTTTGTACTTCAAAGGCATGGGTGAGGATGCCAAAGACAATCTGATCTTCATTTCCTTGAATACTTTGATTAATCATAGCTCTGGACAATGAGATAACACCTTCCTTACCTGCTAATAAATAATTAAACTCAAATATACTGTTAGTTCGAAAAGAATAATAACATCTAATTAGTGTATCCTGATTTCTTGATCGAATTTCTTGACATCTGATACGGGTCTATGTTACCAATTTTTGGATATATTAAGGTTGTTAGAGTTAATATAATCGATTTACTTTTTCATATGATCCACTTAAGCTTAATATTAGTTATTCCAACTGTTAGATTTAATGGTTAATACTCATTTTGATTAATGTCATTCCTTGTTAACAACCTTGCCTTAAAACCAAGGTATGTTATTAACTAGGGAAGAATGCCAAACTACAACAGAACAAGAGTGAGCTCGAAAGGAAAAGAAAGACGCTATCTTTGCCTTTGACCTTGAAGTGTCTGATGCATAAGCTTGTTGAAACTAATTCACAATTTACTTTGCATTTATGATTTATGCTTACATTTAGTTTGAGAGATTCAATGCTTGTCGGGGTAAGCTAATTAGTGAAACTAATGCCCAAAAAAACCACTGAATAATGACCGAGTCGAAAAGGTAAAAAATAAGAAAAAAAAAAGGTTAGAAAGGCCAAAGTCTAAATAATCAAAACCAATAAAACACATGATTAAACATAAAGCAAAAAGGATCTAAATAACATCTGCAAATTTGTGTTAATATAGAACAATATTACATCAATGCCATTACATATAGATCGAGTCTTAGCTACCAAAAAAAAAAGCTAAAAACCTTGCTGTTGGGAATGCTGCCAGAGACTAAAACCAAGAAATTGCAGTGACTAAAATATATACAAGGGATAGAATTATAATTGCCTTATACTGAAGATCCTTGGTGGGCCAAAAACTCATTCGAAAGAGACTGCCCTAGCTTAATACCAAACCAAAATTTAACCAATAGCACATAACCATCGAATGATACCAGTAGAGAACAAGGACCTACTCTAATCTGACCTAGTAGTGCAGAGCCAAAGGCCAAACTAGGTATCCCAAAAAAATGCTACTGCCAAAGCACCCCAAAAATAGGTTTCTCCTTCCCTCTTCCAGTATACCATAATGATTTCTGCAGCTTCCTTCGGGTCTTTGACCTTGGAACCTGGAGGGAACTCAAAAGTGTTCCTTACCGATAAAAATAATAATGCCTTTGTTCAATAGTTTTTCATATATTATATGCTTGTACATCTTTTAAACATATATAATATGGTGGTGTTGTTTTATTCTTTTATATATGTATTACTTTATTATTTCTATACACTATTTTAAATCAATTTTGAACTTATTTTAATTTATTAATTATTTGTTTTTGATAAAAAAGCAGCCAAAACAAGGGGGTTGGCCCTTTACAATAGTGGAAAAACTACCATGAAAAAGCCAATAGACAACCAAACAAACCTCTTAACAATTTACATCAAAATCATAAGTACCATCACAACAATTATTGAAAGTACTAATGTTCATGCACTTAATACTAATAGAGTTTAACAAATTAACAAAAGGCATATGGGTGGTCAGTGCATCATACTACCCATAACCCATACCCAAGTTCAACAGAAAAAGAAAAACCATCACAAATTGGACAGAAAGAAACAACATGCAAAGAACCAACAAAAAAGCCCCAAGCACAGGAACAAAGGCCCACTAACTAGCAACCTTCTTTTTAATTTTCTCGGCCAAAAGAACTTTGGCCCAGTCCTTCACAAGGAATTTATATAGTAGCTTTAGATCTTCATTGCCAAGGCCCTCTTCCTCCTTCTCTCGAGCTAGAAGCTGGAGGGTGGTCGTAGCCAATGGGCCACCTTCAGAGTGAACTTGGAAAATAAGGTGAAGCCTTCCTCCAATGCATTAGACCAATCCTTCAGTTCCTAGAGGTCTTTACAAGTAACAACCACCTCCTCTACATTATTTAAATTTATTTCCTTGCTAGAGTTCATCAGTGACTTCCTCTTATCCTACACATTCAAAATGTTAGTGGGATCCCTTAAGATTTCCATACCATCGCTACTTATGGGGGAAGAAATATGTTGGGGGAAGCTTTATTAGATTTGGGGTCTTTTTGGTTAGCAAGGAATAATAGGGTGAAAATGGCATAAATGTGATTGGGGTCTTGGGACGAGTCCTTGGTAGGGTTCTCTGCTTCAAAATCACAGGTGCCACCAATAGTGTCATCCCACTTCTCCTCATCTTTATTGTTAGTATCATCCTTCAATTCCTCCTTACCATCCCCTGAAATCTTAATACTCTCCTTCGAATTAGTATCTTCCTCCTCAACCTCCTATTAGTGTCTAGCCATTTGTTTGTATCTACCCTTGGTCTTGGCTAGCCTACCCAATCTTCTTCTGTTCCTACAAATCTCTTCATTCGAGTCCCCAATCTCCACCTCCACCCTCTTTTTAGTTTTGGTTTTTTTTATTGGCAACCAACTCTAGAACTTGGGGTTTGTTCTTCTTGCTCTTGACTGGGGTTTGGTTGGGTGAGGGTTGTGGAGTGGGGGCATAACTACCACCTACAAACTCTAGACAAAGGGGGTTAATAGTGAGGAGGAAATTATCAATGGCAATCACTCTAGGTGGGCATAGGGCCAGGTGGAACTAGAATAAATGAAACATGAGCTCTTGTTATAGAATAGCAAAATTAGCCCCTTTCTTTTTTCCCTAACATCCATAACCATCTCTTCTATGGCTTGCAAAAAAAAAAAGGGAATGCAGACTAACTCTCTATTATGAAAGTGGTTAGGGAAAGGGAAATGGTAGAAATAGCACACACCATATCTACCTTAAAAGGTGAGGTACTTCATTATGACTAGGCACACATCGTCCTAGGGCTTTGGTAACTTATCCCTTCGAAATGTGCCATGATACTAGTCTAGGGCTTCGTTCCCTTTGAAAAAACTAGATAGGCTAGCTTTGTCTATCACCTTCATAATTTGTTGCCACTTCCTACTAGTTATTTCAAGGCCCATCACCACAACTATGGACTCCTTGTTCACCTGGAAAGTGACACCATTGATAGTGACCCTCTCGTCTTTCCAACTACTAATGAATTATTGAGAACAATTACTTGCATGTAAGGGACAAACCCACCTTCCTTCAACATTATACAATTTCTCTACCTTTTGGAGAAATCCTCCATCTTCATGGGCTCCAATTTGTTAAGGTCCCCACTTGTGGAATCTTGCTCCTTAGTGATATCACTTTCAAGAAGCTCAGTAATTTTCATTTGCAAGAAGAACACCACCCAGATTTTCATAGACCTGGGGCTAAAAAGAATGTGTCCAGTGGTTAAAATGACTTCTTCCTTACACTTCACAAGGATGTGATATCCAAAATGTTTAGGCAGTCTTAAAACATCATTACGAGGAGTGAGAAGGATTCGAATGAAATCCCTTAATGATCTGATAGTAATATTAATGATAACTTTTTCTGTAATCAACCAATACCACAAAAAATCTGGCTCTTTTTTTAAAGCCAAGGTTATCAATACCTTTCCTTTTTTTGTGCCCTTGTGTGATGAAATCAATATAATTGAACCTCACAAAATGTCTTGTCAAATTTAAAGTAGTCTTAGCCATCATAGTAATAAAGTTAGAAAGGTCGACAAAATTGCCAGTTCTCCAAATTTGGATATTCATCAATCATAGTTTGGAGGGGTATTTTACCTACTAATGAGGGAATTAATAAAGTTTGGTAGCATTTCAGTGCTTGTCCAACTTTTTAGGCTACCCAAATCAAATCCTAAGCCTGCTGTAGTGTCCACCACCACATTGTCTTCCCTGTAAGTGTGTTGTATCTCATAGTGATCAAGGGTTGTTAGGAGTTGCAAAATGTCCCCCAAGATGCTATGTATAGTCCAACTTGGTTGGGCCCACCCTTGGACAAAGTCAATGACGAGTTTAGAATCACCTTCTATGCTTAACTTCTTAAACCTCATCCCCACAACTAATTTTAGACCCCAAAGTAAGGCAGTGGCCTCTGCCATGTTATTGGTTCCTTATCCCAAATTCCCAGAGTAGGCTAACAACATTTTTCCCCCAGTGTTTAACAATACACCACCAACTGCTCCCAAACCATCTCTTGCTACACCATCAAAGTTGAGCTTGACAATAGACATGGTGGGAGGAATCCAACAAGTTTTTTTTCTTGCTAAAATTTTTGAGTTGTCAAAGTGCTAGAAATTGGGGAGAATGTTCCAATTTCTAGCAATCTCCCTATCCTTCATGCTTGGGGGTTCTTGTGGTGCTCTAAATTTAGCCACCATAACATTCTCAATAACAAGCTTCCTTAATATCTCCCCCACCACCTCCGCCCCCCTTTCTTCCTCCCTAAAGATCCTATTATTCCTCTCCTTCTAGATACCCCAACAAACATATGGGGGGGCGGCGGGGAGGATATTTCAAAGAATTTTGAGTTGGGGGTGGTAGAAGGGGCAATTCCAGTTCTCTACAAATTGTTTCATTCCTTTGTTCATGACCCAAACCAATGGGAATTTGTTCCAAATGTAGGACCATGCCTATAAAATATAGGGGCATTCAAGAAAGAGGTGCACAATGCTTTCCTCTTCCTCCTTGCAGAGATAACATCTATTAGTAATAGGTATGCCTCTCCTCCTTAGGTTGTCAATAGTTAAGATCTTTCCATGCATGACCATCCACCAGAAAAAATGAACTTTCGACAACAATTGACTATTTCAGATCTTTCTCTAGCTGGTAGGGGTTTGATCCTTATCAAATATAAGGATGTAGGCAAATTTAACCAAGAACTGACCATTAGTCCTCTTATCCTAAACCCCTATCAGGATGATCATGCAAGGGAGGTTTATGATAATTGATCATTTCCTTTAACTCTTTCACCAGAGGATCATCCCTGTTGGGAATACCAGTAGTGGATAAGTGCTTCCATTTCCTTTAGGCATCAATAAAGTCCACCACCTTCTCCCTCACCATTCTTTTTAGAGGTTCTAGGAGATCATTGAACTTGTTGTAGATTAGTGGGTTCCCCCCAGCTAATTGTCCTACCAGAATCTTATTCTTATACCATTTCCTACCAACACCTCTTTCCTCATAAGGGACCTGGTATTAAGGATGCTATTCCAAACGTTAGAACCACTTGAGAGGTCATTATTTAGGAGATTATACCCGAATTGAGTGTTGACAAGGTATTTAGCCCTCATGATTCTTCCCAACCTGGTCTTGTTTTCAAACAATTTCCACCCCATTTTAGTGAGCATGCCTTTATTCAGGTTAGTAATTCTTCTTATTCCTAACCCCCCTTATCTTTAAGTTTACAAATAGTCTCCCAATGGACAAGGTTCAATTTGTTTCTCTCCTTCGTGCCCGACTATAGGAAGTTCCTTTGCATTTTTTCAAGTTTTTCAGCCATACTCTGATTAATCTTGAAGATGGAGAGAAAGTATATAGGTATTCCATGTAGAGTTGCCACCAGCATTGCTAAGGATTTTACCTTTCCACCTAGCAAGCTTCTTTTGCATCCATTCTAGAACAATGTTCTAGAAGGTGGTGGAGACATCCTTTATTGTCAGGGGGAGACCGAGGTAGGTGTCTCAGAGGTTCACTTTGACATCCTAGTATATTTTTAACTTTAACTTGCAAGACCTCATGAGTGTTAAAAAAATAGATCTTACTTTCGACTAGTTGATTTTTTGGCTTGATCAATCCTCATAGTTGGTGAGAAGATTCCTCCAAGCTCTAGCCTCTTGGATAGAGGACTCTCCAAAAAGGAAAGTGTCATCCACAAATTGCTATATTACCTCAAGATATAAAGTGGTAGTAGGTTGGCCTTTTAAATCTCCCAATGCAGCCAACTTGTAAACCGACCTGCCCAACACTTTTGTCACCATAATGAAGAGGTAAGGGGATAAAGGGTCACCTTGACTTAGGCCTTTGCCAGCTTCAAATCCTCCCTAGGGTGTCCCACTGAGCAACACCTCGTATTGAGCTATTTCCACCATGTTTCTTACGACATTCACAACGTCCTCTCTAAAACCCACCTATTCCAACACATCATATAGGAAGGTCCAATTGACCCTATAATAGGCCTTTGAAATATCTAGTTTAAGGGCTATACCAGGTCTTCTACTTTTTTCCATGGAGTGAATGATTTCATGGGTGTTAATCACAACATTTAGGATTTGTTGACCTGGGACAAACCCCTTATGGGGTCCCCAATGACCCTTTCTAGAAATGATTTTATCTTGTTGACCATCACTTTGGAGAATACTTTATATATGGTATTGCAAAGGCTGATCGATCTAAAATCCCTAATGGTCCTGGGTGTTTGGATCTTAGGCACTAGAACAATAAAAGTTTTATTGATATTAATTGTTTTTTTATATATTTAAAATATATTATATAAAATTTATATTGTATACAAATGTAAGTTTGAGGGGAAACACTGTTATTGTTTTAATTTTATTAAAATGGATTGTAATATTTTGATTTTTTAATTCAATGTTAAATTAATTTCTACTTTTTAGCTAAGTTTTAGTTATAAAATAACTAAAAAGTAGAATAAAAAAATTAAAATTTTAACATAACGTAATTTTAAAAAAAAATTCTAAATAGTTATCTTTAATAGAGACAATCTTTCATGAATGTTTATGCTTTATTTTTATTTTTATGATAGTTTATTTAATTAATAATTATTTCATATTTGATAAAATTAAAGATATTGACATCATTTAAAAAATAAATTGATTACTATTAATTTTAAAATTTAACAAACTTTTAAACTCAAATTTTTTTTTTCAAATTTATATATAAATTTATGTGTGTTTAAAAGATACTGGTACCATTTATTGATCAATATAATATTTAAACAAATTTACAATATATTTATTTTAAAAAATAAATTGAATTCTATTATTTTTAAAATTTAACAACCTTAAATCTAAAATAATTTTAATTTTGTTTCAAATTTAAATATAAATTTATGTATTTTAAAATGATATTAGTATATTTGTTGGTTAATAATAATACTTCAAAAAATAATAATAAAATGTACTATATATATATATATATATATATATATATATATATATATATATATATTAAAAAAGCTTCTATTATTGTTTAAATTTAACAAGCTTAAATCTAAAAGAATTTTAAAAAGTAAAACCTAAGTTACAATTCATTTTATTACAATTAGAACAACATTAAGTGAACACACTCATAATAATAAATATATAAGAAATGTTTTTGATGTTATACAAATTATAAATTCTTATAAATAATGTTAAAATTAATTGTTAATTTCTTTTATCAAATATAAATTTAATATAATTTATTTAAATATATAAACTTAACAATTAATACAAATTTAGAGAAGGTAAATAACCCTTCCTCTAAAATTTTAACCCTCTTTTCCAATTGCTGGCGCAACAAAATGAGGATACTGGAATGAATATGGAGGACCATAAGCTACTCTTCAAATTCCTTGCTGATGATTGGTCTCGGATTTTGTTGGCTGTGAAGGGGAAGGAGAAAAAAGAAATTTGAGATTTTTAGTTTAATGGGATCCTCGGATCCAAGACTTTTATGTTTATCTACTGTTTTTAGTTTTGCTGATATCCAGCTGTAATTAAGACTTGGTGTTGGCCTGTTATGCCAACAGTTATCTGGATGAACTTATGTAGTATTAGATCTTTTGGACTTTTTAGTTTAATTGTTCCTAGTATTATGCTGTTTAGCTTCTAGTTGAAGACTCTTTGGTTTTTTGAAGTTTTAATTAGTTTTTTGCTTGCTGTTGGACATTGCTGATAATGTGCTCGTTACCAGCTTTTTGCTTGTAAAGGCCGACCCCCTAGTTTTAGTCGCTTTATATTTCAAAAACAATTAATACAAATAATTAATATAATAAAATAAATTAAAAATTGAAATAATTTATACAAATTATCAAGTAAAAAATATATAAAAGAATAAAACAATGCCAAGATATTATATATTTAAAAAATGAAAAACTATTCAACAAAGGCATGATTATTATTTTTATCTGCCAACATTATACTCTTACTTTCCAGCTTGTGTGTGTGGCTTCTTCTCCGGGAACACATTTTTGTGTAGATAGATAGATAAAATTTTAACGTCCACGAGGCCAAAAATAGCCTATGGGACAGCAAGACAACTCAAGCAGACTTAAGTAGCGCTGTTCGCCTCTTGTGTAGACTAATGATGAGCCCCCCCAATTGCTCAATGTACTCTTCGTTGAACAGGTTATGCCAAGAACTGTCACATATAGTATCCGCAAACTTATCCCTGCTATCCTTGTAGGCCTCACATTCTAGAATAAAGTGCTGTTCAGTTTCCACTTTCCCAGAATTGCAAAATCTGCAAATTCTCTCTTCCCAAGCCTCCTTTGGCCTCTTCCAATGCCCGGTCTCACAACGAAGTTGGTGAGAGTTGGTTCTCAGCTGAGCAATAAGAATTTTAGCTCTCCAAGAAATGTTGGCTCCTATGTACACTTTTTCGAGTTGATCACAAGTGGGGTTGAACTCATTTATATAATATAGTTTCTTCCTCCCAATCTCGCTTCCCCAATTTCTCTTGTAGAATTTCTCCATAACAAAGACCTTTATTTCTTTATTACTTGTGGGGCACATATTGAAATGAATATTCCATTTGCTCATCCACTTGATGTTTTGTTGCATCCATGTCCTTTTTCGCTTACATAGTGTGTCACTAAAGACAACTTTCGGCCATCTATCCTCTTCCATTTTTTCGATTCTTTTTAGATAGCTTAAAAGGCGAACCATAGCAAGTGCCTCAATAGGCGCAGCCCCATTTCACTTAGCATGATGTCATATGGAACAAGGCTTTTAATTTTAAACTTGCTTGTAATCAAGCGCTTTTGGATTCCTTCGATTTGTTTCCATTGTGCTATAGTAGTGCTGCTGGCCCATAATTCACACCCATAAAGAACAACTGGCAGCACAAGAAGACCAAACAAGGTTTGAATAGTTTTCCAATCCCACAACTCCGCTTCACGGCACCTATTTTGAAGAGCGTAGAAAGCCTTCCATCCACCTAATGTCCTTTTATACCTACAGCTAGACCAGCTTAGTTTTTTGTTGAAATCGATGCCAAGGTATTTATATTCCGCAACTTCTTCGAGAACACTTCCATTGTAATAAAATTCATGTTGATGCTATTTTTTATTATTAGAGAAAATCATAACCTTGGTTTTGCTGATATTGACTTGCATCCCCACCATTCTACAAAAGCGCTCAAGAGAAGATAGATGGTCTTGCAAATCACAAGCAGATTTGGCAATTAAAATGAGGTCGTCCGCATATAGGAGTAGCTTTATAACAAATTCCCCTAGCTGAATGCCTTCACGCTCTTGCGTGTTTAACCACTCTTCCAGTTTGTCAATATATAAACCAAATAAAGTAGGGGATAAAGGGCAGCCCTGTTTGACCCCGATATCGCTCCTAAAACATTTTGAAATGCCATCTGAAGTTCTGATTTTGACTTTCACCTCTTCGTACATTCTATGAGCAGCAGCTCTGAGATGCCTAGGAATCCCCAATTCTTCCATCCTCAACCAAAGCTTGTCTCTCGGAACGGTATCAAAAGCCTTTTTGAAGTCAACAAAGCAACAAAAAACCTCTTCTTTTTTTTCCCACTCTTTTTCAATAATGTGTCTCAGAGTGACACAGTGATCCATTGTCGAGTGCTTTGGCCTAAAACCAGCTTGCCCTTTAGCACGTTTATGATTTTCTTCTGCCCATTTGCTGATCCTAGTTTCTATCATACTGCCAAAAAGTTTAGCAAAGAGGGGATTGATCATTATAGTCCTGTAGTTGGAGGGATTGTTAACATCACCACTCTTAAAAAGTGGTATTGCAAGGCTGATTGTCCAATCTTTCGGAAACCCTTCCTGGCAGATTTTGTTGAAGATTTCAGTGATGTGCGGTGCAAGAGTTTTCATACCCCACTTCAAATATTCAGCTTGAAGCGCAACAAGGTCTTTTGCTTTGCCTCCACCCAACTTCTTAATCCCTGTCTCTATCTCTTGCACAGTAAAAATATTTGTGGTATCATTGACCAAAGGTGGCTGTCCCACTCCACCCTCTTGTTCATAAAGTTTCTTAGCACAATCAAACCATTGGGTGGCAGTAATATTATTTTCAGTTTGCTTCCTCCTTGGTTGGAGTTCTTTCCAAAAACGTTTGGGGTTATTTCTGCCCAAGAAAATTAGCTCCTCTCTCCTTGTGGACATAAAATCGATTTTTTTCTTCTTTAGGATCTGTTTGTAGGTCTTAATGTCAAGGTTAGTTTTATTTGACTCCCTTAGATTTCTCCTAGCCCTCTTGCATTCCTTATCAAACCATGCATTGGCTGGAAAACAATTAGTTTCAGATTTTCTATTTTTTGCTCTCTTGCATTTTGAAAGAGCCTTGTGAATCAGATTTGATAAATCATGACTATTAACACCATGCTTATACATAGGGTGTCCCATACAAAGTTCCTCAAGAGCAGCCCTGAAAGTGTTACTATTTTCTGAAGTTAACAAAATTCTGCCCTGAGAAGGTGGGTGTTGAGGGCCTTGGATTTTTGCCCCAATCCGTCTATCCTTTGCCCAATACAAATTTACGTACAGTGGTCTATGATCTGATTTGAGATCTCAAATGTGCTCTCCAATTTCAACTTCTTCAATATTGTTATACAAATGCTGCGAACAAATTACATAGTCTACCACACTTGCCCCGTTGTATGTGTTGCAAGTGAAATTGCTCGACTTAGCCCATCTAGCCAAACCATTGCAGATTATTAGATCAAATGTGCCACACAAAGTGATCAATTCTTCCCCAAAATGATTGCAGCCTTTAGCATCTTCGGATATTCTATCCCATGGATGATTTCTCTCTTCTGTGAGCCAAATAGGGTTATCATTTACTTCGGAGCTGAAAATACTTGCTTGCCAATTTGCTGTCTTAGCATTGAAATCTCCAACGAGAAGGACATCCCCACGTTGTGAAAAAACAACAACATCTTTCTTTAACGTAGCATAAGGGTCATTGTGATCTAAACCACACTTTTTATAAATTTTAGATACTTGTGGAGCAAAGTAATAAGCTGCAATCCTGAGAAGAGTGTTATTTTCCACGATTTTGAGCCATATAAATTGTTTATTAGAATCAGTCTTTTCCAGCTGAATGACACGACCTTCTTTTTCTTTTACTAGAACCATTATACCTCCATAACCTTTACCATTTCCCGCTGCCTCATTCCACACTGCCATCTTCCAGTAGCCTTCAAACAATGGGGTCTTACATCCCTCATGCTCATGTGTCTCTATGAGACAAATAATGTCTTTGCCTTCCGCAATAGGCCCTAACCCAGGCCCACGTCTCCACGGATAACCTCTGCAATTCCAACAAACTAAACTTAAGGACGCCTGGGTTAAGCTTGATTGCTATTTATTTTGATGCGAAAGACTCAAAGTTGAGTTATTATCGCTAGGTGTGATTATGGATCTTGTTGTATCGCTGCCTGTTAAGGTGTTTGTTGTTGCACCTTTGTTGCCTTCTTGCTGCCCTTCATTGTAGCGGTGGCCAAAATGAGCAATAACTGCTTTTCCCTTGAACATCCAAGCTCTTTTGCCTTCATTTCTAGCTGTTCTAATTTTTTCCATTTCCATCCTTCTTTCTACTTGCTGTCTCATAGTTAAATCCTCCTCTAAAACGAAGCGAGAACCCCACAAAAGCTGTTTTTTGTTAAGTAGATTTTGTTTGTCGCTAATGCTGAGCATGACTACCTTGATTGGCCTATTTCTCTCAGCGTGTGGTTTGCCAACCCTCCAAGCTTGACAGATTTGTCCTTGCCACAACAGCACATCTTGTAGGAAATCCCTCGTTAGGTCAAGGGTATGTTCGCCTTCCCCATAGTCTTTTATCCCCTTGATAATTATATTGGATGCCCTAAGCTGCCTTTCCTTGACCTCTTTGTCTTGCGTGTTCACACGAATCTTTGCCTCTTCTCTTGCCATATCAGGGTGTTTGCTGTTTTTGTCCCAAGTTTTGGTGACTTCTGCAAAACTCCTTCTCTTCTCTTCACCATCTGCCTTTCCTGGCAAACTAGTGTGAAGAATCGTTTTCTCCTTATTATGAGATGACTCGGTATTTGCTGTGACCTTGTTTGTTTCCAATGTCACATTCAGGTTTTTCCATTCATCCTTCATATTCTGCCATTCAAGCTTCCCGGCTAAAAGTGTTTCTTGCAACGTTGAGATTTGAGCTTTTAAAGTGTTGTTATCATCTGCAAGAGTTTTATTTGTTGCAATTAGCACCTGTATATTGCGGTAACTTTCTTGCTCCTGCCTCTAGGAGCTCCAACCTCCTCTTGGCCCTCAAAAGTTCTTGCACATAAAGATCTGGGCACCAAGCGAGAGGTGTGGAGGTAGGGCTGTAACTGATAGACTCATCGAAGTTATTACTACTATACAGATGACTGTCACCACTTAAGTGTGGAGGAGGGCACATTTTGACTTGTTTATGCAATCTCTGCCCGTGTTTTTGCTTGCCCTATGACCCTTTCATACGAGCAAGTCTACGTTTTAAAATGCCCTTGAACTGTTTAACATTGACCCAGATATATTTTCCTGTCTTGCCAAGTGATGCCATTTTGACTTGCCCTAAATGGTTAGTTTCAAAGTGTACCATAATTTCTTGACCGTTTTTTACCAATGAAATGGTTTGTTTTTCCATGGTTTGCATATCCACCGTTTGTTTTCTCATTTGTGTATCCTCAATTTGTTTTTCCATTGATCAAAAGAAAGAAAGGCGAAACTAAAGTTAACAAGAGCAAATATATAAAACACTACTGAATCTTATTAATCTTCGCACTACTGAATCGGTTTCTTTTTCCAATATCGTGTCTTAAGAATGGGTTTAATCATTGTGGAACGATATTTTTCATTTTTTCAACAGTTTAAGCTGATTTTTGCAAAGGTTTCTGCAAGGACGAGACATTTCTGGCTTTTCAGCTTGCGTGTGTGGCTTCTTCTCCGGAACACATTTATAGTACGATCCTTTACTCTGAGCACGAATCTTTTTATTTTTCTGCACTACTGAATCTGCATTTGAAGGGTTTATCTGTGATGTCAAGCCATTTCCTGCGATTTTTATTCTTTTTCCAATATCGTGCCTTAAAAATGTGTGATTGCCCTACACCTAAAAGTCGACTTATGTCTTTGTGACGATTTTGTTAGGGCCGGTTCAGTTTTTTGTACTCAACGGCAACCAGCGAATGAAAAATATGCAAATCTTGCCGTGAATGCTCTGGCATCAAAACTATAATCGTATTGTTCAAATGAAGAAACGTGAAACTTATAGACATTACCACAATGGTCTGAAAAGGAAACTGGAAAACGGCAAGCGCATGCATTCTAAATCAGAACACTTCTAGTTTAGGGTGTTTGTTTCCAGTATAGTTACAGATACTCAGATACAAGACGTGTCAATAAATACATTTTTAGCGCAGTAAATTGGGCACCACGCGACCTGATTTCCCAACAAATTCCCATGTGAGCGTTGGAGAGCGGCAAGGATGAAGAAGACGATTACGACTAGGCGATTCTTGGCAAGAAGTTTCTTAGCATTTGTGTTTTATAGATAACCAACTAGGCAACCATATATTTCCTGCTGAGAAAAGCACTAAATTTGTGGTCTTGATAGAATCGAGGGCACTCTTTCGCGATAATTTTCACAATAACTCAATATAAAATAGAGGACTACCTGCTTTGAGACACATATTTGTTTGATTGTCAATGGATATATCGCAGCATTGACCGTATTTTCTTCCAAATGAACTTGGAAGAAGCGAAGAAAACTAGAATACGCCCTTACCGGCAGCACAGAAGCTTCGCATGCATGATTGCCTTGATTGACTGGACTTTTAATCATTTAACTCAGCCGGACTTAAGATTCCATTCACACCATCAGATACAAAGCCTAGGATGCCAGAATAGGAATAGGAAAGAAACGAATTGTTTGAGGAAATGCTCAAAAGAGAGCTTGAGGTGTTGATTTATGAATGTGGATATGGAAATCATTATCAATGCATGTGAATCATTTGACTGTATTCCATCTTTGAATGACACATGAACAGTTTAGTATAGCAAAAAAGAGTTGCATATTGGGGAATGGCTTAATCTTGTCTGGGTTTAAAATTACAGCCAAGACACTTCATTATCGAGCCTTTGTAGTCTTGATGATGATGAGGAATGGCCTTCAACACCGCCATGACAGTGTTTAAAGATAAAAAAACGGTGATTTACAAGATACAAAGCAGTGTTCAAGAATGAAAAGGCATGATATGGTGCAAGATTTTGTCACATATAGCAGTGATGTCCATGGAGAAAGGTCAGTGAGAAAGAGAATACCATCATGACAGTGAGCATTTTGTTCAATGAAATAAAAAGAACAGAGGTCTGATATTGTAATGACAGCCAAAACACATTGATATTGCAATGTACATGACAGTGGACGGCAAAGATTCAATAAATTTGCAGAACATCAAACCTAATGCAAAGGATAGTCAATGAATGAAGAACGGGTTAGTCCATCCTGAATTGGAGACAATTTGTCAAATCTTTTCTGAAAATTGAAAAAACTACCTATAACTCTAGAGTTCATAGATAACATTTGCAATTTATTAAACAATACATATCTGATATAATTTTGATTCTCAGTCATCTAAATACATAACAAAATTCGACAGAAAATAGATCTTGCATATCAATTAAACATTGAAAAAATGTAAATACATTTAGAGAAGAAAAGGCATTGTATGAAAAGGGCCAAAATCTAGCTCAAAGGCCTAGAGTGTACTCTAGTTTACAAAGAGCTGAAAAGGACTTCACCTATGACAGTCTTTCTGTATTTAGAATTTAAAGATCACTTTTCTGGCCAGTTCAATGTGTAAATGATCCAGCTCAAGTTGCAGTATAGAAAAAGGCAAATCTTCAAACAGATTGGGAGTAAACAGGGGTGTCAAGGTAGAAATAAATTATTTATAATTTATTCACAAGACCACAAAGGCGCAAGATTATGGGGGTAATTCAAACCATTTTAATTATTTTCAAAAGTGAGGCTTCTCAGCAAATCTTCTAGATTTGTTTTCCCTAGCTAGGTATTATTTATTTTAATATTTGCAATTGAATAGACTGAAAAACAATAACCCCACATGGTTTTATTCATGTACGACCTAAGTTGAATGCAATTTGAAATATAAAATTAAATTGAGACATGCATGAAGGTTCACAACAGCTAGGAAACATGTGTTGATGGTCTCATTTTACCATACAAACGATGTTATATACATATGAAAATGAATTAACTTTCACATTTGTATCTTATTTTTTAAAATACAAAGCAAATTTTGGAACTATGTGCAGCTTCAAACACCGATACAGAAATTAGAAATTCAATTTAATATTTATTTACCTCTGTACACAAGTAACAAATGTTTTCATTGTTGACAAACTGCCAAAGTGAAAACTTCGAATATAAAGATGTGGCTGCAAAAACAGAACAGCTTCATGGGATTAGGATAATCCAAAATCACCCAAATCTAAATGTCTGCACTGGAGATCTTAATGCCATACCTCATTTTTGGTTTATGGACTTTTTAATCCATCTCAGGTTCACTATCACTGCCATACCTCACTTTCGGTTTTTGCATTTTCTCCTCTCACTCACTGTCGCTGTCAGTGATACCCTCTCCTCTCACTCATTGCCTTTTCAGTGAATCTATCAGTCTTTTTTCCTTATTTAGTGATAGTCTATAATGTAAAATTCATTTCCAGCTTACCAATACCTCTTATTTTTCTGTGCTAGTGGGGACTATTGAATAGTAAAAATGAAGTAATAGGTTGACCATTCCTCAAGATCAGACATAACAATGGTTGAGGTCATAGAAGAAGGAACTTCAATCGCAGTATAAAATTTTGACATTGATTCATGTTACTTTCCAAAATTCAAATTTGAAATGCCATCCAATGAATCTAAAAGTTGTAGTTTTGTCATTTGCTGATCAAACACAGTCAACATTTTCATGTTGATAAGTGGCCACTTAACTATTAGTTAAAGATTCCTGTAAAGGGTTAACAAGTTCATGAAGCTTGCTTTAGATGCTTAGGGCTAGGAAGCTTCAGTGTTATTGTTGGACATGCCTACTCAATCATTTTGCCTTTTCTGGTTATATTTGCTATTAAATTCTAAATTTGCAATGGGAATGGGGCTATGCATGTATCTAATTGTTTGTGGATTTTGAGAATCCAACTTCAAATTTTATTGATTTCCAGATTTTTATTTGACCAGAAGAGTAGCATAACAGCACACTCGAGAAAGTCAAATACGAAAAGTTTAATATGCGGAAGAGAGTACAGTAAGTATCAGAAGAATCAAAATCAAAATCAGGCGAAGCATTTCCATATCTAGGTGATCCTGCAAGAGAAGTTGGAGGTGTCTGTACAGGAATCATTGGTATAATTGGATTTACAAGAGCTGCTAGAGCCCTCCCATCAGGTGGACCTAATGGAAGTCGAACTCCCAAATCATGAACCTTCATAGGATGATCTGTTGGGTTGGGAAGAGGAGAAACAAGCATGAATGGTCCTCACTGCTCATCAAAGACTACATCACAACTGTACATGGGATGAGATGTCTCAATGTCAATTAAGTGATAGGCTTTGTGAAGACTATTGTATCCAACATGCATGAGTTTCTGGCTCTTGGCATCCAACTTGGTATGTGACACATCAGGGATCCAAACAAAGGTAAGAGAGCCAAAAACCTTTAGGTGATTGATTTTGGGCTTGCGACCTGACCAGGCCTCTTCTGGAGTCTTACCTTTGATCATTATAGTGGGTGACTAGTTCAAATATTGGGGGGGGGGTGGGTAACTTTATTCTAATGAATTCTCTAGCTTTTTTGATATTCATGGCATCAAGCGCCAATTAACCACACACCACACACCACAACACAACACAACAGCGTAGTTGAACATTGGAATAGAACAATCATTGAGATGGCTCGATCCATGCTTGATAATAGACATGTTTTGGAGAAGTTTTGGGTTGAAGTAGTTTGCACTGCAATTTACCTTTTGACCCGGTCACCCACTATAGCGATCAAAGGTAAGACTCCGAAAGAGGCCTGGTTAGGTCGCAAGCCCAAAATCAGTCACCTAAAGGTTTTTGGCTCTCTTACCTTTGTTTGGATCCTTGATGTGTCACACACCAAGTTGGATGCCAAGAGCCAGAAACTCATGCATGCTGGATACAATAGTCTTCATAAAGCCTATCACTTAATTGACATTGAGACATCTCATCCCATGTATAGTTGTGTAGTCTTTGATGAGCGGTGAGGACCATTCATGCTTGTTTCTCCTCTTCCTAATCCAATAGATCATCCTATGAAGGTTCATGATTTGGGAGTTCGACTTCCATTAGGTCCACTTGATGGGAGGGCTTTAGCAGCTTTTGTAGATCCAGTTATAGCAGTGATTCTTGTACAGACACCTCCAACTTCTCCTGCAGGATCACCTAGATATGCAAATGCTTCACCTGATTTTGATTTAGATTCTTTTGATGAGGAACTTGATCACAGAGCCTCTCTTGATACTAATGTTGGTCCTTCTCTTCGGCCTAAGTGGTGGGCTAAGACACTTGCTAATTTTCGAGATGAATGGGAGAACTACTCTGAAAAGAGCAAACCTATAGAGAATTATTTTTTCTCTCATGGCCAACATTCACAGTGTGTTTGAACCTCAGGCATACTTCGAGGGTAAAGGAATTCCAGAGTGGGAACAAGGCATGACATCTAAACACTAAAGCCTGCTGAAGCATCACACCTGAGTCTTTCATGATCTTCCACCAGGGAAGAAACCCTTTGGTTGCAAATGGCTCTACAAAATAAAATACAAGTCTAATGGTACTTTGGATAAGTACAAAACTTGTTTAGTTGTGAAGTGCTTTTCTCAGCGTCAAGGCGTTGATTATAGGGAGGCCTATTAGATTAGATGAACACTATTAGATTAGTTCTAGCCATGGCATCACAATTTGGTTGGAAGGTCCATTAGATGGATATCAAGAGTGCTTTCCTGAATGGTGACCTACAAGAAGAGGTCTACATGATGCAACCTCTTGGTTTCAAGGTTGCTAGTAAAGAACACCAGGTTCTTAGATTGATGAAAGCTTTCTATGATTTGAACCAGGCCCCTAGGGCATGGTACATGAAAATTAATAAGTACCCCAATGATCAAGGCTTCCAAAGGAGTTCTTTAGACTCAAATTTGTACATCGAGACTAATGACGATGACATCATCCTTTTGGTCATTTATGTAGATGATTTGATCATCATTTGTAGTTCAACATCTTTGATTTAGGGAATCAAACAAAGTTTATGCTAGTCTTTTGATATAATTGATCTTGGGTTCATGCATTATTGCCTAGGTGTTGAGGTTCGATCTTCTGGTATGTTCATTTCTCAATCCAAACATCCTAGGGTTGTGTCAGACAAGTTTCGTATGGAGGATTGCAAGCCTACATCTACACTCATGGAGAAAGGTCTGCAGTTATCTGCTAAGTCTAATTCTCCTCCAGTTGATGATACTACATATAGGTGATTAGTAGGCAACCTCATCGACTTCTCTGCTACTAGACCTGATATAAGCTTCGCAGTCAGCTACATCTCACGCTTTATGGCAACTCCCAAAGCTGATCATTGGATGACAACAAAGCATGTGCGTCGTTATGTAAAGAGCACTATAGATTACTAACTTCTTTACTCTCAGAGATCTAATGCTAAACTTAGCGGGTTCACAGATTCAGATTGGGCAGGTTTTGTTGACGATAAAAAGTCAACTTCTAAACGCATTTATTTTGGGATCCAGTGCCATCACATGTACCAGTAAGAAGCAATTGGAAGTTTCTTTCTCCTCTACAGAGGGACAATTAAGGCACGTTGTGAAGTTGTTTGGCTTCGTTGGATGCTTGGGGATATGTGGATGTCACGTGTAGGACCAATCACTTTGTTTGTTGATAATGAAGGCATTATCAAGTTAGTGCGGAATCAACTCTTCCGAGAACGAACCAAGCATGTGGATGTTCACTGTTACTACATATGACAATTGGTTGAAGACAAGACAATAGACTTGTAGTATGCTCCTATAGTGGATCAGACTGCATATATTCTCACCAGGCCTCTTGGTCTAGATAAGTTTGTCAAATTTAGAGGACAACTTTGTGTAGTGGACATGTTAATCATTAAGGGAGGGTATTACGATAATAGATAGTTTCTATTTCTATTTAATGGTTATCTATTGTAATCTATTGTAAATATTAGAATCTTTCTAATATTTAGTTAGCTCTTAGTTAAGTGTTAGGTAGAATAGAATGCTTCTATTCTTGACAATCGTTTCCTAAGGAAAGATCGTTTATTCTTTTGTATATATTGATCTATTAATCACTTATAACAGCAAGCAATTATTTTACCAATTACTTCTTGTAATAAGACCTACTTCAACTATGTACAACAAACTTGAGTGAGCAAAACTCAAAAGACCTAAATACATACAAAATCTAACATGATTTCTCAAAATGTTTAACAATGGCATAATTCATGGTTTGAAGTCTTGTGAATTTGTCCCTATTAAAAAACTACATCATGCAAAATCAACAATTAAGGTAATTCATTAGATTCATGATCTAACGCAAATTGTCTTTCCTAGATCTCCATAATCAAATTGATAACCTTCAAAAGTATGGGTAGGGAAAGAAACAACTTGGTGTGCTTTGTCTTTGGATGGAAGTTCCTGTTTACTGTCCATAGGTTTAGGAGTTTGAAGTTGAAGATGTATCATTTCACTCGCATCAACATCATATTTGTGAGTGAGCATGGCATGCTCAAACTAGAATTTAGGTACATGAAATATTTCTCCAATTTGTCTATCTTCATGTTGCATCAACCATGCATCCTTGTGCAGCTTCGAAAGCATATCTTAAAAAACAAGGCCTCCTTGATAGGTTGGTCTTCATTTGCTTCCCCAAGTTTTGCGTCAAACACAATTTGCATACGTAGCAACGACTCAAATTGTTCTACATTCTTTACTTCTACTGCGATAACTTGCTCATCATTGAACATATCTATTTGTCTAATCTCTCCAAGGATTCTTGGAGTTTCATTTCTTTATTTTGGATCTTCCTTTTTGACTTTCACTCCAGTGTGTTCTTCTTTTGATGCAATACATGAAAAGTCATCCTTTATTGCAATATCTTGATTATTAGGCTCAAATAATGCTATCTTCTTTACCATCAAATGATGTTGTCATACGTCCTTTGGATGACTGATAATCTAAACTGGTAGTTGACTTGCATGATGACATCTTGGCATGATGGTCATGTGAACTCTGAATGCAACACATGTATTCAAAACCAATAAGGGAGCAAAATTTTTTCTATACATCCATTTGTCTCAACTCTTAATCCCTTCTTCATCTTGTCTTTGAGTCCATAATTTGATTCTGGTCATATGCAACTACTACTGGTTTATGTACTTGCGACAAAGAAACTCACTGTTGTAAAGCTGATTCCATCCTTGACAAAAATATCAAACTATGCATCTGCTCATGCTTGGTGGTGTTATGGGTTCTACACCCTCCTGGTAATGCAAATTGAGCCAAATTTTGTGGATGTAACCTTCCATTCAAATCCCACCAAATCGGAAGAATATCAGCTCGATGATTGTCCTGATAACAAGAACCATAAAACAACTTTCCATACATTGAGAAATCTTTTCTTTATTTTTATTTTTTTTGATTTTTCCAGTATAACACGGGGACTCGCACCCCCTTCCAAACCTCAAAGTACCTATCCCTAAGACATACCCGCACCAGGTGCTTGAATACCCAAGTACCCCCACCTCCGCCATTCTGCAACCATGCTGCCATTGGGATAGGTACTTGAATATCTATTTGATTTTTGATTGTTGAATGTTACTATTGGGTATGTAAAATCTTACTATGTTCAATGTTCAATAGTTCTAGCTCATGTTGCAATTTTGCTATGTTAAATTATTTTAATTTGCTATGTTCTATTGAAACATCATTTCATAACTAGCATTTCAAGTTCTATGTGTATACTATACAACACCCCTCCCTGCCCTGTCCTCCCCTTGCCGTCGTCCCCTTGCCGTCCCCAAAATGAGGTCCATTTTCCCTGAGTCCCGAAAACTCGTTCCGACGTCTTGTCGTCCCAACGTACCCCAGTATTGGGGTAACATTGGATTTTTCAAAATTATTTGGATTTTTTTCTTTTTTTTTTGAACTTCCTTTTGATTGTAACATAAAATAGATGTAACGTATCTTTGATTCAATGCTTGGAAGCTGATTCTGGTTAGAAGATGCCTATCTATGATAATTCTGTTCGTAGCTTCGGGAATGACCTAAAACATGCCCTCCTTTTAGTGCCAATTCAGTTGAGGCATGATGATGGAGGAGCTGTCTGTAATACCCTCTCAAATCTTTATTGGAAAATCATTGAGTTTGTCCAACTGAATGAATTTAAGCCCTCCTAGCTCCAATTCTCTTGAGACGTGATGATGGAGGAGCTCACTATAATACTCTCTCAAATCTTTATAGGAACTCTCTCAAATCTTTATAGGAAAATTGTTGACTTTGTCCAACTGAATGAATTCATGCCCTCCTAGAGTTGTTGATGTGTGTTTTTCGACACTCGCCAACACAGTGTAAAATACCAAGTATTCTATTCTTTATTAAAAGACAAATACTTTATATGTTGAGCAATGCAAATCTGTGTGATTAAATTATGCAACCCCCAGGTTTACATTGCGAACACGTGACATTGAATTGGATAGAGACTCAGTGAATTCAATGTCATGTTGTTGGTAACACATAAAGGGACTTACACAATCCTTCATAGATTTAATCAACTATTTTCCTTCAAAGCTATTGTAACTTGAATAGTAAACTAACTTGAACTTCAAAAAGGTATAAAAAAGATAGGTGTTTAGAGAAATCTAATCCAACACCTAAGGACAATTCAGATGAATGAATTCCTTAATCAAATTTTGCCTTGCCATAAGAATACAACTAAACAAAACTATTGCAATCTCTAAAGGTGATGAAGGATTTTTATATTTTCAATCTCCAAAGGTGATAAAGGATTTTCATATTGTAAACATTCATCCCAATATCTAATACTGGTACAATTCAATTGAACATCCATAGTCAAACTAATGCTTGATGAGGTAACCATACACTACAATATGCAATCAATAAACAGCAAAAGTCATGAAACAAGGAATTCAACATAAATTTCCACCATAGTTACACCGCCCTGGGGGATCCTAGAATGGAGGGACAAGTTTCTTGGACGGGGGATAGATGGGCCTTAATTTGGGGACAGTGGGGGAATGGTGACGGGGGACAGGGGGATATTGTATGTATATTATAATATACATATGGTACTTAAAATGCTAGTTATGAAAATATGTATTGCAATATAAGATATAAAGATGTAAAAGAATAAATACTTGAACTTTGCATTGAATTAGAATATTGAACATAAATAGTCAAATCAGCAAATAGTCAACATGGAGACATCCTTCATTGTTGATGGAGGTGGTGGAATTCAGTGGTGCTGTTGGGGATGGAGGGACGGAGTCCCCAAGTCTCCGGTGCGTCCTTGTCTTTGGGACATAGGGCAAAGGGGGGGGGGGGGGACGCGTCCTTGTTTTACTATAAATTCCACATTTCTCTTTTAAGATCAATGAAATTCAACTAAAACTTGAGAGGTAGAAACCATACAAAATAAAGAAAGAACACACAAAGATCTGTCTTATCTTCAATGAAAATTTTATAGTGATTTCGACATAGTCTTGGCAACAATTTTTGATCTCCTAGTGCTACTTTTCATCTAATCTAATGACTTTACTTACAATGAGGTCAAACCTTTTATACACCTTTCAATTAGAAATTTAGGGCCCAGATTAATTCTAAATCAACCACCAAGATAATTCCACGAAACCCTAATTGGGGAAGGTACAACTACTACCTACAAACATTAAATGCCAACTAATGAAAATTTAGTATCTTCCAAGGACAAATAGGAAAACTAAATGCCATAAGGGATCACAACAAACTATCTTCTAGGAATATGTGCCTCTTGATAGAAACATTGATGAACTTGGCCATGATGATGTTGAGCTCCTTCATTGGTGGACTTTGAATTATTTGATTGGCTGAAGATGAGTGGGTGCCATCTCAGCATGCATATCTTGTTATCTTGCACACTTCATCACCAAGAAGAGCTATCTCGTGATAGCCAACATTATCTTTCCAACTTTCATTAGCTCTTTTGAAACTAACTACTTCCTATGATCAATTGGGATGGTTTGTTTGCCCAAATTGCTTCATCTCCATGAAATCCTTTATGTTGTTATATCTTTACTTGGCATTCTTGATCATCTTCTTCTTCTTTAATGACTTTATGTCTTGGATGTTATCTTGTCGTGAGCTTCTTGTAGTAATTGAGTCCTTCATTTTGATAGGTTAATGCGACTCTCTTCATTTGTAAAGTTATCCTTTATTGATCTTGAATTCCTTCTTCAAGTGTCTTGTTCTTGTTAAGTTCTTAATCATAAGGCAGTCCTCTTGACCGTTTTGATGTAAGCTTGCCATCCTCCTTACTTGGATACGCTTGACCTTGATTTCCCTTGCATTGTTGAACCTTCCATCCACCTCTTCATTCTCCATGTTCTTTCATTCTTTGCATTAAGCTTGTTCCTTGACCTTGATCTTCTTGTTATTGAAGGCAAAGATATTCTCTTCCATCACTCTGCTTCATTCCATAGCTTCCTTAATCTTCCTTGCATCAATTTTGAAAAGAAAGAGAACACTTTGAATCATAAATCCCAAAGTAAAAAGGAATGCAAGAAGATTGAGAATCCTAGAATTTGTTGTAAAACTTGATAGTTTGATATTAAACAATGGAGATGAAGTATTGTTAAATAGAATAGTACAAGACAATCCTTCTACAGGAAACAATCATTATTTGAATACAAAAAAAGAAAAATACTAAACTCACCAAAGGCAACCATTAGAAACATTACGTTATTATCTTAATAACCTCCCTAAATGGTCATTGTACAAACTACCCTACAAAAGACAATCTGCAAATCGCTGCCCTCTTCTCATCAGAACAATTTGAGACATGAGCTTGTTGCTAAGCCCCTCCTTTAAAACCACAAACCAACCAACTTGATGTTTGGAAACAAAGGGATCACTCCCTCTTGCCAGGGACACACCGATATCAAACAAAACAACAATCTTTAGGAAAAATCGACATACCCTCATGCAAAGTGTTGCCCTAGCAACTGTAGGTGCAACTCATAATAGTTGCAAGAAACCATGATTTTTGTGGAAAAAATTGAAAAAACCCTTAAAGTTTTTCTTTTCCTCGAAAAAATTTAAAAAAATTCGAGAACAACAACTCCAGTCATATTTTTCCTGGGAAAAACGTAAATACCTAGAAACAATTTATGAGGATAAATTGAGAAAACAAACGCAAATTTTTATGAGAAAAATCAATCAAATTGGAGATAAATTATAATAGAAAACTTCATTTTTGAGGGAAAAAGGAAAAACCCTTTTACATATTATTGATTTTAGAGGCAAAAATTGAACAAAACCCACAATAATTTTTTCTGGACAAAAATCATAAGAACTTCCCAAATTTGTTTAAAGGAGAAAATGATGAAACCCACAATATATTTTTTAGGACAATTTTTTAAAAATCTAACATGATTTTTAAAGGGAAAAAACTATTAAAACCCGCACACTAACTTTTTAAGGACAAAAATTAGAAAACCCACTTTAATTTTTTAAGGGACAAAATTACAAACCTAGACATCCTTCATTGTAGAAGGCACAAACACCCACAAACAACCATGAAATCCTAGGGCAAGTGGAATTAAAAGCCGAGATTTTTTAAAAATCACAAAAACCCTTTGCATGTAGTACTGAAAAATTCATGCATGCAAAAACAACTCCATCTGCACTGGTTGGAGAAATCACCTCCGTTTAGCAGGTCATGAGCATAGAAAGTTCCAAAATCTCACTGCATGGCATGAACAAGAGAAAAAGGAGGACAAAAATCACAGATGTGGATGGGAACAATATTTGGACGACTTTGCGTGGGTAAGGAAGCCCTACTTGTGGGTAGAGAAAACACATAGTCGTCACCAAACTTCTCACCTGCCAAAAATGATGCAGTGAATATTCATGGAAAAACCTAAAAGCCCTAGGTTGCACGAGTTGAATCGACCCTAAAATCCGTGTGCACATTGTAGGAAAAGAAACAGGCTTCTTGCAAAACGTGGATAAAAAGAAAATGCTGACTAACAAGAATCAAACCTGGTCTATCCAAGAACAACCTAAAAACAAAATGGCTTGGGCTTATGAAAACACAACAGAATTCAGGTTGTGCAAAAAAAAATCACTGCGAAAAATGACCGTGATACTTCAAGATGACACCAAACACCTTTCAGAAAACTGTAAAAAAAAAGCATCAATTCCTTGAAAAGAAAGGCTTGAATTTGCACAAAAGGGCATCCCAAAATCCTAGAGCTCCATTGCCAGGGAGTTAGACCGATATCTGCTCCCACTCTGTTATAATATTATAAAATTTGATAGTTTGATATTAAATTATGGTCTTTAGGTAGTAAAGTACGAGACAATGTTTCTAAATCAAACAAGACAATGTTTCTAAATCAAACAATTGTTAATTGAATACAAAATAGAAGAAAATAAAACTTACTAAAGATGACCATTAGAATATTACATTATTATCCAGTGTTACCCAGGGACGTGTCCGCAATATATTTTCAGCCATCCTCGTCTCGGAAACATCTCGGAGACGTTGGGACACCTAGGCGACCGTTGACTTTGACTTTTAGAACAAATAAAAGACTTTGACTCAAAGTAATACAAATTTGGCTTATGAATTCTGCTGATTCTTATATTTTAAGGTTCTATTATGTATAAGTGCTTGCTTTATCCATGTTTTCATATAAATTAATTTTCCGTATTGTTATCTATGAAATGGCATAGAAAATATGATCAACAATTCATAAAAATTGCTCCACAAAACCCTTCCTACTATCTGGAAACTTCATTTTCAATTGGAACATGAAGTTTCAAGTCTGGAAATTGCTCAGATGCAGAAGGAAATTGTTGAAATCTGCATGTATCTTGTTTGTACTTTTTTCAAAATTTATCTCATCTCAACTTTTTCATCATTCTTCAACTCTTAACTTGTCTTTGAATCTGATTTGCAATCTTGATTTCACTCAAGAATCTGATTACCTTGGTTAAATTTGCACCTTCCTTCTGTAACTCACCTCTGCAATTTGACCTCAACTCCTGATCTGCCACCAAGTTGCTTGCAATGTAATGGATTGACGAAGGAAGCTGAATCTTGGTCTTGCATTTACGGGTGCTAATCTTCCCCGTACTTCAACATGCCGCATCTCTTCCTCTGCCTTTTGCAGTACAATGTTAGGAAATGCATAATGCCATAAAATGAGGATGAAAAAACACTCAGATATTTATGCAAATTTCCTCTAAAAGGTTATATCTTTTCAGTTTTTAACATGAACATTTTCCTCCATTCATTCATTGCCTGGCTTGCATTTGATTTTCATGTACTAAATCCACACCTATTCAGATATGTATGTAAATTGCTTGCATTTCCTTTAAAACATTATCTCTTTTCAGTCTTTAACAAGAACACTTTCCTTCATTCATTCATTGCCTAGCTTGCATTTGATATTCATATACTAAATCCACACTTATTTCTAAATTTGTTACTCTTGTTTTGGCCTTGCTTTGTGATCTCAGCTTTTGAAATTGCTTTGAATGACGTCTTGCCTGATTTTCTTATATGGTGCCTCTAACTTAAATTGCTATCTGCTGACTTGGTCTACCTACTATCACGTTCGCCCTTGGAAACCTATGTTTCTCCTTTAAATGGCTGACCTAGTAGGCATTTGAAACTCTGATTTTTCATTTAGGGCAAGTTGACTTCTTTTAGTGTTTTTTTTTTGGTATTTTAAAATTACTTTACCCCTTGGGCATAAATCAAGATTTCAGATGGAATTTATGGCGGAAATGTGAGCCTTAGTTGTATTCTAGGGTATAGATTCATGTTTTAGCTGGATTTTAAGGTGGAAATTCATATTTTAGCTTGTCTCTCCAAGGGAAAATCAAACTTCAGCCAAAATTCATGCTTTTAAAGCTGGATTTTCCAATGGAAATTTAACTTTTAGCTGGACCATTCGAAGGAAATTTGATTCTAAGCTGTAATTCCTTAAAATTTTAGCAGAATTGTGAAGCTTTTGAGCTGGAGTTCCATCTCACACAAGGATTTTGCTTTTCCACTAAAGCTTTTTGAGTTTTTTAACTGGAAGAATTCCTAATGTTATTTAAGAACTTTTCTTGTTTGGAACTCATTGGATGTTTTTTTAGCAAGGATTTTTTCTTATTTTTGAGTCTTCCGACTAGGGGGTTTTTCAGCACAATGATGTAAATGAATTTTGATTTCAATCACTGAGCAAAAAGTGATGATTTGGTTGAGTTGTGGTAGTAAAAGTACATGTTCTAAAAAAAATGAATTTGTTGTCATATATATGTAACTAGGAAACACAAATTGTCCTGCATGTTCTACGTTAGGTATTGTCCTCCCATAGTAATTCATATCGTTTGAGCTAAAGAATGCTAAAAGCCTTTTCAAATTTCCTGAATGGGGGATGTTGTGAATGTGTCAAGTATTATGGTAAATTGATGATGTTGTAGTTGTATTAAAAAAGGAAATGAAAGCTTCTTATATAGATTTACAAAGACCATGTTTCTTACAGAAACAATTGTGAACTAAAGACAGAAATATTACGATGTAATTGGTAAATATTTGCTTGTTATTAGCAGAGACCAAGAGGTCTATATATACAAAAGAATGAAACGATGTTTACTTGGGAAATGATCGTAAAGATTAGAAACATTCTATTCTAGCTAAAAGGAAGCTAAAGAAAACTACAGACTAACTAATATTAGAAACATTCTAATATTTACAATAGATTACAAATAGATAGCCATTAACTAATAATAGAAGCTTATCTATTATAGTAATACCCTCCTTGAATGGTTTATCTATCCACAACACCAAGCTGTTATCTGAATTTAACATACTTATCATGATCTAAGAGGCTTAATGAGAATGTCTGCAGTCTGATTTGTGGTAGGAACATATTGCAAGTCTATTGTTCCGTCTTCAACCAGTTGTTGTAAGTAGTGATAATGAACATCAACATGCTTGGTTCATTCATGGAAGACTGGATTCCGTGCTAACTTGATAACGCCCTTGTTATCAACAAACAAAGTGGTCAGTCCTGTTGCTGACATCTGCATATCCCCAAGCATCTGACGAAGCCAAACAACGTCACAACCTGCCTTGACTGTCCATTTGTATTTGGCCTCTGTAGAGGAGAGAGAACTGCCTGCTTCTTCTTATGGGTCCATGTGACGACACCTGATCCCAAATTGAACACATATCCAAAAGTTGACCTTTTATCGTCGACAAAGCCTACCCAATCTGAATCTGTGAATCCACTGAGTCTAGGATTAGAACTTCGAGAATAAAGAAGTCCAAAATTTGTAGTGCCCTTCCAATAAAGAAGCACACGCTTTGTTGGCATCCAATGATCAACCTTAGGAGCTGTCATAAAATGTGAGATGTAGCTGACTGCGAAGCTGATATCAAGCCTAGTAGCAGAGAGTTAGATAAGGCTGCCTACTAGTTGCTTGCATGTAGTAGCATCAACGGGAGGAGAATCAGACTTGGCTAATAACTTGAGACCTTTCTCCATGGGTGTAGATGCAGGCTTGCAATTCTGCATACGAAATTTGTCGAATAGAGCACTGACGTATTTGGACTAAGAGATGAATATACCAGAAGACTGTTGCCAAACCTCAACACCGATTTAATAATGCATGAGCCCAAGGTTAGTCATATCAAAAGATTGGCATAAATTCTGGTTGATTCCCTGAATCAAAGATGTCGAACTACCAGTGATGATCAAATCATCCACATAAATATCCAGAAGGATGATGTCACTGTCAGTAGTCTTGATGTACAAATTTGAGTTTGGAGAACTCCTCTGAAAGCCTTGATCATTGAGGTACTTATCAATTTTCATTTACGCTTCAAGCCATAGAGAGCTTTCACTAATCTGAGAACCTGATGTTCTTTACTGGCAACCTTGAAAGTAGGAGGTTGGGTCATGGAAACCTCTTCGTGGAGATCATCATTCAGGAAAGCACTCTTATTGTCCATCTGATAGATCTTCCAGCCAAACTGTGCTACCATGGTTAGGACTAATTTGATTGTGCTCATCTTTGCAGTAGGGGGAAAGGTCTCCTCATAATCAATACCCTGAAGTTGAGAAAAGCCCTTTGCAACTAAACAAGCTTTGTACTTATCCAAAGTACCATCAGATTTGTATTTGATTTTGTAAACCCATTTGTAGCCAATGGGTTTCTTCCTTGGTGGAAGATCAAAAAGGACCCAGGTGTTATTCTTTAGCAGGATCTGGTGTTCAGATGTCATGCCCTGTGCCTACTCTAGAATTCCTTTAGCCTAAGAGTATGTTTGAACATAGCAGGATCTGGTGTTCAGATGTCATGCCCTGTTCTTACTCTAGAATTCATTTAGCCTTAGAGTATGTTTGAGGTTCAAACACACTATGAATGTTTCCCATGAGAGCAAAGTTAATAGAATCTGTAGGTTTACTCTTTTTCCGAGTAGTTCTTCCATCAATGAGCTTATCATCACGAAGATCAGCAAGTGTCTTAGCCTACCACTTAGGCCGGAGAGGAGAATGACCAACATTAGTATCAGGAGATGCTCTATAATTAGGTTCCTCATTTGAAGAATTTGGGCCAAATTCAGGTGAAGCATCTACAAATCGAGGTGATCTTGTAGGAGAGGCTAGAGGTGTTTGTATAGGGATCACTGTATAATTGGAGCTGCAAGAGCTACTAGAGCCCTCCCTGTAGGTGGACCTAATGTAAGTCTAACTCCCAAATCACGAGCCTTAATAGGCTGGTTTGTTGGATCAGGAACAAGAGAAACAAACATGAATGGTCCCCGCTGCTCATCAAAGACTACATCATTACTGTACATGAGATGAGATGTCTTAGTGTCAATCAAGCGGTAGGTGTTGTGAAGACTACTGTATCTAGCAAGCATGAGTTTTTGACTCTTGGCATCCAACTTGGTGCGGGATGCATCTGTTGACGGTAAATTCTATAGTGTAGCCGACAGGTAGAATAGTATCCAAATGGGCGCATGACGCTTGAGTCACCCCTTTGGAAAGGTATATGTACACCATCCGAAATGGACTTTGGATCATTGTTGTAATAATTGTATTCGGATTGTAAGCATTGAGTGCATATTCCATATATGAATAAATTATCCATTCTGTGTTGTATCGTGCTATACTACATGCGTTAAGTATCTTTACCTTGTATGATAAACATTTGATGCTGTTGCAGACACAGGAGGTTGGGCAGACATAGGCTGAGGGACTACTGCATAGTGCTATTGAGCGTATGGCGGAAGCAGTAGAGAGGGCTATGGGTGTGCAGCAGGAACATTCAGTAGCATGGGAAGTAGGGATGAGAGAGGCATTCCTTGCTGATGTAGTAGCTCTAGCTTCTCGGGCCTGCCATGTGTTAGCTTTTGCAGAGACTCAGGGGTTGGACTCAGTAGTGACGGAGCTGGAGGGAGTAATATCCTTTATGAGATTAGGATGCTCGAATGCCTTTACAGTCTGTTTTGAGGAGCAGGGATGGCCGGATGTGGAGATTGCAGAGATGCGACAGGACTGGGCCACGACGAGAGATCCTGGTATGGAGAGCCGAGTAGAGGCTTTGACTCACGAGATAGTGAAGTTACACAGGGGGGTGTATTACACTCTTTGAAGGAGCCAGGCAGATCAGGGAGCAGCTGAGAGGGCTCAGGAGGAGTCAGTTGCAAGGTTAGCCACAGAGAGGGCAGCCTGGGAATCCGAGAGGGCAGTCCTGTTAGACAAACAAAGTCAACTACAAAAGTTGGTAGCGGAAAAGGAACAAGTAGCAGCAGAGAAGGAGAAAGAACTGGGAGAGATTACAGGGATGATGCAATCAGCTTTAGAGCTTCAGATGGAGGCAGAAGTAGAAGTGAAGGTTAGGAAAGAGCAAGTCTACAAGCTATGGACGAAGCTGAACGATGCCAGGGACGCATCCCTCTGATTAATATTTATGCATTGATGTACTAGTGGGTTATTTTTGAGTTTTGTTGTATTGTTGTCCAAAGATGACTTTTCTTTTGGGGGGGATGATGTTGTCGGTAAATTCTATAGTGTAGTTGACAAGTAGAATAGTATTCGAACGGGCGCGTGACGCTTGAGTCACCCCTTTGGAAAGGTATATGTACACCGTCCGAAATGGACTTTGGATCATTGTTGTAATCATTGTATTCGAATTGTAAGCATTGAGTGCATACTGCATATATGAATAAAGTATCCATTCTGTGTTGTATCGTGCTATACTACATGCGTTAAGTATCTTTACCCTGTATGGTAAACAGCATCAGGGATCCAAACAAAAGCAAAGGAGCCAAAAACATTCGAGTGACTGATTCTGGGCTTGTGACTTGACCATGCCTCTTTCGAAGTCTTACCTTTGATCGCCACTGTGGGTGACCGGTGCAAAAGATAAACCGCAGTGTTAACTGCTTCTGCCTAGAACTTCTTCGGAACATGTCTGTGTTCGAGCATGGAGTGAGCCATGTCAGTGATTGTTCTGTTCCGACGTTCAAGGACACTGTTTTGTTGTGGTGTGTGGGGTGTGGTTAACTGACATTTGATGCCATCATTATCCAAGAAGCTAGAGAATTCATTAGAAAAAATCCTCCCACCATTGTTTGACCTAAGAGTAATAATAGATATCCCACTCTTTTTCAACGAAAAGTTTAAACTTCTGAAAGACAAGAAATGCATCTGATTTCTTCTTCAGAAAATATACCCACATTTTTCTATTGAAATCATCAACAAAAAACATAAAATACTTGAACCCAAGAGCAAAAGGAGTAGCCATAGGGCCACAAATATTGGCATGAACAAACTGAAGTACTTGAGAAGCTCGCCATGAATTGCCATTGGTGAAAGATGTGCGATGTTGCTTCCCAGCCTGGCATGCACCACAAACTCCAAGTTGCCGAGTTCGAATCTCTGGCAAACCAAGGACAAGCTCTTCCCGAGCAAGTTGAGAGAGATAATGCACATTTAAGTGCCCATACTGCTGATGCCAAAGTGTGCTAACAAAAGACCGCGGAGCAGCCATAGCTAAGTCTCGAGAATCACCATAATCAGTAAGTTGGAAAAGACCATGATCCTCAAGACCCACTACAACAATAGACTGAGTCGCCCTATCAGTGATAGTACACTGATGTGAACTGAAGGTGACATCCAACTGTGGAGAATGTCGCAGCAAATGACTGACTGAGAGTAGATTTAGTTCCATCCCTGGTATATAGTATGCATCGAGGAAAATGAGATTCCTCCCAGCAGTCTGAATCTGAATGTTGCCTTCGGTGACAATGGTGTACTCTTCTCCACCACCAAAAATAACAAAATTTGAATAAGGTTAGTAGTCAGTGAACCAGTCTTTGGGGTGAGTGAAATGACGAGAGGCACCTGAATCAATATACCAGGCAAATGACTTTGCATGATTTGCAGGTCTTTTAGCCATGAAGGCGTAAAAGGCAGATTCTGTTTGCTCAGTGTGCTTTGTACAGTTCACTTTGGGCTGCAAACCTGATTGCTTATATTGGGCAGCTAAAGGTTTTCGACATACAACCTTCATGTGACCAAACTTGTGGCTATTACAATAATAGATAAGACGTCTATTATTAGTTAATGGTTATCTTGTAAATATCTTTAGCTTTAGTTTGCTTTCGTTTTTTGCTTTCTCTGGAATAGAATGTTTCTATTCTTTACGATCATTTCCTAAGGAAACATAGTCTCTTCCTTTTGTATAAATTGACCTTTCGGTCTTTGTTATTAATAAGCAAGTATTTACCAATTACCTCGTAATATGGTATCAGAGCATCTTTCTTAATTTTTTCGAAAATTATAATTTCTTTTCTGAAATTATCAGAGCCAATTTTCGAAACTATTATGTGAACCTTGCTTCCTAATCTAAAAACCCTGAGATTTTCAGAATAGTTTTTTGTCTGAGATTTTTTTAAACTCGCGGATTTTTTTTGGCAGACCTGCGGATATTTTTCTGGGCGTTTTTTTGAAATCGCGGATTTCTTTTCCTGGTGTTTTTTTTTGAGATTTGCGGCCTGCAAGCATCCTTCCTCCATTGGCGACCTTGTCTCCTCATGCAATCGCGTCACATGGCAGCGCAAATCTGAACAAATATATGTAGAAAACGACGCGATTTTCTGGACCCGCAAAATGCCTGCAAAAACGACTATTTCGAACGCCGAAGATCACTGCTGAAGCATTCACGCCCCTCTTTGCTAGCATATCTTCCTTTTTCGGGTGTTCATTTATCCAAATCGGCCATTTTTTGCCCTGCAAAACACCATTTTTGCTGTTTTTGACCTTTTTGGCCGCCGACTGCTATTTTGCTCAAAAACCTAATTTTTGGGGTCGAATTTTTTTTTTGTTTGCAGATTCTTGGTGGGTTTTTCGAGAGCTCAACTGGGTTGTCGTCCTTTTTTTTGGGTGCCTCGATTTTCGAGCCAGCGGATTCAGAAAATGACAGGAGATTCCTTCTGGGTTTTTCGAGCTCTCTTCTGGGTCATTCTCTGATTCTTCTGGGTCTTCCGTATTTTTGCCTCGAAGAACGTGCCTTCACAGATTTTCACAGTTTTTCATTGAAAAACGTGCCATGGCATCTTTGACAAATATTCTGCTCGAGCATAATTCCAAATTCAATGGTCGCAATTATGGAACCTGGAAGCAACGCATCATCGCAATCTTCGAATATCCAAACACCGATCAACTTGTTCTGGGTGTTACGCAGCATCCGACTTCTCCAGGTCCTGATCAAGATACATGGGATCTGAACAATCGAGAGGCAGTAATGCTTCTCAAACTCTCCATAGCTGATGATCAGCTTTCTCAGATTCCATCCGGCAAGATAGCTGCCGAAATTTGGACACATCTAAAAGGTCTTCATGAGACTTCCGACAAGAGCAGAGCCTTCTTTTTGAAAAACACTCTGTTTTCTATTGTCATGGATGAGCGCACCTCGCTCCAGGCACACTTGAATCGGATTTAGGAAATCCGTGATCAGTTACTTGCCATCGGTCGCAAGATGGAGGAAGAGGATATTGTGGTAATCACTCTTCGGAGTTTACCAAATTCCTATGAGCATTTTATTGAGACTCTCAACATCACATCTACTGGTGTTGATCTAAAGTTCACTGATCTCTGCACCTTGCTACTTCAGCAAGATCGGTGGAAACAACAGTTCGGTAGCAGCTCCAGTTCCACCTCCACTGAGCAAGCCTTTGCTGTGAAATCCTTTCAGAAGGATAAGGGCAAGTTTCAGCAACCATCTCAGCAGAAGTCTTCTACTCCAGCATCCAATGGTACCAAAAAGAAGAACATTCAATGCAACTATTGCCACAAGTATGGTCACATGAAGGTTGCATGTCGGAAACGCTTAGCTGCCCAGTCTAAGCAATCAGGTTCGCAACCCAAAGTGAACAGTGTAGAGCACACTGAGCAGGCGGAATCTGCCTTTTATGCCTTCATGGCTAAAAGACCCGCAGATCATGTGCAGTCATCTGCCTGGTACATTGATTCAGGTGCCTCTCGACATTTCACTCACCACAGAGACTGGTTTATTGACTACCAGCCTTATTCAGATTCTGTTATCTTTGGTGGTGGAGAAGAGTACACGGTTGTTGGTAAAGGCAACATTCAAATTCAGTCTGTTGGGAGGAAGCTCATATTACGTTCCAGGGATGGAACTAAATCTACTCTCGGTCAGTCAGTTGCTGCGACATTCTCCACACTTGGCAGTCACCTTCAGTTCACATCAGTGCACCATCACTGATCGGGCGACTAAGTCTACTATTGCAGTTGGTCTTGAGGATCATGGTCTTTTCAGACTTACTGATTCTGGTGATTCTCAGGACTTAGCTATGGCTGCTCGGCGATCTTCCATCAGCACACTTTGGCATCAGCGATATGGGCACTTAAATGTGCATTATCTCTCACAACTTGCTCGGGATGAGCTTGTTTTTGGTTTGTCAGAGATTCAAACCCAACACCTTGGAGTTTGTGACGCATGTCAGGCTGGGAAGCAACATCGCACACCTTTCCCCAGTGGCGATTCTTGGCGAGCTTCTCAAGTACTTCAGCTTGTTCATGCTGATATCTGCGGCCCTATGGCTACTCCTTCTGTTCTTGGGTACAGGTATTTTCTGTTGTTTGTAGATGATTTCAGTAGAAAAATGTGGGTGTATTTCCTTAAAAAGAAATCCGATGCATTTATTGTATTTCAGAAGTTTAAACCCTTAGTTGAAAAAGAGTTTGGGAAATCTATTATTACTCTTAGATCAGACAATGGGGGGGAATTTTGTTCTAATGTTTTCTCCAGCTTCTTGGATACACATGGCATCCAACGCCAGTTCACCACACCCCACATGCCACAACAGAACAGTATAGTTGAACGTCGGAACAGGACAATCACCGAGATGGCTCGTTCCATGCTCGAACACAGACATGTTCCGAAGCGTTTTTGGGCAGAAGCAGTTAACACTGCAGTTTATCTGTTGAACCGGTCACCCACAGTGGCGGTCAAAGGTAAAACTCCAGAAGAGGCCTGGTCAGGTCGCAAGCCCAGAATCAGTCACTTGAAGGTTTTTGGCTCTCTTACTTTTGTTTGGATCCCTGATGCTTCACGCACCAAGTTGGATGCCAAGAGTCAGAAACTGATCCTTGCTAGATATAGCAGTCTTCACAAAGCCTACCGCCTTATTGATGTTGAGACATCTCGTCTCATATACAGCCGCGATGTAGTCTTTGATGAGCAGCGAGGACCATTCATGCCTGTTTCTCCTGTTCCTGATCCCGCAGACCAGCCTATGCAGGTTCATGATTTGGGAGTTCGGCTTCCATTAGGTCCACCTAATGGGAGGGCTTCAGTAGCTCCTACAGCTCCAGTCCTGCCAGTGATACCTGTACAGCCACCTCCGGCTTCTCCTGCAGGATCACCTCGTTTTGAAGATGCTTCACCTGAGTTTGATCCAGATTCTTCTGATCAGGATCCTGCTGATCAAGCATCTCCTAGTACTACTATTGGTCATTCTCCTCTCCGGCCTAAATGGTGGGCTAAGACACTTGCTGATCTTCATGATGATGAGCTCATTGATGGGAGAACTACTCGGAAAAAGAGCAAAACTATAGATTCTGTTAACTTTTCTCTTATGACCAACATTCACAGTGTGTTTGAACCTCAAACATATTCCGAGGCTAAAGGAATTCCAGAGTAGGAACAGGCCATGCAATCTGAACACCAGAGCCTGCTGAAGAACAACACTTGGGTCCTTTTTGATCTTCCCCCAGGGAAGAAACCCATTAGTTGCAAATGGGTCTACAAAATCAAATACAAATCAGATGGTACTTTGGATAAGTACAAAGCTCGTTTAGTGGCAAAGGGCTTTTCTCAGCGTCAGGGCATTGATTATGAGGAGACCTTTGCTCCTACTGCAAAGATGAGCACCATCAGATTAGTCCTAGCCATGGCAGCACAGTTTGGCTGGAAGGTCCATCAGATGGACGTAAAGAGTGCTTTCCTGAATGGTGATCTCCATGAAGAGGTCTACATGACGCAGCCTCCTGGTTTCAAGGTTGCTAGTAAAGACCATCAGGTTCTCAGATTGGTAAAAGCTCTTTATGGTTTGAAGCAGGCCCCTCGGCCATGGTACATCAAGATTGATACGTATCTCAGTGATCAAGGCTTCAAGAGGAGTTCTTTAGACTCAAATCTGTACATCAAGACTACTGACAGTGACATCATCCTTTTGGTTATCTATGTGGATGATCTGATCATCACTGGCAGTTCGGCATCTTTGATTCAGGGAATCAAACAACACTTATGCCAGTCTTTTGATATGACTGACCTTGGGCTCATGCATTATTGCTTAGGTGTTGAAGTTTGGCAATAGTCTTCTGGTATATTCATCTCTCAGTCCAAATATGCCAGGGCCTTGTTAGACAAATTCCGAATGCAGGATTGCAAACCTGCATCTACACCTATGTAGAAAGGTCTCAAGTTATCAGCCAAGTCTGATTCTCCTTCGGTTGATGATACTACGTATAGGAAACTAGTAGGCAGCCTCATCTACCTATCTGCTACTAGGCCTAATATCAGCTTCGCAGTCAGCTATATTTCACGCTTTATGACAGCTCCTAAGGCTGATCATTGGATGGCAGCAAAGCGTTTGCTTCGTTATGTGAAGGGCACTTCTGATTATGGACTTCTGTATTCTCGGAGTTCTAATCCTAAACTCAGTGGGTTCACAGATTTAGATTGGGCAGGCTCTGTTGATGATAAAAAGTCAACATCTGGATATGTGTTCAGTTTGGGATCTGGTGCAGTCACATGGACCAGTAAGAAGCAGCAGGCAGTTTCTCTCTCTTCTATAGAGGCTGAATACAGAGGGACTGTTAAGGCAGGATGTGAAGCTGTCTGGCTTCGTCGGATGCTTGGGGATATGCAGATGTCACCAGCAGGACCGACTACTCTGTTTGTTGATAACGAAGGCGTTATCAAGTTAGCACGGAATCCAGTCTTCCATGAACGAACCAAGCATGTGGATGTTCATTGTCATTACATACGACAGCTGGTTGAAGACGAGACTATAGATCTGCAGTATGTTCCTACCACAGATCAGACTGCAGACATTCTCACCAAGCCTCTTGGTCCTGATAAGTTTGTCAAATTCAGAGGACAGCTTGGTGTGTTAGATAGATTAAACATTAAGGGAGGGTATTACAATAATAGATAAGACGTCTATTATTAGTTAATGGTTATCTTGTAAATACCTTTAGCTTTAGTTTGCTTTCGTTTTTTGCTTTCTCTGGAATAGAATGTTTCTATTCTTTACGATCGTTTCCTAAGGAAACATTGTCTCTTCCTTTTGTATAAATTGACCTTTCGGTCTCTGTTATTAATAAGCAAGTATTTACCAATTACCTCGTAATAGTGGCAATAGTTGCATTAAATGTTCCATTAACTCCTGTGGTTCAGAGACAAACCAAACATAGTTTCGGAAACAATTAAATATTTCTCAATATCTATGATATTTGATTTTAAAATGCTATAATTGATCCTATCCACTTATCTATCATATAAATTATTTATAAAATTAAAAATAATAATTATAAAGGAGGAAACTATATAATATTTTAACTCTAAAGCTTCATGCAAATAAAATAAAATAAATATTTCATACTGATCACGTTGGAAATAAAATTGCATAGGAGACATTCCTTACGGATGATCCATCCAATACAGGTTGACTCCAGAATCGCATAAGAATATATTCAATAATCCACAATCCACGGGCTTAGTTCAAAAATTCATTTCTTTGCCCAGGAAAGAATAATATATCAAAGTGCATATAGTATGAAAAAATTAGGAAGAATATATCAAATTGTATATGAATATGAATTGTTTTTTTGTTTTGATTTTACATCTTATATTTATAGTTTTGCAAAGACATGGGGTTGTCTCTTCAGAACATCACGACCCTTTATAACAAGAAACTAATCGCTCTTAACTCATTGATCAATTAATAATCAATGTTTTAGTTGGCAGCATATTACTTGCTACTACCAAATCAGGCGGTGGTGGTGGAAGCTAATAGACCCAAATATATTTGATCCTTTATATTGACGATATGCCTTTGGATCCTTTACAAAGCCACACAATCATCCTCATGCACACCATCACCCATACATTCATTGGGCCTCTTCATATTCTGTAAACTCGGATAGCCACGATAACACCCACCAACCTCTGATTCGCGTGCATATCCATATCTCCTAACATGAGGAAAGAAATAACAAATTGATGATTTGCGTGTCTCTCAACGGGAACCAAACAATCTTTTGAACCTGAACAATCCTTGCACAGAACATTTCCAAACCACTCAAAGACTTTACACAAGCATCCACCTCCTGCACAAATAGAAAATGTTATTAAATATTGCTAAAAGATTTGATATCTTAACATTGATCTCACTACTTCCATGGTAATTTTTTTTAATGTTACAGCTGCTTACATTTGATGACACTTCACTTTGTGTAGATGGAGTCATCGCAAATTAAAGACATCTTCAGTAGTGTGTAACAACCGGTTTTCCCGGGTCTAATTTTAACATCTATCATAGGCATAGAATACAGTTTTAACTTCGACTTCATAAGAAGGCAGTTACATCATTCATGTTCATGTGAAGAAGATTACCGTTAAAGTCAGTTAAACAAAATTGCTTGAAATACTTTTTAATGAAATTACTTCAGAAATTGAAATCACATACCTCGAAAAAACTGAGACTAAAATTCATCTAAGTATGCTTCTGCAACCACCCAGGTTAGTCCACAAATATACTATAACAATTTCTCAAATCGACTGCTATCTCAAAAATCATTTGATGAATATCACTAAATACCATTATAACTTAAATTAGGGTATCATATATCATCTTACCAATTAGGGCATCAATTACCATCGGTTTATTTAGGGCTTTTGGTACTGCTTTACCACTTAGGGCTTCCACAACCACAGATTCAATTTAGGGCTTCTGCGACAATGGATTTATCTAGGGTTTTCGCGACGACGGATTCAATTTAGGGCTTCCGCTACCACGGATTCAACTAGGGTTTCCCATACCACGGATTCAACTAGGGTTTCCGATACCACGGATTTAGTTAGGGCTTCCAATACCACCATATCAATTAAGGTTCCAGCTGTCACACAATCAATTAGGGCTTCGGATTTCTTTTCCTTCCGATTGCTTATCTGTGACAATTTCTCAAAATTAGATAATTACTTATATTCAATATTAATTTATATGAAGTAAAATGATGATAACAATGAAATACCTCAATTTAATCTTACCTTCTAATAAACAAAAATGATAATACCTGTTTCCGATAGACAATTGATTTCATGGCTTATCTCTGTTTGACGCATATCTGATATCTTGAGAGAGCTGAAACATTGCCAGGGGCTTTACCACCCAACCTCGGACCACAATATATATATCCCCACATGATCTCTAACGAGAAAGGCCCTCCCTACCCGGAATTGACAGTGAACATCTTACCATTCACTGGGCATCATGATATATAACATGCCATACGACTTGGCAGCAGGAGATCATCATAACAGGGATATGCATGAGCTATTATTAATTCATATTAAATGATATCTATTAAAAAGTCATAACTGATATTGCTGTTTCTTATTGTTGATGAATCTTTCCTCACGCCCCCTCAACCTCATCAGGCCTCCAAGCCCGTGATTTCTAGGTGCTTGTTTAATATTAATAAATTCACTCTTGCAGGGTATGAATGTTTGTAATACATTCTGAACTGAATTAGTTAATCACAGTTTTTCATTGCATATCCATATCTTTTATACATGTTTAATACTTTCTTATGAATAAAGAAACATTTACGGTTTAAGGCAGTTTTCCAAGAACTAGTATTCTTTTACTGACCACCCTGATTCAGTCTGCAATTATATTAATGAAAAAGAGACACATTGAACATTCTTGATTCAACAGTTGCATTAGAAAGAAAAACACGATTGGCCATTCTAAATTCGGCAACATTCGTAATTGTCTCATGCGCTTATATCTTCAACCAATTTTCAATATCTATATCCTTGAAAAACAAATTCTCAATACACACAGATACAACAAATGAACTCATATTATATCCAACTTGCAAACTAGAAAAGGACAACTCATTGCACTCACTAATCATCAACAGATTTTTAGATCGGTGATTCCTCGGTGCCTGAACTCGTTACATCTTATTCATAAGAATATGATTCTGCATGATCATTATTACTGTTTTTACTTGTTTGAGAACAGAGCATTTCATGACACAAACTACAGATTAATGACAGGGTTTGTTTAAAACATAATCCTTATTCAAAGGTATAATTGAATTAAGTGATGGAATTTGGTAACAACTGACAATGTTTAAGATGGAATCATAAGTTTGCTACTTCTTTAATTTGCTTCTATCAAAAGATCATCTTTCTAATAAACAGTAAAGTAATCAAGCTCTATTGGCATTATTCTTTTTTTCTGAGCACAAGAAAAGAACAACAAGACTACAATCTATGCATTTTGTATCAACTCAACTCAGAATAAGAAAAAGATGCAAAACGTAAGTGAAAGGAAATGAATTCGATTTTATTACACCCTTACTTGGCTCTGATTACTGTGCGCCCAGACTGGTAAATTCTTCAAATATCTACAGCATTTCTGTCGCTCAGAGATGTGCTGGATTGATTCACGTATGTTCAGATATTTGGTATCGTGGCTATTTAGAATGGTGCTGCAGACGATGGTTGTTTGGGGCAGAAAGGTCGACTGAATAACTCACGGCAGAATACCTTCAAGGATTTGTCAAACTCAGATTAATGAAGACAGAACTCCGAGACTATGGCGGAAAGCAAGAGCAGACGGGAATATGGTTGCCTCCATTCGAAAACGACAAAGGCAATATAAAAGATTTGATCAGCTTTTCACCTTCTGCCGTTACAAGACTCCACGCGATTTGAATTTCCAT